>JANEYF010003049.1:0-390000 GCA_029963845.1 Rhamnusium bicolor
TGATTAGTTATCTGATAGGATTTTTTCTGAACTTTCCGAATTCGCCAATAATTTTCCAGAAATGCGATAGAAGAATGTGCTTTTTTTGTCAAAAACAAGATAGGCAGATTTTTACGAGTCCGACCATGGATCTTTCAAGACGTAGGCCATTCCAATAAGGCTCAAGTGAAGAATGTTGCTGGTAAATTTTATTCGATTACATCGAATCCGTTGCAGAGAATAACTCTTTGAATTGTAAGACCAAATGCATACAACACCCTGTATCCTCTTAACGAGTGGTCAAAAAAATGTTTTCCTTGTAGATCTAAACCTGCCTTGAGGTGCTCTATCTGCATTAGACTATGGCACATTGTTCGCGAAGCACCCTATATATAATGCTAATGGAAACGAGCTCATCTCTGTTGCGAGATCCGTAAACTAAGTCGCATACCCCTGATGTACTACACCGACTTGGCCTGATCTAAATTTGATCCCGTGCTGCCTGGGAGTAAGGTGTGTCGTGTCATGTTACCAAGTCAAAATAAGTAAAATGGGTCCAAAAACGCTTCGCCTACAAGATAGAGAGTGTTGAAGTACTATTAGAAAATAAAGATTGTTTTATTTTAAAAGAATTTTTTTTGTTTCCATTAATGCAGCATAATGGATTAGAGGTACTTTTATGACCTGGCATACCACTTATTCTGTACCTCTTATAGGAAGGAGTCTTCGTCTATTTCACTAAGTTAGATGGAGACAAATAATTAGCACGTATGTCGAGTATATTATTATTGTCTGCTCATATTAACAATTTCATTGCATCAACAAAGGATGAGTCTTTATAAATAATTTCAGCAACCTGTAGAATAATAAAATTCACATTTTTTTTGCGAAAAAATATATTTTGCATAAAAAAATACTTCGCTATTTAAAAAAAACACTTCATTCCCGTTTCCTTTCCGCTTTTACTTTACTCACATTCCCGCACTCATTGTTTTTTTTAATCCTTAGTGTCACTTCCACTGCCTTGGTCAAATATTATTTCAGAATAATGATTACATTACCAAAAAATTTTATAATTTTTTTAACTACTACTATACTTAATTAGATGGTAAATTACGTAATCGAGAGCTCCTGAATGCAGTTAATCAGTGTAACTATGCTGAATCTGAATTTATTCATGTCTGTGTATTGCATTGCTCACCAAATAAATCAATTTCTTAAGTGAAGGGTTTTACAATCGTAAATATATACACTCTGTTTCATGTATTAGATACTAGATTACCAAACGCTACACAACGTTTAAGTGCCAGGTTTCAATAACAATAAAATTTACTACAAAGTAAATAATTTATTTCTCTTAAAAAATAGTTGTGGTAATTCGCATATTAATTGCAAAGAATAAGTACCAAAAAACTCTAAGAATGTGATGACTGCGAAACTCACATAACACTGTAAAGCTTTAAAGTGATTAAGCAATATAATCAGCATAAACTAATTTGTTACAACTAAAAACTATCCATTACGGCGGCCTCAGTTATAAGATTATTGTCTCAAAAGAACTGTATCGCCTCTAGTTTGTGCGGGAATATGCGTTCAGTAGTAATGAAGTAGTAGTAACAGCTGAACCATGTAATTAAACAAAAATCTATGCTTTTTATTGCATAATGTTATACTTTATGCAAACCACATTGCCTAATTAAAATTTTTATATATAAACACCCATTTTACTAATTTGTACGTCAGTTACTTGTTGATTACACCAGATGTAATAACAAAATATATACAAATATGAAGTTGCAAACGGTACGTATCTAATAATAAATTTAGTCAAAAACACTTTGCTACATATTTTATAGATAGTATTGGGAATAAAAGTGACGCTTTGAAATTTACCAAAATAATTTTCAATAAGAAATTATATTGTGTACAATATAACTATATTTAGGGTATTCTGTTTTAATTTTTCCAATGACATCTTTAAATAAGAGCAATATTGCATTGATCTTTCTATGAATTTAGCTTAAACATTGATTACCTTGTGGTGAAGATTTTCATAAATATAAATATAGGTAACCTATATTTACTTAAAAAATTCAATGTGATATTCGTAACCAAAAATGATGCCAAGGGCAATTGAAATTAAGGAAGATAATAAGTATTTTGCTTTATACGAAATGAAACAGCAAACAAACAAAGCTTTATGAATAAAATAAGTAAAATACGAGCAGAAAATTATAATTTATTAGTTTTTCAAAGTTTTAGACCAAACAAGTAATCTACTTTAGTTTACAACAAATTCTTAATAAAAGAATATAGAAACCTAAATAACTAGTTAACTATTTCTATTTGTTTGTGAGCTATAAGAAAGCCTAAAGGCTCTTTTTATCGTAAGAAACAAAATCATTTTAGAGAAGCCATACACTTACTGTAATCAAGAAAAAAACCAGAGCTATCAAAAATTGTAGTGTTAAAGATAGTGTAAAAAGTCTCTGAGAATTACAGAATGTTCCAATAATGAAATTTCCTGGAAGAGTTCTTCTATATCTTCCTTTAAAATTTTTTTATTTTTTTTCTACCGTATTTTGCGGTTATCTTATTAAAAATTAATATTTTTGTGAGACTCATGAAAATAATAGCCTACATGATATAACTACTAATTTAAAAGTAAAGGTATTAAAAAAAAGTAATTAAATAACAAATAAATTTTTTATGAAACACTAGATAATATAATTATTAAAAAGGAAAAATAATAATGCAAAATTTTTTATGAGACTTTGCATTTCAAATAATTTGAGCCATTATAAATATCTACAAAACTGCCATCAATTTTGTAGTAAATTTGACCCAAATATTTCTTCTCGAGATTTAGCAATTTTTCTCGTTCGTAGTGTGCGGCGGTTTCTGTTTCAGGACATTTTTTTATAGCCAGAATTGTGGTGTACAATCCTTTTAAAACGGAAAACATTTATCTACAAAATTAAAAAAAATATTGAGCAGCAAAGATGAATTGTGTATACACGATTCTGGGTAACTTTGAATTTGTTTAATATCAGGTTCGTCTTCTAATACAGCGTTGAGGTCTCCCAGCACGTGTTTTACATTAAAATGTTAATCAATTTTGATTATTTGAGAATTCCATCTGGATTTCAATAAATTTTAAGAACAGTTTTTAATTATTATTGAAAAATCACAACATTTAACAAATATTTACAAAAATTATCAAAAAACAATATTTAAATACAATGATATACCTTGTACGTATCATCCCGGCTTTTATTAAACCTTAAACACAAAACTCTTAAAACTGTATGTATCAATGTTCCAAAAATGTTCATATATTAATTTGGCTGAAAAATGTTTTTATTAAAAATTATCTATAAATTTAGTTACAGCATATACCAAACATGTAGCAAAACCGAAAATATATGTATAACACTTATAAAGCAGAATTATACCATATAATGTTGCTTGAGATATTACAAAATAGAAAAATTAATTAAAAACGACGTATGTTACCGGAGAATATTCGTTAAATTTTTGAAAATTGTTACTGGTGAATTTTTTAAATTATCTGTAATCATATTTGTGGACAAAATATATACAGTGAATGCAAGGGAGTGTTATAAATGTATACACGACTCTGGGCAACTTTGAATTTGTTTAATATCAGGTTCGTCTTCTAATTCAGCGTTGAAGTCTCCCAGCACGTGTTTTACTTTAAAATGTTAACCAGTTTTGATTATTTGAGAATTCCATCTGGATTTCAATAAATTTTAAAAACAGTTTTTAATTATTATTAAAAAATCACAACATGATGTATCTATTTTCTTTAGATTTATTTAATATCAGGTTCGTCTTCTAATTCAGCGTTGAAGTCTCCCAGCACGTGTTTTACTTTAAAATGTTAACCAGTTTTGATTATTTGAGAATTCCATCTGGATTTCAATAAAGTTTAAAAACAGTTTTTAATTATTATTGAAAAATCACAACATGATGTATCTATTTTCTTTAGAAATGATAGAAAATTGTTTTATACGTGTTTGCCATAATTTTTTTTTTGTAATTCAGTCATAGTAACATCATAATAGACTAAGATAATCTAACGTCGGTTATGATACATAATTTTGTGCTATAATTGCTTCTTCTTTAACATTTTATTAACAGCTAAATATGCCTGCTGTCTAGGGAAAAACTTCGACCGGGAACTAGTGAGTGATAAGTCACAAATTGTTGTCGATATATAGGGCTCATTTTCTGATTATTATGAAAAATTCCATTTTCTGTTAATATATACCACAACTACTTACATGTTAAATTATTTTATTAAGTATTTAAAATGAGAACCACTAACCACCAGACAATAAACCACATGATTTTCGAATTCAGTTTGTAACTTTTAAAAAATTTTAGAGATATTCCTAGTCGGTACAGAATTAGTTTCTCTTGGAGGTATTCTACAAATTTAAGTGGCATTAGGTGAAACTCATTCTATGTTGCGCTAACGAAAAAATCTAATGAGTTCAAGGTCAGGAGGACGTGCTGGTCATTCAATTGGTCCCCTTTAACTACTCCATATACTGGAGAACGTGTTATTTAAATACTGCCTACCGTCGTATCGAATAATTTTGAGTAATTAAAAAGGGTTGAAATTTGGCTACACGTAAAAGTGACATTTTTTCAACATTTTTAATCTACTTGCAAGATTCTTAAATGAAATAAAATTTATCCAAAACAATTTTTGTCCTCTATTACGACAGCAAGATTATCTAAATATAACATTTACATCAAATTAGTGCATAAAAATTAACTGCAAAAATGTGCAGTTAATGTGTCAGTTCATATATGGGAGTAACACCTGATTCCACTCGAATTTGAGACACTCTGTAAAGAAGAAATCTATTTTTCAGTTAATACTAATAAGCATTTCAACCATAGCCATAGTCACAGCCGGTAAAAGTCATGGTGGAGACGATGATGTAAGTATCTACTGAATTAGTTTGATAATTTTCCTAAAACCGATTTCTGTTGTTCAAGGATCATGTCCATTACAAATTCGAATATGGCGTTCACGACCCCCACACACATGACATCAAGTCACACCATGAGGAGAGACACGGAAAATACGTAACTGGCTTTTATACTTTAAAAGAACCTGATGGTACCACACGTGTAGTACATTACAGGGCTGGACCTCACACTGGATTCGAAGCTATCGTGGAAAAAATTGGACATGCACATCATCCTCATCACGGGCATGGAGGTCATGGACATCATGGTGGTACCAGCTATGTTGGAAGTAGGCATCACAGTAACCAAGGTGATGATGACGAATATGAACACGATTATTAGTCTATAGACGATATGCTGGAGTTATAATTTTTATAAAATTATAAATTCAGTTTAAACCTTTTTTATTTAAGGTTCCTTTATTTATGTATTTTGTATCTTTGTTGTTTTATCAATGTTATTTATTTTTTAATGTGTATTAAATAATTCTTGATATTTTTAATTTTCTTTAGTTTAATGTATTTAAAAGTACGGTCTGTATGTGTGTATGTATGTATGTATGTATGTATGTATGTATGTATGTATGTATGTATGTATGTATGCATGTATGTATGTATGTATGTATGTATGTCAATTATTACTGTTTGGAATTAAAATTAATAGACAATAGTAGGTTTTTCCAAATGATACATGCCGTAGATTTAAGCAGGACAGAAACCTCAATAGGTTGCTATCATTTTTTTCTGCATATCGAACAAAATCTGTTAAATAAATGTGTTGTTATGTTATTATCATTTTGTTGTAGAATTTGATGTGCAAATTCGGTTTAGGTAAATCTGAGTTAAATTTGCATGAACGAGGTCAAAAGTTATTGTGGTTTTTACTTTTACTTTTTGCGTTTATCTCTGGTTGACTGTGGACATCCTCTTACTTGCAATAATAATGCAACTAATAGAAATTGATGTTTCTTAAAATTTTAAAAGATGTTGATTTTGTGCAAGATCATTAAAACTGCAAGACGAACTGTTAAATTCTGATGATGTTTCAAATGATGATAATATTTGAAGTAAACAATACATGGAAATTATTGAGTTTAAGGTGGCATTTGCACTCTCGTCGCCAGGATAGCTTTAAATTCTGTTAAAATTTTTCTGTTAGTAATAACGAAAAATGAAAACATTAGGTTCATTCTAAATAACCTACTATATAGATTTAATATATAAAATTATAGGCATACTGATGCGTATTTTTTTTAACCAAAAAAATATGAATATTTTATTTGGTGTCATTTTATGAAACTAAATAATCGTATTTTCTAGGTTTAAAAAAAATTATACGCATCAAATTTTCCTGTAATCTTATACATTAAATCTATATGGTATTTAAAAATGGACCAAATGTTTTCGTTTTTCGATACTACTAACAGCAATATCTTGATAAAAAATGTGAATTAGAATAATTTTCAAAACTCAGAATCAACAAATTAAAACGTGTATTAAGTACAACACATCAGATCACAAATCTTGGATGTCCAAATGTATTACAGATATTTTTTCAAAAATTCCAATCAGCTTGTCGTCATAATTTTTATTACTAATGGTACTGGCATGATGGTTCGTTCAAAATCGAGAAAAACAAAATATAGTTCTTAATATCAACAGAATGGTGTTTATGAGTGTATGTCTATTTAAATTGCCTTCCCCACTACCTGATTTAAAGTACATGAAACAACCATTGTGCTGATTTCCACAGAATGATTTTAATCTTGAATACTTTGGGATAAGACTCTCAGGCTGTTATGATTCAAGAAATATGACATATGTGCTTCCACTTATTTCCTAATAAAATTTACAAAAATAAATAATTTTTTCATATTATCTGGAAAATAGGAGCAAACCAAACAAAATTTTATATACCTTCGATGAGTAGGGTTGTTTTCATCCAGATGTGGCACATCAGTGGCGTGGAATGATATTACAACGAAATTAGGTATTTCAAGAAAAAAATCACCGTTTTTCACTATTTTTTTTTCATTTTTCAAAATCCTCATTTAGAATAAGACGCGCTTTTACAGATCTTAGTTTAAGATCATATTTACAGAGGCAACCGTTTTTTTTAAGTATGCAAACCCATTATGAAGCACAAATTATTTTGAGTTAGCTTTGGAAATACATTTATAAATAATATATGAACGGCTGATGTTTTTTCAAAAACTTTATATTACAAAATAATAAAAGACACAAGAAGAATAAAGAAGATGCTCAAAGTGCAATCCACCGTTCTCAACACATTTTTGATAATATCAAAATAATGAATTTATGGCATTTGTCAACATTTCTTGGTTTTGCCTTAGCTCATTGCAAGAGTTCTCTATTCTCATAATTAATTCGAAACAGGTGGCAACGGATGTTCTGTAAACTTTTTCTGTGGCACAGCCCCAAACGAATAAATCTAACGGATTTATATCTGGTGAGTTAGACGGCCAGGATGCTGGTCCCATACCAAGACTGAATTTAACAAAATTGATGTTTGCCATCCAACCTATCCGTCGGATAGTTTTCGCTTAACCAGCATCTAACTTGATTCCAATGTGTGTAGGCGCCCCATCCATTTGAATCCAGTGCTTTGAAAGAAATGAAGGAGCACATCCTCCACATTATTACTTATTACTCCCATCCAGACTTAAAAGAGGAGAAGTAGAGGAGATTTTCATGCGCCGTCGGTCCACAGAATTTTGTGCAAGAACTGCTGATCATCTGCAACGGAATTCAAAATTCAGTTGCAGAAATTCAAACACCTTTCTGGATCCCCTTGCATAGATTGTAGTTGTGAAGCTGTTAGGTGGTCTTTTTTTCAAAGCTCTGAACACTCTTGATTGCAACACGTTAGGATTTATAGCTACTCGTCTTGTAGACAAACGTCTGTCGGCATTAAAATCTCCGAGAATTCTGTTATCATCGCTGTTAATCCGATTTTGAACTCGATTTCACTCTTCAGCTTTCCTCAGTCCAAATTCCCTGAATTGACAATGTATATCAACAAAAACTTGCGCAATAGGAACCCTACTTTGAGGAAAACGTTATGGATAATCCTGGATTGCTGGATGCGAACGCCGCATACTTGCTATTTAAAAACATCTTGACATTTTTTCTTACCGCTATAAATATCAAAACAAAATATTCAAAAAAGATTTATTGATGAACCTGATGAGCTTGCCTGATACTTGTATCAGAACTGTTAAAATTTTAAAACAAATAAAATTTTGTTAGGTTAGACGAAAATTAAAGTAAATTTAATATAATATTTTTAGATAGTCTAATGCCAGACCAGTTTGTCTAACAGACCAAATATTACATAATAGTAAATACAGACAAAATTATTTTCAATGTTAATGTTAATGGTTTATATCTAATTGATTGTTATGACTGTAGGTGAACCATAACATTACTTAAATTATCGTATTGTGTATATTTTTTGTTATGTGACTGTAGACGTACCTAATTTTGGTATATAAAACAGAATATCAAGAATCATTTATTTAGTTTTCCTTCTTAACAGTAGCAATAGGTAAATAATATAACCAGAATTGGTAGTAGTTAAAGTACTAAGTTAATTAATTTTTTCAATAAAGTAATTGCAATCTGGGTATTTTTTTGTAAAAGTGTCTTTAAAACTGTTAAGTTTTTACTAAGACATTCTAGAATTACTTTTGAAAGTTAATTTCCCGTCGTATTACCTCTTTTTAAACCGCGGATTAAAGCTAGTTCAACCAGTTTTTTAGTAGTTTAGTTGCCTTTTTTAATAATTCATATACTTCCGGAACTTTAACTACAAGGCGAAACAAAAGTTGTGGAGCTGTTGGAGCAGTTATTTATACAGTGAGCACGTAAAGGTTGGAATAAATTCCGTAAAATCGTTACAAAGCAAGTGACAAAAATTCGCTCAGACACGTCGATCTTTAAATTCATTTCTTAATTTATTTATTTAAAAAAAGAAATTTTTACATACTTATTTAAAAAGTTATGACGTCATCGGCAATTTTTTTAAATGGCAACCCCCATTTTTAAAAATTTCATTTGAAAGAGCACAGTTTTCTGCATACAGTAGGTATGTTAAATTCTATGGCATGTTGCATGATGAAATTATCGAGAAAAAAACAATTTAACATTAATAGCACACACGTGTTTTACTTATAATCGAACCCTGGTAGAGGTACTGTTTTATGATTTACACTTTTTTCATGTTTACGCTTTTTTTCATTTACGTAGAAACGCGGACCTGGCTGTCACGTTAGTTCACATTTACTCACATTCAGTTGTCACATTATTTAAAGTTTTAATAATGGAACGTTTAAGTGAGAGACAGCGAATTGAGATTTTGGTGATGATTGGTTGTAGAGATATGTCCCGAACACAAACTCGGGTTACTGAATTATTTAACGATAAATACCCTGATCAACCGATTACACAATCAACTGTTAGCAAAATAGAAAATAAGTTCCGAGAGTGTGGTCATGTAAGAGATAATTATACGAGAGGTCGTCCTACAATTTCAGAAAATAAACAGTTAGATGTTTTACTGACAATGGAGGTTAGGTTTGTTGTGAGTGGGTCTCAGTAGACCCTCCACTGCGGCCATCAGCAGGCCTATTGTGGCGGACAATGGAGGACAATCCTTACAAACCAAGTCGCGAAGTCGCAACAGAGCAGTCAATTAGTCAGTCGACTGTTTTAAAATATTTGAAAAAGAATAAATGGCACCCATATAAAGTAACTTTAGTTCACGAGCTTAACGAAGATGATTTCGACCGCAGAGTACAGTTTTGCGAAACCACGATGGAACGATGTAATACCAATCCACATTTCTTAAGTCGAGTACTTTTCTCTGATGAGGCCACCTTCTGCTTAAATGGCGCTGTAAATAGACAAAATTGTCGATATTGGTCACATGAAAATCTACACTGGATAATGGAGGTACATACCCAGTTTCCACAGAAAGTAAACGCGTGGGCTGGAATTGTTGGGACTACAATTTTGGGTCCATTTTTTATTGACGGGTCATTAAATGGTGTAAAATATTTTGAGTTGCTCCAACAAAACATAATACTGGGACTTGCAGCACTGTATCCAAATGGCGAAAACCCTAATGTACCGGAGAACTCCATATGGTTGCAACAAGATGGCGCACCACCGCATTATTCGGTAATAGTGCGTAATTATTTAAGCGAAATTTTCCCAGACAGATGGATTGGTAGACGCGGTTCATTAGAATGGCCAGCTAGATCTCAGGACCTAACTCCATTGGATTATTTTTTATGGGGTTACCTTAAATCCAAAGTGTATTTTAATAGACCGAATAACATGAGGATTTAAAAGATAGAATTAGGTACGAATGTGGAAGAATTGGACCCGAAACAATTACTAACGTTTTGCGAGAATTTGAATTTCGGCTTGGGCATTGTCAAGAAGTAAATGGTACTCAATTTGAACATTTAATTTAATTATTTTTTGCTTGATTTATTATTTCTTGTATTTCTGTTTTATTAAACTGTTAAAAGTAGTTAAGATTTTTTTTCGATAATTTCGTCATGCAACATGCCTTAGAATTTAACGTACTGTATGCAGAAAAATGTGCTCTTTCAAATGAAATTTTTAACAATGGGGGTTGCCATTTAAAAAAATTGCCGATGATGTCATAACTTTTTAAAAAAGTATGTCGAAAATTTTTTTTTAAATAAACAAATTGAGAAATGAATCTAAAAATCGACGTATCTGAGCGAATTTTTGTCACTTGCTTTGTAACGATTTTACGGAATTTATTCCAACCTTTACGTGCTCACTGTATATCTGCATATATACATACTCATAATTTTAAAATAAATAAGAAATATCGTTACTACAGCCCAACTAGCACCAAAATGACGGGAACTGTCATCGGAACTTTAATATCGTAGGCATTTTATAACTAAATTTGCGACTTTATTGGAAAATTCACCTTGTGGTGTACCCGAGTAGTAATTACGTAAATTCTACTGAGTTCAGGTACTGCATAGTTATTACACGTTCAAGTAACTGCTGCAGTATGTGTAACGTCGCGGATACTACTCTGCATTACTTTAAAGCATGTTCAACTTTAAAGTGAGAATTAGTAGTAATGCAGATTGCACAGCGTTACCAAAGAATCACTTTAAAGTAATGGTAATTGAGAGTGTTCTATTTAAAGTTCCTGTAACGTTGTTAAAGTTCCTTTAACGTTATCGGGACGTTTTCTGGAGCTTTAAAGTTGTTTAACTTATTAGCGACATTAAATCAACATTTTTTATTCGAAACTAATAGAACATGGCGCCGAAAAGTGGTAAAACAACAAAATGATTTTCCGGCATTCATCGACCTTTTTTAGAAAAGTTATGTTATAGTTAAGTGAAGTTAACAATTTAACAAATTATTTGATTGATGCGGAACAGACCCTTATTCATTGAAATAGATAAATAATCAGGTTAGGAAAATTGTCAAGAAAATCGGACATTGCAGTGAAGAACCAACAAATGCCGAAGTATATAATGTAATTGGTTGTGATTGCTTGTGATTTACCATTAATTGTTATTAATTAAAATTTCGCCAGAAATTCGCAAAATTCAGACAAATGAATAACTTAGGGAAGTTACAAAATTTATGAATACGTGAATGATCAGATGACAGACAACATTGATAAAATTAGTGTCAACTTTGGGCTATCGATATTTTCGCCACATTGAATTTGTTGGTATTTAAGGTAAATCCTCGAGTTAATCATTTGTTTGATTTTCACTAATAACACTTCCACCTGTCACCTATTGATGTTTAGTCAGTCATTAACGTGTTGCCAAATCCAAACAATATAATTATTTTTATCTATACCCCATTCATTTCATATAAGCACAAAAAAATTCTAGCATAGGCGCGCGGTATTATATAAATACATTTTGTGAATTTATATATTGCACCGCGCACCTATACCAGAGAACTATGCACGACTGAAGGTCGACAAAGGGTCGCTTTTCGAGCCCAGGTAAAAAGGAATTTTATGTTTTAGGGTTAAGTGTAAGAGCAGAGAGTATCTATTATAGATACTCTACTGAATCTCGCCCATTTATTGTTGTACTCAATAATAAATAAAGACATGTTATTATTATTATTATGTGCTCATATGAAATGAATGGATTATAGATCGAATTAGCCAGCTCTACTAACTTAAAAGTGAGGGTGGTAAAGCACGTGCGAAATTTTCAATAACCTTTTCGTAGTAGCGTAGTTTAAAGTTACCAAGAAAATGACGTTATTCGTGACATTTGCTACTTTTTAGTAAGCTATTATTGAATGATGACGCCATAGTGACAGATAAAAATGTAATTCTGAAAACAATTTTTTTTATTAAATATGGTCATTTGCAAATATTTTTTATAAATAGATCATTATTACTTCATAACACATAAACAAAAAAAAAATCCGTCAACAATTTTGCATTTTCGAGTGTACACATAATTTTGAAAATTTTTTTTTTTCGAAGAGAGCACATATTTTTTATTGAGGTATCATGTAAATATTTTACACAAAACAAAAAGTCGGTTTAATTTCCACACAGAGTGAATGCAAGATAGCATGGTTTATTACCTATATATATTTCATTCAATCGATTTAACTTGGACATATTGAATTCAAACTCATAATCAATAATACCCGATTGCAGTACATTATATTTTGCTATTCGAGAGATAGAGCAAAATATAGTTTGCTCTCGTACCACCAAAGAGCTGTTCCAAAAGTTAGTGATTTCTACTACTTGGTTACATTCCGTTTACGTAATAGACTAGTTGTCTATACGTAACAGAGAAGGTTCCGGAATAGTAATTGCTACGTAACAACTATTCCCCATTTTGGTGAATGCTTGGTAGACGGATCGTTCCCATTACGTAACGGTCGTTAGTTGCAGAAACATTTAAAAATCCGCTAATGATAGCTACTATGTAGAGACTACTTAATATGCTGCTTGGGAGTAACAATTGAACAATTCAAAGATTCAGTTCTTAAGAATGTCTTTCAAATATAGTTCCTTCGCCCTTCGCCTTAATACAGTTACACATTCTCTTAACAAAATGTTCCGTCATTTGCTTGAGCATATTAGCAACAATTTTCTTTTCAAATTCAATTTCAGTCACCTAGGTTCCTTTTGTAATTTTTTTGTATGGTCTCACAGGAATAATTTGGTAGTCATTAAAGCTGGGGACTGTACAAGACCAGGGGTAGTGTCAATTTCGTACGACTAATCTGCCAGAAAACATAAAGTTGATGCATCTTGTTGGAAGAAAGTTGCACATTAAAACGCTGGAGTTCACGCAATAAAAAAATGTAGCGGTGAAAGTTCATGAAATTTTGACAAAATTAGTTAATCTAGTCTTGATAATCGTATTACTTATTCATTTTTTGTTGCAATTGTTGCAAGCATTACGAACAGACCGTCGTCTGCCACCTGAGTTGTTGTCTTCAACTAACCCTTTCTCTGTCTATTTACGAACCCAAGATGAAAGAGTGTTATGCAGTGGACACTGTTTGACACTAAACTAGTGCCGAACACACTTTTGCAAAGCGATAACAGAATTTACTTGGAAAATTCTGTGGAAAATTTGAATTTTTATGAATTCAATTCAATTCAATTCAATTTATTAGGTATAGTAGTAGAATAGTACAATATTATTACACTTTGTGGTAGACTATAACCTAAAATATATTAGAATTACAATATACAATACATTTAATAGTAACACATGTAAATCAGCATCACCAGGCCGAGATGAAATCACCTAAGCACAGAATGCTTGTTTTGTGAATTTCGTGTCTTCCTGGTTGATCAGTAAATTAATTGTATAGTTTTTTATATTAAAAGAGAAATGAACAGAGAGAGATAGGAAAATATTCTAACTAATAATTATTGACAAAACGAGACTGAGGATTTATACCAGCAACACACGGCAGTAAGTGAGTACGTACTATAATACTAATATACTATGATTGGGAAGATAAATGTCATATTATTTCAACTTAATTCGAAGATATTAAACTTATTATGGTCGAGTTTTTCATTTAATGCAGGATATTCTTTATAGAATCATGATTTTGGGTAATAAATTTTTTTATTTCAATTTTGTATTTACTAAACTTGCCTATGGTTTTTAGATACAGCGGTAAAATATTGTATAACTTTGGTCCGAGATAGTAGACAAATCTTTGTGTATGGCTTTTTTTTGACTAATGGCAATCCTATAGACCTATTTTCTGTAAACCTGGTTTCATATCTAGAATGGGCTGGTGAGGGGTTCTTGTCATACATGTGTAATAAACAGTGATAAGCAAAGAGATTTCTTATGTTGAATACGTCAGCTTCTTTATATAATTGTGTAGAGGAGTAGAGTTTTTTTTTCTTTAAAATTATCTTTAGAATACTATTTTGCGCTGTTTGCAAAATATTCATTATATTATTACGTAACCCCCCCCCCCAGATAATAATACAATATCTAATCAGTGATTCTACTATTGACACTCAATGAGAGCTCTAGGTACTCAATATATATTGCAAAGTCAAGAATATGACCAGAAATAACCGATATAGAACATGGAAACAAAATTATGACGAAATGTTAGTCCGATGGTGTATTTTTAAAAATCCTTTATATCTCTTACACCTTGCAATTTTGACGAAGTAGTCTGAATTTAAATACCTTAACTTTATCTGTCATCACTGACGAGAAAATATGCCAATCTCTCGACATTTTTGAATTTTTTCTTCGCGGTTCAATATAAACTCACAAATCTGGTTAAATATCTATTAATCAGCATGGCTTTATGAAGGGTCAATCTACAGTAACGACCTTGTGTGCAATGCAATTTCTTTGCAAAGGCCTTGATCGAGGAGGTCAGGTAGATACTATCTACACAGACTTTTTTAAGGCTTTTGGCAGGCTTGATCACGATGTTTTGATTTGTAAACTCCACGAATTTAGTCTCAAAATCGTTACTTCTTTTAATACAGTCGTATCTAGAGAATCGACATCAATTTGTTCAGTGCCATGGGTCATAAGTCGAATAGTTTTTTTTGCAAAGGTTTGGAGTGCCACAAGGCTCGATATTTGGACCGCCCTTCGCGGTAATGTTTAATAATGATATTTTCGAAGGGTTGGATAATAATGTCCACATCCTCTTGTATGCAGATAACCTAAAGTTGTCCTGGTTTATTCATACTCTTAG
Source organism: Rhamnusium bicolor (assembly GCA_029963845.1). Taxonomy (NCBI): domain Eukaryota; kingdom Metazoa; phylum Arthropoda; class Insecta; order Coleoptera; family Cerambycidae; genus Rhamnusium; species Rhamnusium bicolor. The sequence goes on from JANEYF010003049.1 coordinate 15,264, forward strand.
TGATTGATTCAATATTGACTGAACTATATTTTTTTCAGTATCATCCCAATATAGTTCACTCAATATTGAATCAATCTAGCGATTTATCCACATTTATTATTGGGCGAACATTTTAACAACATTGGATCAACAAGGTCCATTATTTTGTTTCCATGTTCTACGTGAGAAATTTTATGTTGTTGTCTCACTTGAAAAATATTCGTTTTTATTAGGGAAAGATATGTTATCATAATACCTATTGACATTTAAAATTTTTGGTTTTCCTTAAATAATAATCTCTTTTTTTTACGTAAAAATCTTGCAATTCTGCAGCTTCCAATGAAAAAGAAAATATCAGTAACTATTTAAAAAACAATTATATGAACCTGTCACTTCAGTAATTTGGCTAGAATATCTAACCTAATAACAACATATACTCTATTTTACAGACATCCGGAAAGGGTTATATTTTCAAACAAAATATAGTAACTTACGAAAATATTAATCATTTAAAAAAGACAAAAATTATTTTCAATCACATGTATACTGATTTCTTCAATTCTTGATTTCATCTTTTTACGAAATCACTGAGATATTAAATATGTACATATTTTTATGACACATAAATTGCATGGATATGGTGTTGCTAATATTATCACTTGCTTTTCTCCACTGTTTGTATACAATACTAAGCGAACCGTAAATGTTTTTATAAATATTTATATAATTTTGGACGTACTTCAATAATTTCGGATATAACGGAACTTATCCAATGTTTATTAAAATCAGCTTTCAAATTCAAGTACAACAAAACAATCAATCAAAATTATTTTTATTAAATGCAAAGATTTCGTGACTAATTGATTACGAATTTTAGCATAATTGAAAGGAAGTAACTTACAATTTTAGTTTATGTAATAGAAAAAACTATAAACAGTAGAACGGTGACATTTTTCTTTAAAACAAGCATACAATTTTCGATTATCCGAATTATTGTTTCTATCTTTTATATTATCGTTAATATTTGCAACTCTAGCCATGACCTTATGAGTGTCATCAAGGTGACAAAAATGTGTTTGTTAAGAAGTATGATTTAATGAAATTGATTATTTTATGTTTATTATTAGTAACAAAGTATAGAAGGTTTCTGCAGGATGAGATATAATAGGAAGAAAAGGATAATGGGTAATGCCCGCAAAAAATGATGGAATACACCGACACGTGCTTCTGAGTCACTACTTGTTATCAAGACAGCTATAAGTTGTAAGGATGGGTACAACTTAAGTTCAACAAACACAAAAAGGAAACCACTGAAAGTGAGCTAGTCGCTCATTTGTAGCTGCAATTGAGAGACCCCGTGTTTACAGAGCAACAGGCAATATTGCCACGGAGGCAAATATAGCTTGATAGCTATAGTTGCGTGCTATTCCTTACCCAAGGTTTAAAGTAACAAAGTATAGAAGGTTACTGCGGGATGAGATACAGCAGGAAGAAAAGGATAATAGGTAATGCCCGCAAAAAATGATGGAATCCGCCGACACGTGTTTCTGAATCACCACTCGTTATCAAGACGGCTATAAGTTGTAAGGATGGGCACAACTTAGGTTCAACAACACGAAGGAAACCACTGACAGGAAGCCAATCGCTCATTTGTAGCTGCAATTGAGAGATCCCGTATTTACAGGGCAACGTACAATATTGCCACGCAGCTAGCTATAGTTGCCTTCTTGGCAATTTAGATAAATTATTTTAAGTTTTATTGTAAAAGTTGTTTGTTTGTTTGAAAAAATTTAAACAGAATGCTAATTACAGTTTTTCGACCTACCTGTTTGTTGGTGAAAACACCACTCTTCTCAACCGTTTGAACAAAACTAAATCGTTCCTAGTAATAAAACAAATGCATAGGCTGTTAGAGACCTAAGAATGGATACTAATTATGGAAGAAAAATAATGTGTTTATTGTCCCAGCCACTATTGCCAACCCTTTTGATTCTTTCCTAAATTCTGTCCTTCTATACATTAGTCTCCATTGACTTTATTTTAAGGTAGTAAAGTTTTAGTATTTCATTCAGATTATCTAAAAAATATATCTCACATTTTATGCTTTGTCACTAACAACAGGTTATCTATTTGGCAACCTTATTTTCAAATATGAATATATAGATTCTTAGAAACGAACATCCACAAGCATTGTAGAATGGAAAGAAAAACCTTTTATTTGATGAAGGATGGAGAATGTATTTATTACTAAATAGTCTTCTTCAACGAATTTCACATGTGCAATATTACTAATTATTATTTCGGGGGCGCACAGCTCAGACTACTTTCCAATTTTAAATAATCAGTCGAAAACATAACTTATCTGCCGTTTACAACCCTCTAATATGTGTTTTTTTCAACTTCTACTTACTGCCGCAAAATATAACTAATATTAGAGGTTTGTCCAAATATATTACCATTTAATACCGCACTCCAATTCTGACCAATTCTGACCTGGTAGTATCAATTTATACTCTCCAGTCGGCACATTATTGTTTTTTTTTTTTTAATAATATATCTTATTCAAAAGTAAAATTCAACTACATCTGTAAATAATATCATACACAATCCACTCTCTCTCAAGATCTTTGTTTTTAAAAAAAATGAAAATACCCTTATATCAGTTTCCTTGGTTATCCGATTATAAACTCTACACCAGCTACGGCACAATTTTGCATCGTTAAAATACACAATAGTTGTCTCTACAGCACCGACAACTACTTGACACTAAAACAAAACAACGTCACCATTTCAATAATTTAAATTTCGCGCCCAATTATTCTCGTCACTGACGTCATGCGCAGAAGTGAACGAAATTCGGTCACCGGATTAGCATGCCAGTGTATTTGTATCGTAAGTATTTCCATAAACACGTGAGACATTATGTTATATTGATGTTGTTTGTTTCTATTTACCTCGTCTCTAAAGATTGTTAACCAATTAACTTAAAGAATCCGCATTTATTTTATTAAACAGCGATAGATGTGTATCTAATTGTTCTGTAGATTTTTGTATTATCTGGATTGATTAGAGAATAAAATTTGATGTACAGATATTCTAATTTCAAACTCGTATACTACTAACTACTACAGACATAAATATTAAAATTATCTTAATCAGCAAAAATGCTGTACATTTGTTGTATATTTACTCCTTTTTTTAATTTCTAAATATGTGTATTAATAATTTAGCTGGAGGCGTATTTTCTTTCAGCAAATCGACTAAGCGTAAAATTATGTGAAGAATTTATAATAATTTCACGAGCATTACTGTTTTTACATACAGTTGATATAAACCATAATATGCCTATGCAATAATAATTGGTAAAATACATATCTGATTTACATAATAATAATTTTAATAAAACATGCCCCGGCTTATTGAATTTATCTATAAAAGCAAGATTTTTAACTAAATCTACATCAGTAAGAGTGTTCAATTGTAAGCTTTTACATATCACCAAAAATGTCTCCAAAGATTGTGAGTGAATATAGATAGTTGTTAAAGAATAAGAATTAGGACTGATTTTTCTGGAACTTGCTAAATTTATTTTATCCAAGTAATACCGATGTAGCTTGAATAAATTTAACAGAGGATGATAAAATCGGTATTAAATGTACCTTCAGTGTTTTGCGCGTGTGTCATCTTTTGTCATTGTAGGTTATAGTGTAGACGTCCATAATTCACATTGCCCTTATAGTCCTTGTAGTATCCTGTAGAATCTATTTGGGCGTAATATTAGATTTGCTCAAGCGCAGTGGAAGACTGTTTGGACTATCAGAAATTATCCTAAATATGCCTAGTTAGTAGCTTTGTAAGCTTTAGTACCATCCCGAAATTCTTGTTTTAATTCTCTTATATTTTCATAAATTTCTTTCATAGTTGCAGATACTAATTGAAATATTTAATGTTCTCAAATATATTGCGTTATATTGAAACAATTCCGTGTTAATTATCCTGAAATTAGTTGGATCCTTTGATGTGAAAACACTAACACAAACACCAAAACACTGGGTACCATAAATCAATGCACGTTTCGTCAACCAAGTTGGCATCATCTGGAGATGACAAAAGCTGAAATCATAATCAATGTCAATATTTTAAATGTGTCCGGTGTTTTGGTGTTTGCGGAAACTACTTCTTTGTTAGTTCGTTAATTACGTTTAATCATTTCTTACAGGTCCTACTTTTTAGCCTAGTTGTCCTTGCCGTCGCTCTTGCCCATCCTCATGGACATGTAAGTCATTTATTAAACCATTCTTGTTTTTATTCAACTTATAAAATAAATACTTTCACTTGCAGGATCACGCTCACTACAAATTCGAATATGGTGTTCATGACCCCCATACCCACGATGTCAAATCCCAACACGAGCATAGAAAAGGACATCACGTCACAGGAGGCTATACTTTGAAAGAAGCTGACGGTACAAAACGTGTCGTAAAATATATATCTGGACCTCATTCTGGCTTTGAGGCTATTGTAGAAAGAATAGGACATGCCCGTCATCCAGCTCATAAGGGTCATGGAGAGGGGAGGTACCAGCTATGTTGGTGTTACTCATTGGGGAAACCAAGGACATTAGTGCCTTAATTTAACTGTTAATCGTTGTTGTTATTTTTTATTATTTTTGAGAAATAAATCTGTATATATAAATATATTTGATCACTTTAATACACAATCCTACTTTCAAAAATTAGATGGAACAGTAGTTGTTCTACGGTGTTATGGAATACGAGTACATATGAGAGTATGTGTTTTATTTCATTATTTGTAATTAGATATAATATCCAATATTACCTTATCATGGAATAATATTAGTCTTCATGTTTCCTTATTAGAAGTTTATGCAGATCTCAATCTTTAATTGATTAAATTGTAAAAGTGAATTCCAACACATGTTTAGAGTAAACTGATATAATAGAAAGTTATACCTATCATGTCGTATTCTGCATTATTTAATTTGTTATTGTACTGCGTTCTTATCCTATTTTTTTTATTACTGTTTTAACAATAATATTTATTTCCATAAATAGCGTATAGTTCATCGTTGTTGGAAGACGAAATTCTAAATTTACCTCCAGTGTCTAACTATGGAGCCCTTCGTGTTGAATGGTGTTGTGAGCATCAACAACTGGACAAAGCATTAGATAGCTAGCTGAAAACGACTCCTAGACGCATACGTATGTGTGAAAAAATCCTCATAAGGTACTGCCTTAATATGAAACACAAAATCACGAGTTAAAACATATAATAATTGATCACGTGGTTTTTAACCAATTATGAACGCTCTGTACATAATGCCATGGAGCGTTGAACTTGTCAAGATAGAAAAATATTAGGAAAAAATACATATAAATATAAAGTACTTAAAAACTAAAGTAGAAAGAATCCACAGATAAACAACTCACAAGTAAAATTTAAATATACCATGTAATGGAAACAATTAAATATTACTCTAAAATCAAATATTAAAAACTAAAACTAAGGCTTAATAAGTACTAAATACATACAGAATTTTGTTAGATAATATTGTTATCATTGAAGTATTCGTCCAGTGTATAGTTGCTTTTGTTCGGAAGGATATTTGTTAATTTGTTTCTAAGTTTTCTATGTGGAAGACTTCGTACATTTATGGGCAGTTTATTATAAATTATAATTACAGAAAATGGTAAATTTGTTTGAATATATGCATATTTTTGGATGTTCGTGCTTAGAAGAATGCTTTTATTTTTTATACTTCTTGTGAATTCTGTCAAATTTTTCCAACAATGAGCCATTTTCTATAACAAATTTGATTGCCTCGTATATATATAGACTTACTAGGGTAAGTTTGTTTCTTTCAATATAAAGTTATTTGCAACTTTCTATTTGCATCATATTTAATATATTTCTAATACACCTTTATTGTAGCTTGCTTATTCTTTATGATTTTAAGCGCACAGCAATACCGAACCATGTTTTGTGCAAGATAATCAATGTGTGGTCTCCAATAAAGACTTAAATAAATTTTTATACCCAGGAAGGAAGTGCTGGTGGTTGACGTTGAATTATTGTTGCTATTAGTAAGTGTCAACTCATTATCTGGTTTTTGATACATAAAATTGATTGTCTGAGTTTTTCTTTATTTATTTTGGGATTTAGTCAGTGAAAATATTTTTCTAAGGTATCTACCACGCTTAGAACTATTTGTGTCAGATTTTCTTCATCTTTCTCACTAAATATTAACGAAGTAGCATCGATTTACATTATGTATGTATATATGGATGTTAATATTGGTCACTCGGGGTAAATTATTGGTACATAGTATATACAAGAAGGGGTCCAGTATTGACCCCTGTGGCACACCTCTTTGTATTTTTATTGTGTCTGATTTTAAGGGTTCTCCAGTTTCATCTGACTATATTACAAGTTGCGCGTTCTGTTATTAGGATATTATATTATTAATTGTAAGACAAATCCTCGAATGCGTATGGTATTCTATTTCAACTTTTTTGCATAACATAACGTGATCAACATAATCGACTAGATATAGGTATAGCCACGGTTTTTTTTTTTCAAAGAATCGGTTATTTTATACAAAGCTTGCATATATGGTGCTAATGATTTATTTTTCCTAAAGGCAATTTGAATATATTTTATATCTAGAAAGGTAATTAGCCTATTGTAGATTATTTAATATTTGACAGCAAGGCTACAGGTCGATAGTTACTTATAATGTTTTTTTTTCACTTTTATAAATGGCAGTCATTATGTACAGATTGCGTATTGAATCATTAGACATAGAACATTGAAGGGAAGATTGAATATTGGAATAGTATCGCGGGCACGGTGCAGTCTTGTTCTCACGACATGACAGCTAGATGGAAAATTAATTCTCTGTTACCTAATGCTTGCGTTAACGAGCGACGGCTTACCTGCCTCTGATTTACATTGTAATGTGGCCATTTACGAGACCCATGTTTAATGATTCAGTACACAATCTGTACAGATACAGATGTATGTAACCATCACAAATTGTAACTATATATAATTTATATTGTTTATGTATATGTAACTAAATAATAATAATAATAATAATAATAATAAACGTCTTTCTTAAAACAACAAAATATAAAGTTTCATAGGCGAAGGTTAGCATAGGCTATTCTGACACTTAATCACATACAGATATAGTTACAATGGAAATGTATCTAGATATCAGTGGCGCCTCGTGATATTGTCCACAGAGGAGGCTTGAAATTTAAAAGGCAACTAAATTTCAATATGATTACAATTTGCACATTTCCCCACCACCCTTGAGGTACTACAATGGCGCGTTACATTTTTTTGTCGTGGGTTGATCACCAGAGTAGCCCTATTATCCCACTTATAATTAAATTATAACTTCTAATAAAAATCAAAATAGTTTTGAAAAAAATTGAAATATAAAAGTGTTTTTCTACAAACAAAAATTATATTCATTATCACTGCCAGAGTGTAAAATTATTACTTTGTTCTGTAGAAGCTGAGGTTACCAGAATTGTTGACACTAAAGATAAAAGTTTGTACAGTTCAGAGAGATAGCTTTTTAAATAGATTTGTGCAACTAATTTATTTTTCAAATCAAATTTACCATATTCGTAGATTAATAATTTAAATAAACTGTCCGCTTTTCTTCCACAACTCACATAAATAAAAACAACAAATCTTTCAACAACTTCTCCGTGCATTACATATCTAAAAATTACGGCAAGTTGAGATTTATAAGTAATGTCCGTCGTTTCATCAATTTGCCACGAGAAAAATTCGCAATTATGTAGTTCTTCATAAATTTTGCCTTTAATAAAGAAGCTAACACTCTCAATTATGTCATTTTGAATTGATTTAAACGTCCCGGAAAAAACAGTGGCGTTATTCAAAAAGTTCTCTAATTTTGGATCATACGTTTTTAAAAAATCTATGAAATTTCCTTTATTATACAAATCGCGTTTTTCGTCATGTCCTCGAAAAGAATGTTCTTGAGAAGATAAATATATAACGGCATCAATTAATCTCTTTAATATTTCCCTATTTTCACGGACTTTTTCAGTAAAATTTTCTATTTCTCTTTTATGTGCAGAATCCAAGAAATCTACAATATTTTTTTTACCTAACATTTCGAATTTAATACAAGATGAAATATGCTCTTGAGATTTTTCATGCCTTTCTAAACCTCGCGACAAATTTTGCAAATTATTAAACCCGGCCCTTCCCAATTGAGGATTTATCATTAGTAAATAACAAACATTTCCAACAATATAATTTGTTTTTAACTGTTGATGCCGTTAACCACTTGATTTTTTGATAATTGCTATCACCAAACCCTGTGTTTTGTTTACCACTTGTGAAAACTAATGACGGCATTGACGGTGTAGGTTTGATCATTTTTTTAATTTTTACCTTTTGATCATAACTAAGAGAACTAAATCCATTTAACAACAAATAATCCATCACGTTTGGACAGCAAGACATGTCGTTGGGAATATTTTCACCTAGAACACTCATTTTTCAACCACATGTTAAATATTCTATGTATGTTTATGTTCTCCCACGAAACCACAAATTGCCACTGTCCTTGTTCTATAAATTGTTCGTACTCTTGTGAGAGAGGGGATCAATGCTCAACTGTAGTGTACATGCGCTAGATAAAGAGATGGGGTGCTAGAGGCTAGTTGCCCTAACTGACAAATCCAGAATGTTTGCTGAGATACCCGCCAAAAATTCAAGGTCACGAACAATGTATTGAAGTGGGGATTGGCTAGCCGCTAGCCTCAGTTCATCCGGGCAAGTGCGAAGCGCGATCAGAAACTGGGAAATATGCATACGTGGAGTCGACTATCCGGACTATAATGTTACATGTTTGTGGAAAGTAAATGCAAATTTTATTTTTACACTGAAAATTAATTAATGAATTATAAACAACATTGAGAATTGAGATGTACCTAAGTAGAAATTTCTTCTTGTGAAAAATATTAGTTTGACGATATTCTTCTTCTCCTAAAATTGAAGAGGAGGTTCAGCTTCCCTGCCTCCCCTGACCAGCCGCCACTGGATATTCAACAGATATACTTATAAATCCAAATTTATTAAAGTTACGTACACAATAAAATCTACAAAGATTACAGTAGTCTGATAAATATTACAAACATAAAGTATTAAAAAGAGAGGCAAATATATTATTCTATGTTTTTAGACGGGTAGCATTCTAACGGTGCAAGATCGAATGAGCTGATCTATCTAGTTTTACATCCTCCTTGCTTGGTAGTGCAGTGTTTTGTAAAATCTTGGTATTTTGGTGAGTACCTATCTATATTTCTGACATACCAAGATTACAGAAAATATGGTATCTAGTTACAGATATTCGATTGAGGAAGCTAATTAGGTACCTTTGAAGATGAAACCGATGCAATTGAGCAACAAATAAAAAGTTTTTTTATGTGTTATTGGGCGTTATATAAGAACATTAGTAATATTATTTACAAAAAAATATATGTAAAAAAATATTACAATCGGATATCTTGACAGGAGCCATCTCTATGTCACTGAATTCATTACTTTCCATTAAAATATTACTTGAATGTATATCAAATTTATTAAACTTGAAAAGTTTCGAAATTAATGAACAAGAACCATTATACCACAGAGCACACTTGGGAAAATGTAGCTATGTTAGGAAACATTTTTGAATCCATATTAAAAGAACTTTTATTATGTTTATGCCCTAATTATCCTGACGAGGCTTTTCGCAGCAAATTTTCTTCATTGAATATGAAATAAGATTTTGCATTAGACAGTTTAGTTTCATAAGTTTCTCAGTTAAGAAGGTCGTTCTCTTAATAGCGTAAACACGACCTTGGTAAAGATCTTCTGTCGCAATTACGGAATTGCTCAGCATTAACTGTTACATTTCAATTAATTAAATATGAAATATCAGCGAACTCACTATTAGTATATTAAAATGCTTTTTATAAAAGTAAAAACGGATACATTTTTTAATTTCACGCAAAACATAATTAAAGTTTTTGAAAATGTAATTGTTAGAATTATTCCACAATATGACAAATAATGTAATTAGGTAATGGAAATTTGCTCATTTATACGATATAAAAAGTGACAACAATCTAATTTAAAAATATTTACTGTGAATACTTTAGTTCATGAAAAGGATAATATGTAAGTCTTGACAAGAAATATAGTGAAGTTAAAAAACATCCTTTTAATAAATTGTTTGTATATTAAAAATGTATGTGATTTGTTTTTGCAGGTGTCCCGAAATAACGTGAAAATCTCTTAAGGGTAGATTTCTCATAAACAAATAAGGGTATTCTTTTATATATAGTAAAGACGAAAACGGCCTCCACAGGCCGCAAAATCTCTCCCCAGAGGGAGACATTAAAAAGTGATTTTTTTCTCAAAACCTACATTAAGTAGTCTCTACGTGGTAGCTACCATTAGTGGAACTTGTTGCGTGTTGACAGCTAGGTTATTACGTAAACGGATCATAATTAAGTAATAGAAATGACTAACATGTATTTATATAGTACCGCACACATATGCTAGAATTTTTTGGGTGCTTATATGAAATGAATGGAGTATAGGTAAATACAATTTTATTTTTTGGGATTGGCAACAAGTTAATGACTGACTAAATAATAACAGGTGACTGGTGGAAATGTTATTAGCGAAAATCAAACAAATGATTAACTCGAGGATATTTACCTGGAATACCAACAAAATTCAAAGTGGCGAAAATCTCCATTGCCCAAAGTTGACACTATTATCAATATTGTTTTGTCATTTGATCATTCACGTATTCGTAAATTTTGTAACTTAGTTATTCATTTGTTTGAATTTTACGAATTGATTGATTGGGCGAAATTTTAATTAGTAACAAGTAATGGAAAATCACAAACAATCATAACCAATTACATTCATTACTTCAACATTTCTTGGTTCTTCACTGCAATGTCCAATTTTCCCGACAATTCTTTTAACCTGGTTATTTATCTATTTCAATGAATAAGGCTCAGTTCCGCATTAATCAAATAATTTATTAAATTGTTAACTTCACTTAACTGTAACATAATTTTTCAATAAATGGTCGATGAATGTTGGAAAATCTTTATTGTTGTTGTTTACGCTTTTCGGCCTTTTCGATTAGCTCCGGATAAGAAAGTGTTTACTTAATGTCGCTATTTAGTTACAGAACTTTAAAGCTCTAGAAAATATCCTGACAACGTTACAGGAACTCTAAATATAACACTTTCAGTTATCATTACTTTGAAGTGATTCTTTGGTAACGCTGTGTAGTCGGCATTACTACTAATTCTCACTTTAAAGTTGAATTTTTTTTAAATAGTGTAGAGTATCCGCAAAGTTGCACATACTGCGCAGTTACTTGAAAGTGTAATAACTATGACCTGAATTCAGTAGAATTTACGTAATTGTTACTACACGGGCATACCACAAGGTGAAATTTACACTAAAGTCACAAATTTATTGACAGTTATGTAATTCCTATTCTATTAAAGTTCTGATGCCAGTTCTCGTCATTTCGGTACTAGTTGAGAAGTAACTAAAGCTAGCTAAAGCTAATTTAGGTAGGACCTTGGACTTATAGAAAGTTTTATGTTGCAAGTATTTTTTACTTTTCTACTTGTTGAATAAGTTGTTTAAGCCACTAACGAATTTTGAGTCAGATTTTTTAAATAAATAAAAATTTTAAAATCAAAATTAATTTTGAAAAGCTAAAAGTATTTTACTATCTTCATCCCTCTTGAAAATTTATCGTAAATCTTACCATTTTCGAATTATAAATTATTTTCTAATTACTTACATGGTAATATTATCCGTTAAATTGAAAACGGAGTTTGATACAAGAGAGCTAAGTCTCTGTTACCATAATGTCATAGTATTATTATGATTATATCAAAAACGAAATATTTTTGCGAAACAATTTGATACATAATTTGTTCAGACCAACTTCATACAAGAAACATTGCTGTTACACACAAACACAGCTGTTAGTATGAAAAAAAAATTAATTAGATTAGATTAGAATTAGATATCAGTTAGGTAGAAATTGTTGTATTCATTGTAATTGTTCTCCATTCAAATGTATGTTCAAAAGTTGTTTTTTTTTTGGCATTAGGACTTAGTCCATACAGCCAGATGCACTTATATTAACTAAAAGGTACACTAATGCTAACATGAAAAAAATACACTGGGAAAATACAGGGACACTCACTTCTCGCCTAGGGGCCCATCAAGGCATTTTGTTTTTTAAAAAAGACATCACAGGTGCGGCCACGGGTAGATTAGGAAAATAAACAATGGTAACACAAAGGAGCAAATCTACACCTAAATTCTAACGCCGCTTCTTTGGATAAATAATATTAGACAGTTCAAAATTTCGATATTGTTAAGATGCATCAAGGTCAGTAAGTTGAACGGTGTTGGAATATTTATTTCTAGTAATCTATTGTATAGTTCATTACTTTCGTTTATGTGTTTACTACAGTTAAAGAAAATATGGTCTAAGTCACCCTCAGTATTACATGTGTCACATAAATTCTATGTGACAAGTCCCAGTTTATAAAGGTGTGTAGGATAACTGCCGTGTCCAAATTTTATCCTGCTGATGATAGTTATATATTTCCTAGGCAAGTTGAAGTTATCATGCTAAAATTCGCTAGGGATTTCGGGATTTATTTTACAATACCTCGTGGGGTTCGTAAAAACGAATTCTTGCCACAAGTTGGACCACTTTCTTTTGGCTTCACGTTTGTAGATATTTACACAAACATCGTAACTTAACTGGTTTGGGGTGTCTATTCCAGATGTAATACTTTCTTTAGCGATTAAGTCTACCTTTTCATTAAAGTGAATACCGCTGTGAACTTTAACCCACATAAAAGTAACATGACCACCATTTAATTGAAATTGGTTAATCAATGTTTTAATTTTTACAATAAAAGGATTGGATGGAATATTTGGGGGATGACTGTTATTGAGAGAGGTCAAAACGGATATAGAATCTGAGATGATAATATAGAATTTACCAAGATTTGCGGAGACTATATATTCCATTGCTTTGTAAATAGCAAAAGCTTCTGCTGAAAAAAATTGAAGATTCACTATTTAATTTAAGTTTTGTGGAAATATTATATTGAGGAATTATATAAGCTGAACCAGTTCCATGAATTGATTTTGACGCATCTGTATATATTTGTGTACACTGTGACCACCGATCCAAATTTTGAAGAAAAATGCTGTGGGTTTCTACCAGATTCTCACTGTATTTGGGGATGATTACTGGGAATTCAGAACTCAAATCAAAGAAATCATATTCTGTTATGGGTGGATATAATGGCTCGATAATTTTAAAAGAATCGAAAATTTGACGGAAGGCAGTACACAGAGGTGGAGAATTTCTTTTTTTGCCAGAATTTATTAACTAGGTCGTGAAAACTTATGTTACAAATTTTATCTAAAACGTCCTAAAAGTTGTCTTACAGTATTTCTTTTTTCTTTTTAATCCAAAATACATTACCACCGACTTACTAGTATTTAATTTTAAGTTGTGTGCCAGGAAATGTCGAACAAATATTTTAAATCTGTGATGAATATTACACCTTTGTATAAATGTATCAAAATCCGAAATATGAATAGAGAATAATAGAGGTCCGTGGATGGAGCATTGTGGAACATCAAATCTAACATAGTAGAGCGTTTGATACTTGATCGTCTAAAGTTACGCCGTGTGTTCGATTTTTAAGGTTATTGTCTATAAAACAGAAGAAGTTATTGTCAAAAACCCAAAAAAGATAATTTTTTACAAAGCAATTTTTGATCTAAAGTATCAAATGCTTTGCTGTAGTTCAGCAGGATAAGACGACTTATTTTATTTTTATTAATAGCTCTAAACAAGTCGTCAGTAAAGATTAACAGGGCGGTAATAGTGTCGGGTTGACCTCTCATAAGAGATTCCAATATTTTTGACGTAGTAAGCAATATGCCAAAGGACCTTAAATGTAATAGTTCAGAAGGAGGGTTAATTTTGTGTTTTTGTTGATTTCGGTACTTTCCATTTGTCAGCTTTTTAATATTTTTATAAACTGAGTTAACTGAAGATGATGTGTATTGACATACCACCGAAATTAGACTTAAATATTTATTCAAATGCTCCAAAATAAAAAAATAACAATAACACTTAGTAAACAATAACTATGCCATTTGCACGTTTTGGTTAAATTAGTCATCGCCACCATCTCCTTGGTTGCCCCAATGAGTAACACCGACGTAGCTGGTACCACCTTCATGTCCCTTATGACCAGGATGATGAGCATGCCCAATTCTTTCTACAATAGCCTCAAACCCAGAATGAGGTCCAGAGATGTATTTCACAACACGTTTGGTACCATCAGGTTCTTTCAAAAAATATTCGCCATCAACATGTTTACCTTCTCTATGTTCATGTTGTGATTTGTGATCGTGGGTGTGCGGGTCGTGAACACCATATTCAAATTTATAATGGGCATGGTCCTAGGAGTTGAAAACAATTTGTTAGTGGAACCAAAAAAATTGGACTTGTAAAATTACTTACCTCGTGATGATCAGCAAGGGCAATAGCAATGACGGCCAAACTGACAAATAATATCTGCAAAATGTAAATAAACAAAATTATAGCAGGGATAAAGTACCTATTTGAAATGTTTTATAAGGATATGCTGCTGTGAAGCAATAGAATTTACGTGTATAATAATTTAAATAACAGTAAACACCGAAGTAATCTTTAATATGAGTGTATTTATTGACTAATATTTTATATTCTTGTCAAGAGGTATAGTATTTTTTTGAACTACGAGATTTTAATTGAGGTACAAATTTTCAATCATGAATCTGTCCTTACAATTCTAGTAATGTCCTAGGAAGGCCTTATCGTCAGTGCATCTATATGCCTGTGTGTTTATTTGTTTTAAAATGTTTATATTTTTCATAATAACTGAAGAAAGAAAGAAGAACACGAAAGTAATTAAATATTTAACATGTTCAATAGTATAAATGGTTACGTTAAAGGACATGGCACCCGAACAAAAGGGATCCTGAGTTTCAGTAGATTTTTCTGAATTTTTTGTGCAATATATTATGACCCAGGATGACACTTGTATACGCGGGAAATTTTTGTGAACCTACAGGGTATACCAGAAAACAGGTCCGAAAATTCCTTCTTTTGCAAAGTTTAAAAATATTTTGTTTTCTCTTTGGATATGAATAACCTTTAAAAAAATCGATTAGTATAAGTATTTTGAAGTATATATCTATTTAACGAAGTGTCCTATAATCAAAATATACGAGATGCTATGATTATTAATGATAAATACTAACTTTTAAAGTTCTAAAAAATGGCTTTTAGAAGCAAACTATTGATAAAAATATTGAAAGAATAAATAATTATTATCTACGTTTTTTGAAGCTATTTCAGTTTCTATAATTAATGTGTACGTAATATATTATTTTCCTTTCCGTACGTAATATATCAAACTACTACATAGTAACGGCTTCCTCAATCAGCTTTTTTAAAACTTTTTAATTTTGCGAACTATGCCTTGACGTTATTTTGTTATTATGGTTGTCACTTAAATAATTCATTAACTGTCAACAATTATTTCATACAAAAACTGTAAAATTATAATCTTTTAAAATGGTACAATGTTATACTTGTGGTCGGGAAATATCAAATTGCAAAATATATGACGAAAATGATATTAATGAGAGCGGAAGAAAAATGTCGCAAAACTACATAGAAACTGGTTTCGTTTTAATGAAGTTATGTTAAACGAACAGTCCAGAATTTATTTAAACTGTAAAAGAAGAATAAACAGAGTAATTGAAATGGAAGATGATCCGTTAGGACGTTTTAGTACAGTATAGCACAATGAATTGTTTTGTTTGTCAGAGAATTTGTCGATTTCGAGTAAGCACTGATGCAAGAATAGACTTAAAAACTGGAATTTATTTACCTTTGGAGAAACGATGCTGTAATCAACATTTAACCGAAAATGGATTAATACAACTTGAGTTTATGAACAATCTCATATCTGTATCGCTACGAATAAGCGTAACGGGACCAGAAATCGATGAATAGTTTAGAAAAATTAGGCAATATGCTCAGAAAGTATCATCTTCAAAATACGAAGATGCTGCCAATTTTGATGACGATGACTAAGTCCATTACATCTTTAAATAAAAACCAATTTCGTGAATTATTTCAATTTTGCAATCCTGTACAATATGGTGATCATTTAAGGAATGTCTCAAAGAAACATTTAATAACTTTTTTGATGAAAATGAGACAGGGATCATCAGACGCTATTGAATTACTCGTGCCGACAAAATGTAAGTATAGCTAATACCATTGTAAGACAGAGCCTTATGGTCACATTTGTATCTGGAGACAGGATTGAATTGTCCTGAAGTTCAAAATAAAGAACAATTCAACCAGAATATCCAAAAGCATTTTATACCCTGACCGTACATATTTAAAAGTTCCAAAAAAACTCCCATTTTCGAATTCAATGACAATCTTACTCATACCATAAAAAGTATAATTTGTTAAAAGCAGACCTAGTAGTCGCTCCGGATGGATATATTTTAGATGTACATGGTCCATACTTCTCGGATGTTCGCAATAATGACGCAGCAATTATTTTACATGACATGACCCAAGATCAACACAGGTTAAGACAATGGGGTCAAGAAGGTGATATATTTGTTGTAGATCATGGCTATAGGGATGCTGTTCGATTCTTGAG
The DNA here is from genome assembly GCA_029963845.1 of Rhamnusium bicolor. Lineage (NCBI taxonomy): Eukaryota > Metazoa > Arthropoda > Insecta > Coleoptera > Cerambycidae > Rhamnusium > Rhamnusium bicolor. The sequence continues at coordinate 32,117 of JANEYF010003049.1, forward strand.
GAAGTGAATTTAAACTACGAAATTCCACCTCACATGTTCCGTAATCAAAGGCAGTTTACCCTAGAGGAAGCGAATCGTTCGAGAGTTATTACAAAAATACGTTGGATAGTGGAATCAAGAAATGGATATTTAAAATCAGTTTTTAATCTTTTCAGGGACATGACACCAATTCAACACTGTGTACACTTGTCAGATTTTTTGAAAATTGCGTGCACTATATTAAACATATTTCACGAGCCTATTCACATGCAGGATGCAAATGAGGAGCTGGCATAACGTATGTTAGAAATTAGAAATGGAGACAACATTAATTTACTTCAAACAAGAGTTCAGCAACATCAAATGCTTCATACAAGAGGTCATGGCCCCTGAATTAACATTCACGAATATGACTTGGAAGGATTTCCTAACTAAATTATGATTACCTAAGGCTGAAAACTTTAGAAACTTACCAAGGTCAATTATCTCCAAGATATGTTCAAGACACCACAAATCGCAACCCAAACAACGAATTTATTCTTCAAATTCAGTTATTTGAACCAGGACTTATAAGAGCAAAAATATTTTCTCATTTTACACAGTCGGTGAGACATTTCATTTTTATTTCCTACCTTGAAAATCCCGATCAAAATGTGGATCCTATATCAGGATGCAAAATGGGAGCAAGGACATTAGGAGTATGTGCTCATGTAGCTAGTTTGTTGTGGTACTTGGGATATGCTAGACATGAAGGAAATGTGAAATATCCATCAAATATATTTTTGGGAGTTGTTTTAGATTGGGTCAATAGAGAACAAAATCATATTGTAATTAACTGATTTGTATTTAATTACTTTAGTATCTTTGGATAGTATTATAATTTTTTAAATACCCTATCTTATCATTTTCAGAATGGAAAATCATTAACTTATAATAAAACAGGTATTTTTTTTTGTTTTTATGTTAAGGATCAAATGCTAAGTCCTAAAATGATATACATTTTTTTTTAAATCGGGTTGTATTAGAACTGATTTGTGTTTAATTATTTTATTTTTAGTATGTTTGACACTATTTGTTAATTTTGAAATAAATGTTTAATTATCGGATGATAATAATGAATTTTAATGATTACCTGTTAGAACAGTTCTATGCTTAACTTAAATCTTGAATTTTTTTTAATACAATCTCCTTAAAAATATTTCAATAAAATCATTTTATTATTATTTTTATTGTTATTGTTGTTATTTGTATCATTAACAATTGTATTATTATTTTTATCTTCATTATTTTTATTCTTTTAATATCTCTATTTATAATATTTTGCATCTAAAATACATTTCTTAGAACATTAAAAGTTAGTATCTATCATTAACAATCATAGCACGTATATTTTGATTATAGGACACTTCGTTAAATAAATCTATACTTCAAAATCCTTATACTAATCGAATATTTAAAGGATATTCATATCCAAAGAGAAAAAACAGTATTTTTAAACTTTGCAAAAGAGGGAATCTTCGGACCTGTTTTCTGGTACACATTTCCCGCATATACAAGTCTCATACTAGGTCATAATATATTGTACAAAAAATTTCAGAAAAAATCTACTGAAACCCAGGATCCCTCTTGGTCGGGTGCCATGTCCTTTGGTGAATATAATACCACAAGAAGTGAATTTCTTGACGAATTATACAAATGAAAAAATACAAGTGAAAATAGGTATTCAAACATCAGAGAAAAACGCACTATAATCCTTTTAAGGTATCTGTATCTCGATTATTTCATCTTACTTCTGTCACTTTTACTTAAAATTTCGTATGCATCAAAAAACACCTTAGATTTCCCGCTAGAACTGCGCAAACTTGCATATTTTAAGTAAAACGTATTTTATATTAACTATAATGTACGTATGGTTTTTGAAAACCGTAATAAAATACCACGAAGTATGATACTTGAATAATAGAGTGTTGTTTGAATCTCTTTTCTTTTTAATTTAAATAATGTTTGTAATATCAGAGACAATGTTTAGTCAAACAAGAATTTGAACAATGACCCGATTGCAACTAATACTATTTAAACATAAACTACTTACAATCTTTGGATTCATTTTAGATACCTATGTGTATGCGTACAATGGAACACTTACTGATGTAGATCAAGTTACAAAATCTTACTTATATACCAAAAATCTCGGGTTTGGGGCATATTCTATTAAAATTATGTAAACCAAATATGTACAAATTTATGCAGAGTTATGCTGTGGTCGCACCAAATTATTTGATCGTAATTATCAATAAAATTAATACATATTTTTTACCTAATTTTATGGTTAATTTAACGTGATTCAGTTTACATAGATGAAAAACGCCTTCGGCAAAAGTTTCAATTTCTTTTAGAAAAAACCGTCAAGTAAACGTGTAACGTTTTTACTATTATTTTTTATTACCTGTTACGTAGAGGTATGTTATGTCAATATTTTAATTGCATTATATGTTTAATAAACTGCTTTTAATTAAACAATAAAAGTTTTTTTTGCATAGCATGTATTTTGCTATTAATATAAAACAATGATTAGTTAAACCTAAGAAAATAAGTAATACTTTTACTTATTTTACCTATTACACAAGAAATATCTGAGTTACTAAAAAAAAAAAGAGTAGTAATGAAACGTCGGATATTGTTAATAAATGGTAGCAATTTTTCTTACTACCAATGTTAAAAATGTCCCAGTCAAGGAATCGTTTCTAGACAGACTTTTTTGTGCACTTTTTTTAACTTTTGGGCTCTATTTGGAGGTATTTGGAGATGAATATACCAGGTCCTGGGGTCTGCAATGAGAGCTAACTTCAGAGGGTTCCTAAAATGTGTCCCTGTTTTTGGTTTCTCGCTTATATCTCGATAATATACAATCACATCTATCCTTCAGTAAAAAAAATCGCTCTCAATTGATCAACATTGTTTTATGGAGTAGCGCTCAACTGTAACTAACTTAGCCTTAATTACGCAAAAAAATATCGGAAACCTTAGATGCGCAGGGACAGGTGTACGTGGTGTATACGGATTTCTCAAAGGCCTTCGATACTATTAATCATTCTATTATAATATCTAAACTCGCATATTTTGGGTTTTCCTGCAGTTTGATTAATTTCTTTATTTCCTACTTGGATAATAGATTACAGTACGTAGCATACAATGGGTTTAAGTTGGATATATATACGGCTACGTCTGGAATTCCGCAAGGCTCCAATCTTGGACCGCTTTTATTTCTTCTCTTTATTGATGATGTCACTAAAGTGATTGACTGTGATAAGCTCCTGTTTGCAGACGATCTAAAAATATATGCTAAGATTAACACAATACAGGATTGCTTATTCTTAGAATCCCAGGTTAACTTGCTTATAGAATGGTGTACTACTTCCAAACTTAATCTAAATGTATCTAAGTGTAAAGTCGTAAGCTACTCGCGAAAGAACAAACCAATTTTATTTGAGTATTCTCTAAACGACCAAGTGTTAGATAGGCAAAATTCAACAAAAGATTTAGGCATACTGTTTGATAATAAATTATCTTTTGCCGAACACATAAACAATCTAGGACTATCATCCTCAAAAACTTTAGGTTTCATTATCAGAAATTGTAAATCTTTCACCAACGACGCTGCGTTGAATGTTCTTTATTATTCACTTGTACGTTGCAAATTGGAGTATGGATCTCTAATTTAGTACCCAATTTATGAGAACCATTCAACATATCTCGGATCTATCCAAAGAAAATTTTTAAAATTCTTAGCTTATAAAAATCGTGTATATCCTGGTCGAGGCTTCAACCACGAATTACTTTTATCTAAATTCGAGATGTCATCATTAGACTCGACGGATTATGAACAGTTTAATTTTTCTCCACAATCTGCTTCATCATAAAATTGACTGCTCACCACTTCTTGAACTCCTTAATTTTAGAGTGCCAACTTTCAATTCCAGACAAAATATCACTTTTTACATACCTAATGCAAGAACCAATGTCATTAAAAAGTCGCCTATTTACGTTATGTCACATAATTTTAACTCTGTATCTGATCTGTGTGATATTAATCTCTGTTCAGTTCTATCCTTAAAAGAAACCATTCATAGACACTTTCATCCATAGCTTAACTATCCCACCATTATTGTTATGTTACCTACTTTATTGAATACTAATTATGTTTATAACTCGATCTAAACTGCTGTCATTATTATATTATTGTCACCCTCCAGTGCTATATTATTGTAGTTATATGTATTACTTTGTTTAAGTTAAGTCTACTATGTATCCTTATAATATAAAATTTTTTTTCTTATTGTATTTCATACATTTTGTCCTGTAAGTGGATTTTCTGTTGGGCAAATAAATAAATATTATTAAATATTATTATAATGGTTGGTGCTAGCGAAAACAGTTATACAATATTAAAGTTGATAAATTAACTCCTATATGAAAAAGTCTATCTGACAGCACATTTTTGTCACTTTGACAGCGATAAAAAAGGTGCATCGTTTTTTATCACCGATAAAAATGCTTGTTCCTCAAAATCAGAGTACATCTAGTAGTCGCACGTCACTTTAAAGATAATTATTGTTGTTGTTCGTTCACATATTCTGTCGTTAATTTATCTTGCCAAAACACTCGAGCTTTTCTTTTATGGATAAATTTCTTTTTTAACTCAAAATTTTGCCAATCAGTAATTTTGCTCGAAAAACTGACATTTGACAAAATCGCTCCACCTGCGGTCTCGCGATTTTTTCATGTCACTTTTTTTTACAAAATTACTGACTGGCAAAATTATTTCGTTACAAAGAGAAATTTATCCGATAAAAAAAAAGCTCTTGTGCTTTTACTGTTGACAAAATCTGGCACAAAATAGTGTCTATTTATTTGTTTCTTATTCCTAACGTTTTTCGAGATATACGCGGTTGAAAATTGTTATATTTTTCTATTTACACACGCATAGCCTCTCGGCTAAATTGTCAAACATTTCTTGTTACATAAACTCTCGCAGTTTTTTATCGATAAAATTCTTCAGTTTTATTATATTTTTTGCAAAATACTACACAAAAGCGCTCTGATACCTACGTTATTATAAGTGCATATAACGAGACCCTTTTAAGGGTATGAGTCGACCCTTCTGACCCACCGTCTATATAAAGACAACAGGTAGCCTAAAATCATTAGAATTCTTTCATCGTTCAGTGGTGTTTTTATGTTGTCTTCATCGGATTCTTACTTAACCTGAAAAATGAAATCCCATCCTGAATCTTACAGCTACTTATACATGTTGCGCGTTCCTTCACAAAGCATCTCCGGTGAATGGGGGTCATCGTCGACATCCAGCTACGACAGTTATTTCGAAGAGAGTAAGACGTCAAGTCCTGAGCTCTTGCAAAGGAACAAAAGTCGCGTAACTCCAGTGATACTGAGGAGGAGACGTTTGGCAGCGAACACGAGAAAGGCGACGTATGCAGAATTTGAACCAAGCTTTTGATAGATTGAGAACGTTTCTCCCTCAACTTGGTCAGGATAAACAATTATCCAAGTATAAACTTTACAAACGGCTCAGACGTATATCACATCATTATTTGACCTTCTGGAACAACAGTCCCAACTAGAATAAATTAATTCATTTGTAATGCAATGTGGAAAATTAATATTGTTAGACATTTTCAAGCCAAAGTTTATTGTATTTATTTTTGTTATTTAAATGTTTAAATGTGTACATATGAATAGGTAAAGCTGGTATTATTAGATAATAGATATGTGAATTTTATTATATTTTTAAGTTTTGCTTTCATATCTAGATGTCATAAATAACATAATTAATATCAGTTCCTGGGAAAAACTGCTGTGAAACTTAATGTTATTTATAAGACTTGTAATAAAAAATACAACTTCTGGAAATAACAAAACATTTTTTTATTTTTACAAAAAAGGTAAGTATTTAAATGAAATAGCAAAATGAAAATAAACTGGTAAAATATGCATATAAGCAAATAATTTGAAAATATGTATAAGGTATTATACTTACGGCAGCAAATCCATACCATACACTTAAATCTTTAAATTTACATAATATACGTAAAAAACAGATTCTTCTTAGTTACCTACAACATATTTTACTGAAATAATACTGAAGTTAATACTAATGATAATAAGTTTTGAACTCTTCTATAATAAATTATGAATTTATATATACTTACATATATATATATTTTTCTTTTCTTGACCGTTAATATCAAATAATATCTGATAGTTTTTTGTGGGGATTTCGGTCAGGTATAACTAATTTTATTATTTTTTTGTAACGTTTCGGTTTATTACACCATCATCAGAGAAACTATTAATTATTAGGTATTTGTTTTACATGCTATTAGATTGTCTGTTTTAACGCAACTGTAGAGTTGCGCTTGGGTTTCCTATAAAAGAAGGTTATACCGTTTTTTGTTCAATTCTTATTGCAAACTAAAAAATGTATAGTTTAAAAAAATTAAATCAGGTGCAAGCTTGTTTAAATGAATACATGCTAGGTCTATTTCAAATACATTTTTGTTAAATGTATTTGCAGATTAATTTTTAAAAATTCGTTTCTTTCAAAGAGCATTTCAACATATTATTAACAAACTAATGTATAAATAAACTACATTTAGCAGTTGCTGTGCAAAATATTGCAATTTCATTAAAATCAATCAATTTGATCTAAATATTTTACATACAATTAATTTTAATTTGTCAAAACTCATACACAGGTACATTCTTATATCATTACGTTAACAATTGCCAAATTCTAGTGTACATTATGTTTAGTAGTGAATGACAGTTTTTTAAATTAATAAAATTAATTGAAACCTAATTAACTTTTATCATTATTATGTAATTTTTTAATGGTCTCCTAGTAAATATATAAGACTAAACGTGCAAAATTTATTTATTAGTTAGCATTTGAACCTGATAGAGAAAATAAAAAAATTCAGTATGCACACTAAAATTGTATGTTTAATTAGAATACAATTCATATAATTTTACAATATTGAACATATTTTTTAAAAAATTCATACTTAATTATATATTTTAAAATTTTCAGGCAGTATTGGTATTTACAGCCATTGTTGCTGCGATTCTAGCTCAAGGTCATCATGAAAGTGGAAACCCAGATGGAGAACATAATGATGTAAGCTTCTTCTATTATTTCCTAGAAGACGCAAATGAATATATTCCTTTTCAGGGTCATGAGGCCTAAAATTTTGAATATGGTGTTCAAGACCCCCATACTCATAATGAATATTCCCAAAAGGAAAATATGTAGTTGGTGAATACATATTGAAAGAAGCTGATGGTATCCAATGAATTGTCAAATACAGAGCTGGTTCTAATTCTGGATTTAAAACTATCGTGGAAAAAGAGGACATGCGCAGCATCCTGCCTATTCTGGAAACAATAGTAAAGGAGAACAAGGAGGAGTAGGAGGTACTAGTTACGTTGGTATCACTCATTGGATTCACTAAAGATATGGTGAAGATGGGCACTGACATTAACGCAGTTGAAATGAATGAAATTAATATTGTTGTTGTAGGTTAAGTTTATTTATGATATCAGTAAAATGTTTATTAATATTTTAATCTGTTTATTTACCATTATTATACTTATTTGCCAGTTAAATCAAAGTATACATTTCAGGATACTCTGAACTCAAATATGGAAAAAAATTGCCTGCTTATATGTATATTTTTGAACAGTATGTGTATATTTTTGAACACTCCTGTATTCAACTAATCAACTCACTCAGAGTTTGCTCAGTATTAGAGTCTTCCTGATCTAATTATAGTGAGTGAAAATTTAAATATCTCAAAATCCGGTATTTTAGATCAAAGAATCGCAGATCATAACACTGTGTTCTGTGTTGTAGATACAAATCCTGAAAATACTAGCATAGCAAAAACTTTCCGATCCTTCTCAAATTTTGAAAGAGAAAAATTTCTTCTTGATCTGATTAGCATCGATTAGCATAATATGTATACAATGATTGATGTAAATGAAAAGCTATATTTTTTTCAATGCTTAACTTATAGCACTTTTTGACATTCATGCCCCACTCATAACTAAGTTTATTAGCAACAAAAAAACCCAATGAAACTTGGTTCACTGACACTCCACGAACCATGAAAAAAATCAAAACTAAGCTTTGGAATAAGTTTAAAAGCAGTAGAAGACCTGTAGATAGAGAATACTACTGTGAGATGCGAAACATCTACAAGGCTACAAGAGTTTTTTTTAATTTCCATATTAATCAAAATAATATCAATAATCCAAAAAATTTATGGTATACTTTAAAATCTAATGGAATCATTAAATCTAAGCAAAATTTTGCACCGCTTCCTGAGAACCTCTGGTTGGAAACAATATCAACAATTTCTTTATTGATTCTATACCACGTAATAGCATTCCTGAAAATTATCTATCACAATTAGAATATAACCGCTACTTACATGGCAGCTTCGAATTACAATATACCTCAGTAGAAGTTATCCACAATTTAATTTTAAGACAAAAACTTGGATATGATAGTATCTCAGGCAAAATGCTACAATTAAGCTTACCATACAGTGTGGAACCTCTAACAGATATTATAAATTTTTCATTTGAAACCGGAACAGTCTCCCTAATCTGGAAACAGGTATTAGTTAATCATACCTAGTAATAGCAGGATAAGCACTATAACGGAACTTAGACCTATTAGTTTACTTTCAGTTCCCTCAAAAATAGCAGAGACCCTTATCCATGGTCACCTAACACCTTATGTGGTAGACCATAATGTAATTCCCAAAATACAGTCGGGTTTTCGAAAGAATTACAGAATATCCACTGCCTTGATCACTATTCTCAATGGTTTTAAAGTCAATTAATTCTGATAAAATAACTTTCTTGACCTTATTAGATATGTCAAAAGCTTTTGACTCCTTAAACACCGAACTTCCAATAAAGAAAATAAAATTGGACGGAATAGAGAATAATATCTTCATGTGGCTCACGTCCTGCTAAATTCTTTCCAATATACTTATCTTGACACGACAAGTGGAAGAAGACTCTCTGACAAACGCCTGTTACTCTCAGGAGTGCCCCAAGACTCGATTTTGGGGACCTTGGTTTTTAGCATCTACACCGCAGACTTGCCTCAAGTCACGAAATATTATTCCCTGCATATTGTAACGGTCCGTTTTTTTTAAATAAATAATTTGGAATACATTTCTTATAAATTATATGGAAATTGTTTGAAATATGAGTCAGATTCCAAATTCGAATAAAATAATTTTACCAAATCTTACTGTACTAGCTATTTAGTACGTAGCTACTGTGCGGGACAAAAAAAATTTTTACGAGGTAGTTTGGTCGCGCGCGCCGAGAGACAAGTGGGATTTTAAAGGGAAAATGGTGAACAAGGGGAGTCTGCCTAGAGACACGGCAGCGGAAAGTCATTGTTAAGCATGAGATTACTTTGTGAGTTAGGAAGGTGCACGAAAGGCGAAGCTGACTTATGGAAATAGCTGATATGGTTGGAGTGTTGTAAGGCCCAGTCTGTACGCTCAACTCCGGAGGAATCATTACAAATATTTTATTATATTGACGTCTCGACGATAAGAGAGATATGTAAATTCTGAGAATTTAACTTCTAACCAATAGATACCTAGACACTACCCATTAAGTCTGACGACAAAGTGCATCGTGGATGAACAAGAAATTATTGATATGGATTTCTAAAAGATTTGAATATTATCCGTCCCGTGCCTTTGAACTAAATTCGATTAAAGTTTTTCACCTTTATTTGTGCTTGAGTATTGACTGTTTAAATATCTACTCATTTATTTCATCTTATGGTAGCATGTTATTTTAAGTTAAAGGAAAATACTATATTTTAAACCTAAAAGATGGTGGTGCCCAATAATAAATAAATGAGTTGACTTTATATTTTTTTATACCTTTTGGATTGATGATTGCAGTGTATGACCTTGTTCTTACTTTATTTAGTTATAAGTTTGATTTAATTTATCTGATTAATCGCTTTGCTTCCCCGACAGGAGAGCAGAGTCGTAAATATTGTTAAATATGAATACATGTATTTTGTACTGTCCTGTTTCATTTGATTTAATTAAACTATTCTTAATGATAGGATGACAGACGTTATAATATGTACGCTGATGATATACAACTTTGCTTTTGATGTGATGAAGTCTGAGGAGGATGATTTAAATGAAATAAAGAGAATCCTTCAGAATTCACTCCTATTAAATCCAAATAAAAGTAAAACATGTGTAGTCTTTGGCACTGCAAATAAATTAAGAGTTCTCACTCACTCTCAACTGTCAATTGACAATGTAATTATAGAACACGTTGACAAAGTGAACAATTTGGGGCTAAAATTAGATAAAAATTTATTCCTCATATATCGGAAGTCCTTAGAAAATGTCTCTTTCAAACACATTTCAAGCTTTAGAAATATGCTTGATAGGGCCACTAAACTTCTATTATGTGAGGGCTTAGTCTTATCACATGTCAACTACTGTGATTATGTGTATGAGCCTTGCTTAAATTTATCAGAAGCAAATAAGTTTTAAAAATCCAGATTATCTGTATTAGATTTGTTACAAATAGTTTTGTCCACGAGCATATAACACCATATATCAGGAAGTTTGTATTTATAAAAATAAATGAGGCGCTTCCTACGTTTAACCTCACTATTAAATAATATCATCCTAACGCAAAAACCTATTTATCTTTGACAACTAATTGCGAGAAATGTTATGCATAACCAAAATTTGAGACATACAAACGATCAATCGCATACAATAAGGCCTAAATATGAAACATTTCGATCATCTTTTGCTTACCTACCGACTTATGTCTAATAATCTACCTCCACAGCTACACAGTAAATCAACAAATGTATTAAAATGTCTTAAGACTGATTTTGAACGACGAATTAAACATGAATTTAAAATTGTTTTAGTCTGTGATAAAAAAAATATGCTAGACATCATATTCTGTTCTGTTAGATATAATAGACACATAAACTAGATATACGTTAGATATGCATATATTATAATATTAGATATTATATATTGTACTATCATATACTGGATAAAATCATATGTTGATATTATATACTGTACTATTACTATACCAATGGTATCTTAGGTTAGTAGTTTTGAAATCAGTGTATACTGTACCACTAACATTTTGTGTTAAATTGCTTTTGTTTTACACAATAAAGACATTTAATACAATTATTATTATTATTGTTACTATATACAAATGCATTGCATTGTAAATCCTTGGTGATACACTTTATAATGATATTAAAAGTATGGAAACTTGAGGAGCACCAGATATTGCGATAATCTCGTTAGACCAGAAACAATATTGTACAGTTAGCCGTCTATCTTCTAAATACGACTCGAGCAATTTGAGGAAAGATTCAGTTAAACCAAATGCTGATAGTTTAAGTAGCAAATTGCCTTGGTCAAGTCTATCGAGGGCTTTGGAAAAATCCGTATAAATGACTGCAACCTACTAAATCGGCTATTTTACATTATGCAATTTGTTCGCTAGAGTTGTACTAATTTTTATATTTTAATGTAACATTTATTTTCAACACTAATAAAACAAGTACCGTAGAGTTAACTATAATTTAATTTTAATTTAATAATACTGAAACAAAACTGTAACAAAAATAATTTGACTTTATATTAATGCCCATGTTCATAACCATCATATCCTTGGTTACTCCAATGAGTGGCTCCAACGTAACTGGTGCCGCCTACTCCCCCTTGTTCTCCTTTACTATGTTTCCCATAATGGGCAGGATGTTGGGCATGGCCTGTTCGTTCTACGTATGCCTCAAACCCGATATGAGGTCCAGCTCTATATTTAACAATACGTTGAGTACCATCGGCCTCTGTCAATGTGTATTCACCAACTACATTGTCTCCTTCCCTGTGTTCTTTTTGGGAATGCACATCGTGTGTATGGGGGTCGTTGATACCGTATTCAAAGTTATAAGCGGCATGATCCTAAAATATAACAATATATTTTCTAATAATTAAAAAAACTTTTCAGTTACAGGTAGTTTTACAAAGATACTAAAATATAATACATGTCTGCAGATTTCAGCTGAGCCCTAAAAGCTCTGGGCTCTTGGCCACAATTTTAAGTTTCTTTCCAGATTGGAATTTTTTTATTGAAAATTAATTTGTTGATATGAGTTCTTGCCTTGTTGGAAGTTATCATTTGGGACGTGATAAATAATACGTAAGTATGGAGTTAATTTTTCTACAATCAGAAGATGTGTTTAATTTCTTTATTAATACTCACAGCCCCTTGTGCGATACCTTCATGTCCAATTCCATGCTCGCCTTGTGCCAAAGCTGCAGCCAATGTGGTGGAGATTACTAATAGTATCTGAAAAAATACAGTTAAAGCAGTAATAACAATTATGTATCGCAATGTAAATGATATTCATACCGTTTTAATTTGCATATTGTTTTATTGTTACTTATGATTGTTCCAAATGTTAAATGATATATGCTTTTTAAATTTTTATGTTTATATAGTAGTCTAGTATGTATAAAGTTATGTAACAAAAAGTTATTTCAATTAAATTTTTAATATAAAATGTCACTAATAGATAAGGTAATAACCCACATTTGACAATAACCCAGTATTATAGAGAGAGATTGTACATATGTACCTACTTAATTAATGTAGTTTTGGTAACGTTAAAATTGTAGTTACTCTCTATTTAAAATATATTGATTGATTATTACATGTTCAAGTCAATTAAGAGCACAATCAACATTTTTAGTATTCGAGACATGATCTAAATGAATTGATATGACCACAATTTTTTATATTAAAATGAAGTGACAGGTAGTGAAAATATGTACTCGTAAATTCCACATGTATTTCAAACAAAGTTAAAAATGTATACCGAATCTAGTTACACGATAAAAAAATTGATTCCCACCGTTCCATCGTTATATATATATATATATATATATATATATATATATATATATATATATATATATATATATATATATATATATATATATATATATATATGATTAAATATGATTTGAAGGAAACAACTACTCAGCGGGCAAATACCCCGACCTGCATTGAATTACACCTTCAATATACATATATATATATATATATATATATATATATATATATATATATATATATATATATATATAACAAATAACAAATAACAAACTTTATTCATCCAGTAGATCATACAAAAAATGATATAGGATACGTCAATTATTAAAAACATGAAATATACAAATGAAAAGAAAAGAATGAAAAATAAAAAACAATAGTGATTAAAATATAACAGAAGAACCATATTTTTAATCTTAAGATTGTAGATATTCCTGAACAGAATAAAAACCATTTGTTAGAAGGACTTCTTTAACAGCGATGATAAACTTTTTACATTATTTATTGACTTTACTTTAGCATCCAGTTTATTGTATAGTACAGCACCCATGTAGTATGGGTCGGATTTGTACAATTGCAGTCGATGTAAATCGTATTGCAGATCAAGGCCATAACGTGTAGGATACAGATGGTTAGAGTTTTGATATGTAAATTTTGAAATGTGGTTTTTTTTTTACGAAACATAATAATTCCAAAATATATAAACACGGCAAAGTTAAAATTCTTTGCTGTATAAAAGTATGTTTACATGATTCCCTATATTTCAGTCCATAAATGAAACGTATTGCCCTTTTCTGCAATACAAAAAACACGATTTGCAGCAGAAGCATTAGCCCAGAAAATCACTCCATATTTTAACCGAGACTCAAAATTGGAGAAATAAAATGTTTTTACAACAGTGACACTACAAATATTAGATAGCCTATTTATAGCAAAGCAGTTACTGGCACACTTTTTGCAAAGTGTATCAATATGAGTTTTCCAATCAAGTGATAAATCTATATGAATGCCTAAAAGTTTAAACTCTGAAACGTTTTGAATTGACATGTTTTCTAATTTTATTAAAGGACTGTAACTATAATTGGATTTTATCGGATGAAACTGTAAACAAAAGTTTTTTCTTGATTCATGATTAATCTATTTTCATTGAAGAAAGTATAAATGTGTTGTAGATTTGAGTTTAAATTTCTAGTCACTTCCTCTACAGTTCTACCACTTGATACAACAGTTATATCATCTGCAAATGCACAGAAAAATGTGGAGATACGTTCATCTATACTGTTAAGATATAACAGAAATAGTAGTGGACCTATGACACTACCCTGGAGCACTCCTACATCAACGTCCAGTTCACAGGATCTTTCGCCAAAAAAATCTACAAATTGTTTCCTATTTGTAAGATAGGACTTTAGAACCTTGTTACATTGACCACGCAGACCATAACATTCTACTTTCCTCAGTAGAATATCATGGTCTACACAATCGAAAGCCTTGGAAAGATCTATAAACAGGGCTATAACTTTGTTTCCTAAATCTAAGTTTTTGTAAACATAATGCAAAAAATCTAACAGAGCAGTAGTAGTGGAACGATTTTCTCTGAAACCATGTTGGTTATGAGAGAAAATATTATTTTCCTCTACAAAATGAATTATTCTGCTGGCCAAAAGTTTTTCAAAAATTTTGGAAAAAAACAGAAAGTAGAGATATGGGGCGGTAGTTACAAATTTCTATAGGATCACCCTTTTTAAATAGGCGGATTATTTTGGAAATTTTTAATAAATTGGGGAAGCATCTGGTAGTAAAACAGTAGTTTATAATGTGACATAATGGTGTTGCAATCAATTGAGCACACTGCTTTACAATTTTAATGGAAAAACCATCATGCCCAGTAGAATCTGAATTTTTTTAACTTATAGTGTCAATAATTTCTGAAGTTGTTACTGACTTTAGAAAAATTGAACTAATATGTCTGGGTGGCATTGGTATATTCTTTCCGTTTTCTGTTTTAGTAGAAAACAAAGATTTTGGAAGTGTGACAAAATGAGAATTGAAAGCATTAGCAATATCTTTTTTATTTGTGGTTATTATGCTATTTATTTTCATTGTAGGATATTTATTGTAGTTATTATTTTTTACTGAATTATTAATAATATAAATATATATATATATATATATATATATATATATATATATATATATATATATATATATATATATATATATATATATATATATATATATATATATATATATATATATATATATATATATATATATATATATATATATATATATATATATATATATATATATATATATATATATATATATATATATACAGTGGAAATTAAGTAACGCATAAATTCGGTAATTCCGTTGATATTAATTTTTTTGGAAAAAATCTCGAAGGGGTATAGCGATGTTAACTCCTGCAAATATTTTCAGTTTCTTATGTCATTTATTTTTTTAAGTTATGACGTCATCGACATTTTTTTTAAATGATAACCTATATTTTTTATTATTGATTTTGGTAGTAGTTTTTATTCCGGTTCCGACCGTATAAAATTTTCAATATGTTATTATTTGAAAAAAATCGAGAAAAACAGTTCAAATAATAAAAATTCCTTAAATTGGGTAAATTTATATAGTTGCCAAAATCAATAATAAAGAATATAGGTTGTCATTTAAAAAAAGTCGATGACGTCATAACTTAAAAAATAAATGACATAAGAAACTGAAAATAGACTGAAAATATTTGCTGAAGCTAAAAATCGCTACACCCTTCGGGATTTTTTCCAAAAAATTAATAAATTCAGTATCTCAATTATTGTATATATTTATAAAAAAATCGTGAGACACGTCGATTTTGGATTCGAAAATGACATCCTGCAACATAATAATTTCATCCCTAAATTGAACCCCCTTCGAGTGGCAGTACAATCCCTGCATTTTTAAATGGGAAGTAGGGGCTTGTTATACCTCATTTGAAAGGTATTTTCATTTTCTATTCAAATATGCTACAGTTTTAATATTTGTTGCAAAAATTAACAGTAACAAAATAAATTTACCTGCTTGACGAAAATCGCTACAGCAAACTAAAAAAAAACTTAATTTCAACATAGGAGATTTTCAAAATGAGTTCCTTGAACGTCTTGGCAGCATCCTAATCTTAAATAAAAATGTCTTCTAATGTTTTCCTACATCTGAAGCGTGACCGACCTTACCACAACCGTTATTTTTCTTCTGAAGTCAGTTATATTGCTTGGCTTAGTTTTGTATGACATACTTTTTGCATATCCCCATAGAAAAAATCTAAGAGTGTAAGATCAGGAGAACGTGCAGGCCATTCTAGCGATCCTCGCCCCTAACCATCGATTTGGAAATGTTACTTCTAGGTCTTGCCGGACATTGATTCGATAATGTGGTGGTGCTCCATCTTGCTGGGACCATATCACATCGGCTGAAACTTGTGGGTTTGCTTGAGCAGGATATAAGTTTGTAGAAGTTGGTACGACATTATTTTGGAGCAGAGCTAAATAATTACCTCCATTCAAATTGCCATCAATGAAAAAGGGACCAATGATATGGTCTCCAATTATCCCCCGCCCAAAATGTTTTCAGGATTTTGCGTATGTAATTCTCTTAGCCAGTGAGGATTTTCATTAGCGCAGTAGCGACAGTTTTGACGATTAACATGGCCGGGAAGGGTAAAAAGTGGACTCTCTAGTTGGATAAAATTATTATCTAAACTTTGCATCATTTGTTCAGAAAGTTTTTTTACGTTGCAGGATGTCATTTTCGAATCCACAATCGACGTGTCTCAGGATTTTTTTATAAATATGTAATATATCGGTAGGTCGATTTCACCACGGGGAAATTTAAAATTTATTTGATATTTATGTCTTAAGTGTGGTTCGGACTCCACAATAAACTGTAGGGTTTCGTCGCGCATACCTAATACAAAATCTTAGATTTTTAAGAAGTTACTTGATTGATTTGCGGGGCAGTTACGAAAACATTTTTTTGTTTAATAAATTTTAATATGGCGATTTGATTCCAATTTACCTTTATTCTTAGAATTAATCAAATAATATTGAAGTTGCAAGATTTTACACTTTTTTCGTTTTTCGTCTAATATGAAATTTTGAATTTTGTATTTACGACAATCCAAAGGTTAAATAAAGTAAGTCTATTCCAATTTCGGGTGATACTAATTTAAACGCATTCTTCAAATACAATATTTATTAAGTAGAAAAAATGTACAAAAAAATAAATGTTACAATTAATTTGTAACATGGATATAATCAGTTTCAAGTTAAAAACTCTTTCATTAAATATTAATGTCCATGTCCATGACCGCCATGACCTTGATTGCCCCAGTGCGCAGTTCCAACATAACTGGAGCCGCCATGGCCACCACCACCGCCGCCGCCGCCGCCATGACCGCCACCATCACCATATCCTCCATCTCCTCCATGTCCTTGGTTGCTCCAGTGGGTTGTTCCAACGTAGCTAGTACCACCATGACCACCACCATAACCACCGCTGTCACCACCATGACCACCACCGTCTCCGCCATGTCCTCCTCCTCCATCTCCACCATGACCTTGGTTGCTCCAGTGAGTAACACCAACATAGCTGGTACCTCCAAAACCGCCGTGACCACCATCATCACCACCGTGGCCTCCACTATGCCCTCCGTGTCCTCCTCCATGGCCATAATGTGCAGGATGTTGTGCATGTCCAACTCGTTCTACAACGGCCTCAAAACCACTATGAGGTCCAGCCTTATACTTGACAATACGTTTCGTACCATCAGCTTCATTTAACTCGTATCCTCCGGTTACATGGTGCCCATCTCTGTGTTCATACTGGGAATGGACATCATGTGTGTGAGGATCATGAACACCATACTCAAATTTATAATGGGCGTCATCCTAATTTATGAAATTTTAATCATTTTATTATATAATGGTTTTCATATACTTACACCTCCGTATCCGCCACCTCCATCACCACCTCCATAACCACCTCCATGGTGACTGCCAGCTAAAACCGTAGCCACGACTGCAGAAACTACAAGCAGTGGCTGAAAAAAGGATATCATAAGAGGTGGTATAGATAGAAGGGATGTATATTTATAATTACATACAGGTTTTCTGAAATTTGATGACCATTTTCTTCCCCACGATAAAGGGGCGAAATTCTTCTGATGAAGAAAGTTTTAACCTTGGTAACAGAAAGAGAATTTAACTTCCCTTTCTACTACATGATATTAAAAAAAAATGTCTATAATGTAAAAATGTAATATTTCGTCAAATTTCACAATTGCAAATCATAGTTTTGTATTTAAAATGGATATATTAAAAATAAATTATTGTTTTTATATATTATGTTTGTACTTTAATCAATAAAGAACAAAAACTTCATTTAAAAAAAATTCTATTCTTACAATTTTCAGCCTCATATTGATCTTGTTGTCGCTTGAGAACTTGAACTATTTTAAAATTTGGTCCCTTCAGCTTATATACTAAACTTAATAACTATGCATGAAATTTTGTAATAGATAAAATGCATAAACGGAACTATTTTTCATGAATTTTATGGTTCACCTAGCACCGAAGTACAGGGTGAAAAGGAACTGTCATATTTTATATAAAGTGTTTTTCATATCATTAGCAAATACTCTTACTTAGATAAATATACTTTGTTCTTTGGATCTTTGTTTACGTATCAAATTAGGTACGACCTGCATCCGCAGCAATACATTTATAGGATTATCAAATATAGAGGTACGTATGTCTAGGCAAGCTAAGACATCTGGCCCATAAGTTAATAATTATTGGAACAAAGACACGAGTATGAACCTATGTCACAAATTCATTGACCAGCCTATTTGTCACTTAATTCAGCGACGTAATATTTTTGCAATTATATTTTTAATGCTATAATAGTAGCTGTACGAATAACATAACTTGAAAATTACTTGTGAGCATTGACAAGTACTCAGTGGCGGCCGGTACAATTTAGGGTATGCTCTATCTCAGTATTGGAATATATTATCGACATCACGAAATAATTCTGTTACGTGATCGTTACAGTTCATATAAATCAAATCAGTACCAGAGACAACCCGAGACGCGCAAGTACGTGCTAAAATTTAATCCGCAGTATTAAATTGGTCGATTGTAATGGAAGGTGAAAGTAGATGGCGCAAGAAGCAAACGCCCGCGAAAATTCAAAACCCCCTTTTCATTATGTTATTGATACTATTTATAAGCTTTATTTCTGTAGCAGTTGGTAATCGTTTGTGGACCAGAAGTAGTCGATTAGTTGTTTTTAAATACTTCTATTCGCTGGAAGTTAAAAACTAACCGAGTGACTATCTCTGATGATCCACAAACGATCACCAACTGCTGCAGAAACAAAGCTATTTTAAAGTTAGAATACAAAACTAGAAGTCAATTAATTTTTATGTTAAACTAATCAAAAGGTTAATAATTGTAACCTTGTTGAACCGCTTAACATTAGATTTAAAAGAAATATATTTTTGTATTGGATAATTAACATAACACTCAAAACACAAGTAGGTAGGTAATAATATTTTGTACATTTATTAAAATCAGAAAAATACAAAAAAGCAAATTTAGGACATTTTGTCAATATATTACAGAAAATATCAAGAAAGCATGATAGTTATTTATGCAACAAGACCGGAAAGTGATTCTTAACAGGGCGAGCTGGCAATTTCCATTGCAAAAGCCCTGGCGAGTCCAGTAAAGTCACTTTCTGGGTGTGTTGTGTACAATGTTTTTTCTGCAATGGTTTCTGCTAGTCTCAAGAAACTTTTTAACTTTAATAAAATATAAAATCAACTGACAGACATCAGACACTTACTTTCAAGGAAGACTGGAATAATCATTTTTAATTGTTTCGGATACTTTTTGTCAACAGAAAATGACATAAGGAATCGGTAAAGACTTTACAAATCCTTATGTCACTTTGCAGGGCTAGACCTGTAAATATGTATTTTCCCCTCAAAAAATTGATCACAGTTAAATTTCTAGAAGGTTGCAGAAAAAGAATATTATTTAATGATTATAATTAAATTTAAAATATTTATTAGGCTTGACTTGCAGAGACTACCTTAAAATGTTATTAAGTGCTAGATAATAAAATCATGTATTGTGTGGCACGCAACGTGGCTCTATACAAATTAAGGTTCTAATTATGCGAAAGAATCTTCAGTTTTCTCTTTGTCTCACGAGCACCATTTTTTTATGATTCTTTTATTCATTTTGCCTCACGAGCATCTTTTTTATTTTGCTTCTGTGCCTCATTGTGCCTCTTACACCACCAAGGAATCCCAATTCTAATAATTCTCCGGTCGTTTTCGAACGGTGACATTCTGATCTGATACAGAAGTGCTGGGAATCTCCTCCAAAAATTCACTAGCTGCCTTCACTATGCTAGGAAATTCCTCCGCCAACTCATAAGGTATATTCTTTGAAGTTAAGGCCTCGCTTGAGGCTAGATCTGAAGTAAAATGAGATAGATATTAGCGACCATGTTTATTGGTTCAAATCTATATTTCTTTATTTTGAATAAATTAAATAATAGTAAAATGTCTGCGATAATTCTACCAAGCTAATTAGTAACAACTATGGATTGATATCTAAGGACCCCTCACCACCAACATTTTGTAAAACACATATTACCTGCTTGCACTTGGTATGTTGCCAACTGACGACATGAAAAAAAGTGTGGGGACTGCATTGCGGGTCAACCTATGACTACTTAGGTCGACATAACTCTCAACAGTAAAATGACGGGAGCATATCCTATAATTTTGAAGAGTTTCTTCAGTGTAATGTATACCCATATTCTCTTGCCAAATTTTTGACCTGTAAAACATAAAAAATTGTGCTGTTAGAAGTGTTGTTAATTTAGTGCAGACCTTAATTTACCTTTCCAACCTTGAAGGAAAATAATGAAGTTTTGCCACATCGTCCTCCGAAGAACCACACACATAACACAATCTAATTCGTGACTCTGTGGCCATCTCAAACAAAAAATAACCTACAACCAATTTCAAAGTTTATTATGAGGAATGAAATAAGTAAAGGATACAGTTAGCACATTTTCTAATACTGTTTATCCTTTCTGATTAATATATAGGTTAGATATAGCGGATAAAACTATTCATAATTTTAAATTTTACCAGTTATATGAAATTGGTAGTCTTTAAGAAGAGAAACAGTCTTTAACACACAAATATCACAAAATACAACGAGAGGTAATCAAAATCACGACAAAATAACAAACACTTCTTTCCTCAGTTCAAGTTGACAGATAAATACCACAGAAAAAGCGCGGGATAGAACAGAAATGACAGCAGTGCAAGTGCTACCCTCTGCTTTCACCTTCCATTTTATCGGACTAGGACAGCTATATTTGACTATTCTTATATTAAATAGAGATAGCGAATAAATGTTAAAATCGGACAAAATTTTCTATCCACTTGCACGTCTCGGGTTGTCTCTGTCAGTACTGTGTCAGTCAAATTCATGCTTGTTGAAATGACGTCCAAATATAAACAATCTTTGCTCGTTGAGAGGTGAAAAAGGAAAAACATAACCTAGAATTTGTCTGCTAAAAGTCAGAATAATTTAACGATCTAAGTCTTTAAATTTGACTTTAATTTTAATTTTTTATATAATTTGGCAAAATGTAGATTGCTTGTAGATATTAATAATTACATTTAAATTAATCAATATAATTAAAAATAAAATAGACTGTCTTATGGTGTTCTTTAAAAAAGATTTTGTATGTGTACGCTATTGCTCAAAAGTAAAGTTGACCTTCAGTTTATTTACTGCATACAGCTTGTCTTCTTTTCTACATCCATGTTGTGAATTTAATCAAAGAAATATTAGAATTAGGATGGTAGGATATTTAACACTATGAAAGTGGCATCTTTTAAAACATTTGGATGCAGACTTTAATTTGGATTTTTTTGAGGATTACCTTTCTCACTTCTTTACCAATACGTATTTTATTTTGTAAAATAGTTTTATAGCTCTGATTTTACTTAATACAAAATATCTGAAAACACTGTATTTTAATTAAATATCAACATGTATTCTCTAATATCAATATGTATAAAATAAAATACCACCTGCTATCACTAATTCTAGACTGCTGTGATAACTTACTGATTACGATATTCAATCAAGCGTATAGTTAATTAAAAAATATTTTTTATGTTATATTATTACATAAATTTCTACATACACCTAAATTTTAGAAGTATATAAGTTGGAACAAGCAAAATTTTGTATCAGTTACAATTTCGATTTAGTACAAGAAACTAACCAAGATGCAAGTTAAATACGTACGTATATATTTCTTTTATCTTCTATATTTACTTACTAAAAAAATTATATAGATATAGTTACCAGAGGAGTTCTAGATTTATGGAGAAAGTGATAAGGATAAAATTAGTTGCAATTTTATTTGGAATAGTTTTTCTCTCTTGGTATTTTTTTTATATACAACTAAACTTTTTAACTTGTGTCAACCAAAATCAATAGGTTAATACAGGACGTTAGGTTAATACAAAGAGAGACAGTTATATAGACGTACATTATCGCATAAATTTTCCGGTTGGAAATTTTCTTAATTAGTAATTACTTTATATTTTTTAAGTTGATAAAATAAAATATTACATTTTGATATAATATGTGCAATATTAGTTTAAATAAAAAATCTAGTAATCACTTGGCAGGAAATATATTTTATCTTATCTCTTTAGAGAAGCATATTTATTTGATCAAACTAAGAAAGTGTATATTCTCAATAAAATATTTTTAACTAAAATCAACGTGATTGGAGTGCTCAAGGGTTCAACAGTAGGCCCTTGTGTTCTTAAAATTTAACCTTATACACACAATATGCTTTTTTCATAACTACAAACGGTTTCACTCGTAGTAACTTACAATAATGTAAATAATTACGTAATATATAATAATCGTATGATTTTGTTGAACATCATATATTTGCCAAGCTTGCAATAATTTCCAAAAATTAAAAACTATTAATGTTCACTCTTTTTAGGTATTGTTAGTAATTTCCGCCACTATGGCAACAGTGTTGGCTCAGGGTCATCAGGGTGGTGGATATGGTTATGAAGAACATGGAAATGTAAGTCGATTAACTTCTGCAAAGTAGATGATAATTTCCATTCAAAATTTCCCTCCATATTTTCCTTTCCTCTGTTACAAAGCCAATCAGTTACAAAGCTAGTGAAAGTTGTCTCTTTCCTCCTTCTGCAATTAAATTCAAATTGACTCTAATTTCTAGGATCAAGCTGGCTACAAATTCGCATATGGCATCCAGGACCCACACACCCATGATGTTCATGCCCAACAAGAGCATAGAGATGGAAAACAAGTTATCGGTGAATATACTCTGAATGAAGCTGATGGTACTCAGCGCATTGTGAAATATGTATCAAATCCTCATACTGGATTCGAAGCTATAGTGGAACGTAAGGGACATGCCCAACATCCTGCCCATTATGGAAAACATGGGGAAAAAGGAGGAGTAGGTGGTACCAGCTATGTTGGTATTACTCACTGGAGCAACCAAGGACATAATGAACAAGAACATGGGCATTAATATGTTACTAGTGTCAAGTAAATTGCACACATGATTTAGATAATCAAAATGAAAGTCAAATCCTTACCTCACAAAAGATTTTTTATTGCAGGTCTATACATTCATTTTGATTACAAAATAGACCTCCTCTTTAGTTACAAACATCAATCATTATCAATATTTATAAACTCATTCTTTTAAATTTGTTATTTTTTGTATAACTTGTTATTTTATTATATGAAATTTCTAATATATTCTACTTTTATTATTTATTTTATTAATGTATAAAAATATTCTGACTGATGATATATTGTTTGGTATACAATTTGAGAAAATCTCTAGCAGAGTACTATTGGATAATCATAAACCTGGTGTAAGGATTTATAGGAATCACTTATCCAATAAATCTGTCATGGAAATATTAGGAGAAAATCTGAATATTGTTGATGAGAATCTTATCCATACTCACTAGAGTTTGTGGATGGAAGAGCATAAAGAATATATGTGTGGATGTGATTTTAAATATAATGTACATAACTGTCGAAAATTCTAAGACTGTTGTGAATGGAAAAATGGCTTCAAGAAAATATTTTCAAAAACAACAGTTTTGTTTTGTCGTGACTTATCTCAAAGAGAACACAAAATTTTCTTCATATATTATATGTACTTAATACTCAATACCTATTACTTATTAATCAAAAGTTATAAGTCTGTAAAATTATCCAAAGGCGTTTCTAGTAAGATAAATTTATCCTACATTTGCGGATCTTGAGAATTTCCGCAAGTGATATATTATACATATCCAATAAGAATTTTTGAATATCATTTGGTCTGCATTCTATTATAAACATATATACTGATGTCTTTGATTGTGCGCAAATCTATAATATACGTCGATAAAAATGGTGTAGCGGAGAAAATCAAATTTATGTATTCATTGTATCTGCTCTAATAGCTGTCTCTCAAACACTAGAATCTAATTCTCGGATATGCCATATCCCTAGAAGAGTATAGCTATTCTAGTTTATTTTAGTTTAAAGTAATCCAAGGGCCTGTTTCTGGTTAAAAATGAAATATAGTAAACTGAAATACTAAAAAATTTATTTACATTTTAAAATGGTACAGAATAGTCAATATAATTCAGGAAAACCATTTTTTATAATACAATACAAGAAATTTTTTAAATAAACATAAATTAATGGCCATGTCCATATCCACCATGACCCTGATCATTCCAGTGAGTAATTCCAACATAACTGGTACCACCATGACCCCCGCCGCCGCTACCACCGCCATAACCACCATGTCCTCCGTCACCTCCATGCCCATAATGCGCAGGATGTTGTGCATGTCCAACTCTTTCTACAACAGCCTCAAAACCACTATGAGGTCCAGCCTTATATTTGACGATACGTTTCGTACCATCAGCTTCTTTTAACTCGTATGATCCAGTTACATGATGGCCATCTCTATGTTCATGCTGGGAATGGACATCATGCGTGTGAGGGTCATGGACACCGTATTCGAATTTGTAATGGGCGTGATCCTAGAAAAATTAAGTTTGTTATATCCGATTCAAATATTTTGGTTTTAATGAACTTACATCTCCATATCCACCACCTCCACCTCCGTAACCACCGCCATAGTGTCCGTCAGCTAGTACCATAGCCATGACAGTAGGTATTATTAATATCTGTAAAAAATTAGGTGTTATAAAAATTGTTAAAATAATACTGTACTCGTAGTTCAACACAAGTATAGCTAA
Source organism: Rhamnusium bicolor (assembly GCA_029963845.1). Classification (NCBI taxonomy): domain Eukaryota; kingdom Metazoa; phylum Arthropoda; class Insecta; order Coleoptera; family Cerambycidae; genus Rhamnusium; species Rhamnusium bicolor. Next base: position 57,546 of record JANEYF010003049.1, read on the forward strand.
CACAAGATAACGGGTTTTCATAAGTGATCGTACACCACGTGACCAATTAATTACCTTTATCAACCTTGTCGAGTCGTCCCGTCAGCAAAAGATGGTTGAAAACTATTCCTTAAACACATAAGTATGTGCAAAAATCCTCATAGGACTGCCGTAATATGAAAGACACAAAATCACAAGTTAAAAGGTACATTTGATCGCGTGGTTTACGAATAATTTTTTTTTTAAAGTAAAAATAGTTTTCCCACTTCCCGAATTTACCTTTAATCTCTATGGGCTTGCGTTACATCGGAGAAATGAGAAAAAATTCCGTTTAAAAAGAGTTAAACTAATGAAAAATTATAACTAAATCAATTAAAAATAAAGAAAATATTTGGATGAATCCATGAAAAGGAAAATATATTGTCTACTAACACGCCCTCAAAGGAATACGACGACCTACCAGTCGTACGTCGTATTAATTTGAGGGCGTGTTAGTAGAGCTCATTTACAACTGATTTAACTATAATATCGATTATGCAAAACCCAATAGTTTTTAGATATTTAAATTATGTTTTTTTTTAATTATTTAAAATAAACAAAAGAATAAAACTTTTTTAATATTTCGTTTTTTTTGCGTTAGCTTACACAGTAGCACAAGTTATATAACCGAAATTATGGTAAATATTAATAGGATAAAAATGCAAGAGCTAGAACTATATCAAAATATCTCAAAAACTATTGGCTTTTGCATAATGTATATTATAGTTAAATTAATTAAAAAATAAGCCAGTGGCGCCTGATGAAATTTAGATATGTCATATCTTAATATTGAAGCATGGGACCCAAGCGATATTTTAAGGCATAACTAAGACTAAATAAAATTTCACAAAAAAAAAATGCGATTGAAAAGAAGTTGAAAAAATTGTTTACAACACCAGTTTATTTTTAAAACAATTTGTTAAATATTTGTAAAAGATTTTACTTCAGAATCAGGTGGTGAATATATCCACAGATTTCAAATTCCATAAAAAATTTTATAAAGTTAAACCATTTCGAAATTTTATTTGAGAATCATATTTCATTGTGAAAATTTCAAAAAGGTGCAACTTTGTAAAAAAATCTGTTTTTTTATGAAATTTGAAATATGTCGATATATTTTCCATTTTATTCTGAAAAAAAAATGTTTTGCAAATATTTTACAAATTGTTTAAAGAATAACCTGGGTAGACACACAATTTTTTAAACTTTTTTTGCAAATTTCTTCATTTAATCTTGATAGTTATGCCTTAAAGTAGCACTGCAGTCCCATGCTCCAACACTAAGTTATGACAGCCTAAATTTCACCAGTCGCCATTGCTACTAACACGCCCTCAAAGAAATACGTCACCTACCAGTCACCCCATATAACTTATACTACAAAAAACACACAAAATTTGTAAAATTCTGCAATTTTCAATATTACAAAAATATATTCTTACAAATTTCATCCTGCCGTTGCTTGTAGTGAATTGAGACAACTGTTGTTTTTGAAATTGGATATTTCAGTTTATATACTAAAATTATTAAGTATGCATGAAATTGTATAACAGGTTAATGAATAAACGAAATTATTTTTTAAGAACTTTATGGTTCACCAAATGCAAATACAAGGTGAATTAGTGATAGTGATAATAATTAATATCCTCAATCAACAAAAAGTTATCCACTGGACATTTTCTTATTTTCTATGATTTACTCAGGATATTCATAAGACGATACAAGTGAAGCTGTTTTAAATATTCTAAAAATAAAACTTTAAAAGCATTTTTTGTATGTTCTTGGGGTGCCTTATCCTTGGAACAACCTTGAAGAAACTGTCCTGTATTAGATCCCAGTTTTGTATGTCATGAAAAAGTTATGTCAAATTATAGTTAACATTACACAACCAGAAAATTATTTATAATAACATAATAGGTATTAAATTGCTCATGTAAATTCCATAGGTGATTTATGAATGACTTTTACTAGCGATTATGGTTTCAATCTAGATATTGACACAAAAATAAAAAAGCATGTAAGTTGTGTGCATTTATGTATAGGCGCTGTACCGATTTTAAATACATAAATTCTGTTTTAATATTTAGTTGTTAATGTTTGGAATACGAAGTTTATTTTACACATATTAAACATTAACAACAAGTTTAATTACGATGGTAGAATAGATATGACTGGCTTACAATTGGATTCATTAAAAAAAGATTTATAAGTGAGATATATTTTTCTTTGTAGATCATAAACAACATGTATAAAGCGACGGTATTAAGGGAATATTTTGCTCTACGGATACCATCTTACACCACAAGATATTAAGAGATAATGTATATCGAACATCATAACACAACATATGGGCAACATTCAATGAAGCATCGTTTACGGCAAAGTATAAGCTATATCTAATGATATTGATATATTACTTTTAAGCAGTTGAAAAAAATTTTGTATATATGATTTACAGTTCTGGATTGGTATTTTCTTACTTATTTTTATACCAAAATTCCTTCAATTAAAATATTGTAACATTTTTAATATATCTGCCTGCTTAAGCCTAATTTCTTTAATGTTAGTTTATATAAGATTTATATCAATTTTGTAGTACTTGGGTTTGTAACCTGAGTAAATAAATGAATAAATAATAAATAAGTATTTTGTCGTCTGCTTTAAGAAAAAAATTGCTTTGTAAATTTTTATCTCCGAAGAAAGTTTAACATAATAAAGTAGAAACATTAACTATTTAGTGAATTTGAAAGAAAAGAAAATATAATATGAAAATACAGTGAATAGATAAAATACGAACTTCAATAAATAAACAAAATAAATAAATTAGTTATTTTGTGGCATTCAAGTCATTTTTAGGATAATATCCAACGAACGTATAATGATGGCTATTACTCATCAATCTTTGGCTCGCGTAGGAATAGATCTAAATGAGTAAGAGCCATTACACGCGAGTCGAATACTATAATTTTTCTACGACTACTCAGTAGAATGTTGCAATTTTAAGTCTAGATAAGTTTGACGAAAATAATTATTATTAGTTTGCATACTTTTATTTCTATTTATCACTTTTGGTAACAAAATTAACAATTTCCAGAATGTATATGTTGAATTAATATTTTCAATTGTAGTTAAAGATTTTTATGGATGGGTACTTGTATTTTGTTGGTTTAATTCGAATAATTTTATTTTCTATGCCCAAATTATGACTAGGTGACAACTAATACTTGAAAATAATTAGTATGACATTTGACATTGCGCTGCGTCATAGCATCCTCGATGATTTATGGAAATAAAATAGGTAAAATTATATCTTTATGTATCCACAAGAAGAAAACCTCAGGACCTTAGCCCTGCACGGAGAAACATCAAGACATGGGATCAGGCTTATTTGAAAAAGGATACCGTAAAATATAAGGCTGCTTTCTTTGTCAGGCCTTTTGAAAATTAAGCTCTATTGGCAACTTATTTTATGAGATTCAATGTTAAGACATTCGTGGGCCGAATATCATTCTATAATGGCAAATAACACGGCAATCTCAAACGAGTCAAAAATAAAAAAATTACTTTAAAGTTGTTAAATTTGTATCTAAGTTAAAGTATAGAAAGGCGAATTTAACAAAAAAAAGCAGTATCGTGTTTGGTTCCATTCTTAAGAAATCGCGCCCACAAAATCTTGACTACAGTTTACTTCAAACGTATTGCAACATAAAAACGTCGACTTCTTTGATGCCTTTACCGTCCTCAAAGAAGCCGATGGTTTTATGTTGCAGATGGGTTTGAAATAAACTATACATACACATATAACCGACGTGAATCTGAAAATAGACGAAAATGTTTATGGGGTCCCCAAAACTTGAGGTTATGTCAAAAAATTCTATGTTAAGTGTTGTAACGAGAAAATAGAACAACCTGGGTATTATTTGCGCACTGCCAAATGTAGACAGATAAAAAAATTTCAATTTTTTCAAACAGTTATCGTACAAAATAAATTGCCAACTCAACTGGGCAACCCTGTATCTACCTATCAAGCAATTTAAAAAAAAATTGTATGTGAAATATCTCATATATATCAGGAATATAACCAAAGAAATATTTAAATATTGTTTTCTCGGCATTTTCCTTAAGGGCCAGATAAAATAAAATCCAGATAATGTAAAATTAAAGAAAAAACTACTATTGCTAATTATTCTTATAAGAAAGCCTACTAATTTTTTATTTGTGTAACTAATTAATTGCTTAACTAATTTACCGTCTACCATTTTTTCACAAAATTATTAACACTGAAAGTAAAGCAATTGTATGTCTTTTTTTTTGGTCATCGGATTTAACTGGTATAAGTTCATATCAGTCAAAAGCCTTGAAAAGATTATTGGGCAATCTGTAACTAGAAATACATTCAAATCGACTAAAGAGCATGATAGTAGGTTTCTTAATAAAATCTCATAAAAAAATTAAATTTGGATATATCGATTAACAAGGGAAAACAATGAAATTATTTTAGGGATGAGATTAATATAAAAAAAGATGACTATATTCTTTTTTCCATTAAAATTGCAATTACAAATGTAATTGTTTACATTTTAAACCATTTTCCTCTGCAGTGAACCGAAGCTCAAGCATGGTTTAACAGTGGACAAAGAAATATGTTGTGATAAACATTTTTTTCATGGTGATTTTCATACTCGTGTTTTAGGATATATTTTTCGAATTTAAAAATGTTTCACTAAAACTCAATCTTCCATATTTTCTCACTGCATTGTTGGTATGTATCAAAAAGAAAACTGAGAACTTAATTTTTGGTTTTTCATTTCACCTACTCTCAATACCGAATTAACCACAGGGCAAATAGGGCAATTGCCCTAGTGCACCGATTTCCAGAGTGGCACTAGTGGTCTTTTTTTGATAATAGTTTTTGTTGTGATTACTGATTAATGATTATTTCATATGTGCATTGCAGAATATAATATAAAAAAAGGAATAAAAACAGCAAAAAATTAGTTTGAAGAAGGGGGAAAACAATAAATGCAATGAACAAAGAAAATAAGTAACAAGCACAGCCACAGTCGAGTCTAAATAGGCCCCAAAGTAACAAATGACAACACCGCAAAGTGGTCCGGCACTGGTCAAATGAATTTTCACTCGAGACAAGGGCTCCAAGAAACATGATCCAGCCCTGCCTACTCTACTCTATTTTAAATGCATTTTGTGTGATTTCAATTGTACAAACCAAAATTCTTATTAAGTTTAATATTCTCAATCAGCAACTTCATTTTTAAGTTTTTTAATTGAAAAAATTTAACAGTCAAAAAAATTAAGAAAAATTTTATTTAATACTCAATCAGTTAAATGGAAACAAAAAATGAAGAATATGCTAGTATTAAGTTACAGGCACATCTTGCATGAAAGCCTCATGTTCTGAATTTGCTATATAAGGGCACAGACTCTCTGATTGATTCTGTGATAAGGGCAAATAAATACAAAGATTTGTATTTTGTTGTTATTAATTTCTTAGCACCTAACTTGTATATTCGGACAAATTTAAATAAAAATTTTGCTTACAATCTTTTCCGTATTTCGTTTTGTGTTGAACAATGATAGACAGGTCCTTAGTAAGCACCGGAATAAGGATACAACATTTTTAATTCCCATTCTATTTGAAATTAGTCACAAGGGCCTATATCCTGAGAGAATTCGTATTCTTAGACGTGGGAAATTAGACAAATAAGAGAAACCAGGCTATTCTACATCATAGCTTTAAATGTTCACTCTTAATTTAGGTAACACAATTAGCCAATTTCCTGTTGTCAAGATTTGTCATTTAGTGCGGTATTTTGTAGTAATTTTCAATAGTAGGTATATACTAAGAAAGAAGATAATTAGATTTGTGTCCAAACAATAAAAAAATATTATATTTTTTCACTATAATAGTCAAAATAATCATAGTAGACCAAGGTAATTCATTTGAATATATCAAAACGTATAAGACGACTTACAAAAAACAATTTTTGGGTGTGGTCAAAAATAAGAAATTGTTTCCACCTTTAGTGAAACTCATTGTATGTACAGTGTGTTCAAATTTTTACGGCTGAACCCCAATAACTTTTTTATCCTCAGTCTATCTTCGCACCTTATTTGGGTATTAAGCCATTATTAATTATTCAAAATAAATAAATAAATAAATCTTTGCACCAGAAGGATTAGTCAGAGCTTGGTTTTTTTGAAAAAAGGTTTTTACCTATTCAAGAAAAGTCTCACACCTAAAAAATCTTAACTTTAATGAATCTGCGAGGAGATATTATGGGATGCCGCAAGTAAATAATTATAAACAATATATCAGTCTAATTATTTGTATGTAGGTATTCTTAAACCTCACTGTCTCAGACTAACTAAAGATTTTATCTAAAACGTGCTACACAGTTCAAAATTAAACGGTGGTCACATTTACCACTAAAAATATTGTAAAAATGGTGTGAAAATTTACACATTTTGGTGTAAAATCAAACACCATCCAATATTATAAACAGTACACATATTGTAAAAGCACACTCATGTATTTTCTCGATCACATAGATAAATATTTTATGTAAAAACCGTATATTTTTATCTAGTTAGATTTCTTGCTTTCTCTGAGTAGATTGATGTAGCTTACTTACGGTGACTGTGACATCTATCCAGTATTTTTAAATCATTAATAAAAAAATTAAAATGTGTGTATTTTATTTTAGTAATACCATTGGTAAAAGTGACTGAATATTTCCTATTGTTTTGATTATTGATCCTCGGCAATAGTAATTAATAAATTAAACAAGATTTTAAAATGAACATTGAGTATTTTTAATTTTCATTAATAATTCAAAAAATACTGGTTAGAACTATCAACTATACTACACCAATGTAATCAGAAAAAAAATACAAATCTAATGTTGTGTCATCTGAAAACATCGCTAGTTAATTGTTTTTTTATTAATGCCAAATAATACTTTGCAATAGTTCTTATAACTTTCGTATAAAATATTTATCTGTGTTCTTAAATAAACTCATAAATACAAATAAAAATATATATCAAACGGTAACTTTACGATAGATCATTTCTAAAAAAAAACATGCTTTGAATAAAATAATATAGATTACTTCTTAGTACCTAATGAAATCAGTTTCTACGGAGATATTTCGGTAAAAATGAAACAAAATTACGAAAATTGGGAAATAAAGAAGTCTTGTAGTCATTTTGTCACCAACATTATTATTTGTTTCTAATATATAATAGGTAATTTTCTCAAATAACTTACAAAAATTTACCAATGTTATTCGGTAAATCAGTTAATTGGTCCTCTGTAATTCAAATTGATAGAAAATAATGTGTACCTACCTACACTTGATTGTCTACTAAATGTTTATTATTTACAGTATTTAAATAATAATTGGTTCATCATAGTGCGTATATTAATGAGATGAATATTTTTCAATTTTTTAAACTACCTGTTGAAATTGAAAAGATGTTCTTAAGATAATAAGCAAAAAATTACATACTGTCAACATTTACATTTAATTCAAAAATTGTTAATATTTACCTATTTTGCTTGATTCTAAGCAGGCTATATCTAGAATCATGCAACAGTATACAAAATAAATAAACATTAAGCCAGTTTTTGATTTCAGTATAAATGTTAAACGTACAGATTTTTTCTACTTCGGATCTAAAGAAAGAGTTGTCTTCAACTACGACTGCAAACAATAATGTATATTTTTTTTTAAACTGTTGTACTTATCACAATTTTATCTACACACGACAAATTCTGAAAAAAAAATGGTATATATTTCTAAATTTAATAGATATATTTTTATAAATCTGATATATTATTTGACTTTTGAAACATAAGTTATTGTAGAATCTACTGAAACAATTACCTCATTCCAGCTGACACTGTAAAAAACTAGGTAATTTCTAACATTAAATATTATCAACGACATAGAAGTTTCTTTGCTAAATATCTACACATTTCTTTAATCATTTAATAGATATGTATTGACATAACTATAAAAAACATTGTAATTTCATAAATGCTCTATTCTTACTAGTTTTCAGTACTTCCCCTTAAAAGGAATTTTAAAGTTTCACTAAACGTCAAATAACTTTGATAATTCTTTCACACATACAAAAACAGTTAATAAACATTTAAAAAAAACATGTGATTTTATTTAATTACCTTTATTTTCATATACAACTTTGTCAATGAAACATATATTTTGGCACATATTATCTACATTAAAAATTATTTGGTCTCACAGCATTGTCTTAAATTCTAATTATATACAAAATAAAGAATACTGATCAAGGTAAAAAGTTTATCCAGCTAAAATTAATAGCACTTAAAAACTAATTAACAAGTATTATATACAAGCATATATTATTTATTTATGTACAAGCTAAATTGCTACTCTAAAAAAACGTAATACTGATGGCTTATTTAGTTAAAAATCTAGTTAACATAACACTTTGGCTTTAAATTGACAAATAACAAACATTTCTACTTTCACTGAACTGACTCACGTTGGTCCAGAAGGTCGTAGAGCGCCGTGATATACGTCTGTGCCATCTGCAAAGTCTCGTACTTAGACAACTGTCTGTCTTGACCTAGTTGCGGAAGAAAAGTCCTCAGCCTGTCGAAAGCTTGGTTCAAATTCTGCATACGGCGCCTCTCTCTAGCATTGGCCGCCAGACGTCTTTTCCTCAGCACCAACGGTGTCACACGGCTTTTGTTTCTTCCCAAAGCGTCAGGACTCGCAGTTTTGTAGTTTTCCTCAGAGTAACTGTCGTAACTTGATGTAGAAGACGACCCCCAGTCGTTAGATACACTCTGCTGGGGGAGCAGCCAACATATACATGTAACCGTAGGATTCAGGGTACGTTTCCATTATTAAATAACACGACAAGTCAAAGACAATGTAAAACAACTAACACCACCGAACGATGAGATAGATCTGATGTTTCGGGACTACCTGTTGTCTTTATATAGTGGTTGGCTACCCCTCGGTTCACTGCAAGGCCCTTTGTGTTAAGTACCGCCCCAGTAGCGCGTGCCGGTCGGCCAATGGGCTTTTTTGGATGCAATGAAGAGTTTGGGTATAGTCTGATAGGAAAGTATTGAATCAAATGGAAATTGTCAGTATATACAATTAAAAGCATTGTGTCAAATCGCAGTTTTGTGTGGAATAATTGAGGAAATATTACATACAAATAATTTAATTATCTAATTAACTTGAAATACAGAGTGTCTCACCAGGAATTGCTTCGATCAATATAGGGAAAAGTACGAACCAGAAAATTTTGAAAATTTAGGGAGCTAGTACCGGCAGTGTGGCCAATCCAACTAAAATAATTACAGGCATCTTGCACTTCCGGTTATACCGGAAGTCGATACCAACTTGCTTATTATAAATGGAACATCCTATATATTTTAGAGTTTTCGAAATTAGCATAAAATTCTGAGTCAAAAATATGGATACCTATGCCTGAACCCAGCCGTTTCAGAGATATTTGACATTTTAAAAAAATTTTGACAGGTGTAATGGTTTACAATAACCTTTATAACTTTCTTCGTGTAAAAGATACTCATTTGCTTTTTGGCATACAGAAAGACCATAAGGTGAGCTACGCTCTACAGTTTAAAGAAATTCAATAATATTATACCAAGTGTTCCATTTTGGACGTTACATTTTGTAAACTTCAAACCGCGATAACTTGCTTAAGTCAAATGGCACACCCTGTATTTTTTTACATCAAGTTATGATAATTAAATTTGTTTTTTTCTGATATAAGCATTGTGGGGGTTTAAGTTACTACTTTTTTGAAATTATTGCGATTTTCTTAGAAATTCAAAAATTTTTAGTAAAAAGTTTACCAAATTAGCCATGATTAGAAACAATCAGTAATGTCAGTCATTCTCTTATGTCAAAAAATGCCACCGCATTTAAATTACACTAACGAAGAGTTTTTGATTTTGTTTATTATTTATGGAGAATGTGATAATGTAATATCAAGGACTTGTAGTACATTTGTTACTAGATTCAAAAAGTCTTCGTGGATGTAATTTAAACGCGGTGGCATTTTTGACATAAAAGAATGACTGATATTACTGATTGTTTCTAATCATGGCTAATTTGATACAATTTTTACTAAAAATTCCTGAATTCCTAAATAAATCGCAAATATTTCAAAAAGTTGTAACTTAAACCCTCAGATTGCTTATATCAGAAAAAAAGGAATTTAATTATACATAACTTGATGCAAAAAAATACAGGGTGTTCCAACTGTAGAGCGTAGCTCACCTTATGGTCTTTCTGCATGTCAAGAAGCAAATGAGTATCTTTTACACGAAGAAAGTTATAAAAGTTATTGTAAATCATTACACCTGTTAAAATTTTTTTTAAATGTCAAATATCTCTGAAATGGCTGGGTTCAGGCATAGAGTATCCATGTTTTTGACTCAGAATTTTATGCTCTTTTCGAAAACCCTAAAATATATAGGTTATTCTAATTAAAATAAGCAAGTTGGTATCGACTTCCGGTATAACCGCAAGATGCTTGTAATTATTTTAGTTGGATTGACCACACTGCCATTCCCTAAATTTTCAAAATTTTCTGGTGCGTACTTTTCACCACACCCTGTATACAATCAAAGGCATTGTGGCAAATCGCAGTTTTATGTGGAATAATTAAGGAAATATTACATACAAATAATTTAATTATCTAATTAACTTGAAATATCTATATTTTAATTTGCAAGTTTTAATTTTAATTACATATATACAAATTCATAATTATGTAAATATCTAAATATAATATAAACTTAACTTATGAAATTAAATTATAACTGAAATAACTAAAAGATTCTCCATTTTTGTTTCTCATATGGTGAACTGTGTTTTTTTTTTTGTAGTTTTTGTACGATAAATTCAAAACTAGGTTTAAAAAACTTGTATCACCCACAGGTTTTTTAGAAATTTTAATTTAATTTTTATTAAATCTTTGACTTTTCCCATATTTACAATACATTAAGAATTACCCCCCCCCCAGCACCCATGGATATTCTGCAGTGCTTTTACCGTTTGTACTAAAACCAAAAATCCATTACATCTAGCCCACATATTTCTAAAAAAATTGTTCCAGTAAATTTACTTTTACATTTATAAATTTTTAGAAAGAAAGTTCACAGATTACAGATTTTGACTAAAACCTTCTAAAATTTCAAATTCGTGTTTCTGAAAAAAAGAGGAACTAGCCTATGTCTTAAAAGTGCTATTTTACGGGAAAGCCAGTTTAATATAATTCTTATATTTGCATAATGTTACTTTTAAAAATTCTCCATTCAGCAATGTAAACGCAATCAATTTATTTTAAGAGAAAATGCATCAGACTTAATTCTACTGCGCATAGTATAATAATAATAATAATAAATTCAATTATTATGTCCGTTACAGGTATCACAACAAAGAACTTCCCCAACCACATTAGAACATGAGATATACACACAAACTATATTTTACTTAAAACAACATCAATACTCAGAAAATTCTTACAACAATAAAGGAAGAACATGTGACTTGGTCAAGACCCGTCACATGTCACAATACCACTAAACGTGAGAAACACGAAAATAATAATAATAATGTTTATTTGCGTATAAGTATTATTACAAGAAAATACAATAATTAATATTAGATAATAAAAACAAAACAGACAAAAGAAAGCCGCAAAGCCAGGGTCACATAAAGGAAAATGGCACCATTTTACATAGGATAGATTTGTAATAAAATAATTATATAGCAAAGTATAGTAATATTTTTAAGTTAAGATAACTTAGTACTTCGTTAGAAGATATTATAGGATGCAGAAGATGATATGACACCAGTTTTGCTTAGGATAGGTCTGATTTCATATGAAGATTTAATCACATCTTATTTCTTTGTATTCTTGACTGAAATGCAAAATGTGTATTTTACACTATTTTAAATTTTGAAAATACCACCTCGTCAAACTGGATTGTAGATGATAATACCTAGATAATTCTTATTAAAAATAATATTTTTTCTTTAATGTAATATAAATACTTATAACACATAAAAATATGTTCAGAAAAGGTTTACGAAACAAGTTGACCTGAAATTTAGGATTAAGTTGATTTCTGCGCTACTCTTGCATCTGGGGGATAATATATTTAGTAAATCTAAATTAGATTTTCTCAATATTTGCTAGAAATAAGATAAATATATTGGATTATCTTATAAACTAAATATATTTCAAATACGGTTTGTTATTTGTGACATCTAAATTTTGGCTTTCTTTTGTTGAATGTTGAGAAATCGCTGATTCTCAATTCTAGTTTAAAATACCATTGGTAAAGTTCAATTAATTAGTACATACATTTCATAGCCGTATGACACAATCAAAGAGCTATAAATTGGTTATTATGGGATACTCAAGATTTAAGATTAATGGAGTTTTGACTATAACCATGGGTGCTATTTCATTGAAATTCAAAGGATCATCTTATTAGACGGCAAAAAAATAAATAAATATATACAACGGTTATTTTACAAGTTCCTACAATTTTTTTGACTATAAATAAATGTAAAACATAATAAAAGGTACGTAAGTCTTAATACTCATAACATACCTAACCTAAATAAATTTTTAATATGGGTTGGTAGTATACAAAAATTAATGCACGGTGTTTGTTTAACTGTGTTTGCAATGATTTCAATGATTTCTTAAAAAGTGAAATTACTGGGAAATTCTCTAAATATGATATTAATGCTGCTATTATAATCTGAAAATCTAATAGTTGACAGTGTTTATACAAAATAATGACACTTGTCGCACATTATAACATTACAAAGCTAAAATTTGCACAGACAGTGGTCGTATAGCGTCGTTCAAGCTTGACAGTACTATAATCACACAAAAATTGATATGCGAAAGGAATATGATAGCCGACATTTTCGTCATTTATGGCATCAATATACAGCGTGTCCGTAAAGTATGGAATAAATTCATTATTTCTTAAAACAAAAATATTTAGAAAAAATCCTCGGACACGGCGATTTTTAAATTCAATTGCGTACCTTAATCTTTATTTTTTAGTTATGACGAAAATGGTTGCAATTAGCCATAGGGAAGTACTTACAAAAAATGTTCGTTTTTCATTTTTTACATCACATCGTTGAAAAATTTGAGAAAATTCATATTTAAAAGTTCTTAATTGAATACTAACTTTAGGCCACCCTGTACATTTTTAGGAAATGAAAATGATTCAAAAACATTAATTAGATGTCTCGTAACTGGTATTCACATAAGTTTTTTCTTAAAACCCATAATTGTGACTGTGGTGATTTTTTTTAATATCCATCTGCAGATGGCATTATTTCAATAAAAAAATTCATTACATCAAAGTGGTTGGGAGATAGCCAATAATAATATAGGAATGAATAGAGCCTAGAAAGAGGCCTCAAAAAATGTACTGATATACATAGCATTCTATTTAAAAATAGGCACTTGGTCCTCTAATTTCGTCTTGGGTCGCCCTGTATGTTCTAAAATAATTTCCTGTTATAGACTTTTTTTATCTAGTTTACTTGCAATTTTTTTAAAAAAGTTTCTAGCTATCGTAGAACTCGAGATATCGAGGTCCGACGCACTATTGCCCCACCCTGTATAAATTGGGAGGTATTTGGGGTACTTTTCAGAACCCATTGATAGCTGTATGGGACCTTAAAATGTTGCCTCATTGATGGCTTTCCTTATTTTGTCAATAGAAAAAATTCCAGAGAAAATTGTCCTATATTCTCTATTCAATTTTGTTTGAAAAAAAAAATGCCAAACATAAATTCTATCAACATCTTATCTAGTTTTCAGTACCTAATACTTTTTTTAGATTGCATCAACTTTTTATAATGCAAATTTGTTGCAAGTTGTAAATATTGTGGATTCAATGTTCATCTTTCCATTCACTTTCACAATTACAAAAAAATAAATGTCCTTAACTGGGTCTAACTAAATACTAGCCACCGTGTTTAATTCCTTACTTCCGATTATAAAAAGTAAAGACCATTTCATTAGCATACAACTCTTAACAACTCCTAATTACCCTCTAAGTTACATAACAAAAAATGTAACCCGTGCTGTGACCGAGGTAATTTACGTCAATCCGAATTATTACTATTACTACGCTACTACCACATGAGAAACAGGGTCTCACTATTTTTTGTATTGCCCTGTCATGTGGTATAAGGCAATTCAAGTAAACAAATTGGATACAGGTACTGGTACACTCAGGGGCAGAAGTATAGCCTCTTGAAGACTTAATGCTTTGCTTGCTCCCGGTGATCATAATTTATATGAATTTCTTTATTGCATGATTCCTAAAGTTTATTAAAAATTATCCTCAATCAGAAATTGCTGGGAAAAAATTGTTTGAACAATTTATTTCATATGTAAATAATGCAACTATGTAGCGAATTACAGCAACGATTTCCACCAGTGCTGTTTTTCGAAAAAAATTTTCTAGATCGTGCAATTTTTTCGACAATTTTTTTTTTAAGTTCTTTCTAAATATTGTAAAATTTCACGTTTTTGTAATAATTATTATTATTAATGAGAATATATTATTGTTTTAATAAAGTATTGTAAAAGAAAACAAAAAAAAATTTAAAACTTGCTATTCTTAGTCGTACTAAAAAGTAAAAAAAATTTCTTTGCCAAAAAAAAAAAGCCAAAAAGAGCAAGGCATACGCACTTTGTATGATTGTACGCAGATTGTACAAAGTGCACACACCTTGCTTCTTTGGCTTCTTTTTTTTTTTTTTGGCGAAGAAAAACTTGTTTTTTTACTTTTTTAGTACGACTAAAAAAGCAAGTTTTTTATTTTTTTATATTTTTTTTATTTTCTACTTTTTTAGTCATACTTTAATTAAATTATTATCATACGTTAAATTATTATCATACTTTTGCAGGTTTTT
The DNA here is from genome assembly GCA_029963845.1 of Rhamnusium bicolor. NCBI lineage: Eukaryota > Metazoa > Arthropoda > Insecta > Coleoptera > Cerambycidae > Rhamnusium > Rhamnusium bicolor. The sequence continues at coordinate 72,579 of JANEYF010003049.1, forward strand.
CAATTTTCTACCCCCGCGCCCCCTACGTGAGGATATTTGCAAAAGTAACGATGGAATATTGTATTGTCATCCGACCTTAGTAACTGTGCAAAATTTGATCAATTGGTTATGTCAGGAAATGTGTTAAATGAAGGATGCAAGATTTGAAGATAAACATGACCACATTGTGAGTTAAAGAAAAGCAAGTAATAAACAACGGCGGTTCGTGGGTCAAGAGATAGGGAGGTCAATTAGAAAAGTTTACTGTATTACCTACCTTTTAAAGTGATTTAAATTGCAAGCCGATCCTCCGGTCTTTTTGAGATGCAAAGTGGTCAATTACTTTTTCATTAAAGTCTTTTATCTTCTTTATTAATGCCCTTTCTATGGTAAGCATAGCTAAAGACGATAACCTTTCCTGACCCATGGTATTTCTTAAAAATATCTTTATTCTTTTTAAGGTGGAAAAACAACGTTCACTTTCGACGGTAGTCATGGGGAGAATACACAAGATTTTTAACAGTTTGACACTTTCAGAAAAAGTATCGCACAAATTATTGTTAATAAAAAGCTGTAACAAAGCAACTGCACCTTCACTATTGGAAAAATCTTCTCGGCTATATAATACTTCTAATTCAGTTTTTAAGTTTCAAATGATTTATGACTGGATACTCCGTTTTAACTAATTTAAACATATCTTGAGGAAAGCTTTTTTTATAATCTTTAAATCGATCTGCGTGAAATAACTGAGGCACTGCTAAATGATTACTGAAGCCAAACCTGTTTTTTGATCTCAGATGTAATTATATCACAAACTTCTAATGAAATTCTCCTTTTTGATTCTTTCATTTTACATCTCTGGGCAGACTGCATGGATGTCTCCTCCAAATAGTTATTCAAAATTTCTGATGTCTTCAATTTTACTATTAAAAACGCCAATACACTAATTTACTGTTATGACATCGATATTACATTTTTGTAATTGATTGAACAATATATCACAATGAGGCATAACTAAATGAAAAAAATTTAACCAGCAAAGAAAATGTTCATTTTGTAAGTAGTTTTTTTAAACCAATAGCTTGGTGTAGAGTGTTGTTTTCTGATTCATTATCAATGATTTTTCTAAACAATCTAATAATTCTGTTCGATAGGTATAAACAGTCTCTATGCATTTTTGTATTAAAATTCCATCGTGTTGGAGCAGCTTTAGGTAATATCACCTTAACAACATTATCTAACATGGCTGTTCTTTTTGGCGATTTTCCAAAAGAATAGAAGAAAAGCTATGTAAATTAGCAAAAAAAAATGTTTATGCTTTTATCCTGACTTGATGCTTTTTGTAAAATTAAATTTAGTTGATGAGCGTAACAATGAATAAAATTTGCTGAAGGAAAACTTTTTTTTAATTAAACATACTTATTAACTTCTCTTTTTCTTATCAAGAGATGTTTGCTTTATCGTCATATTAGGTTTTGGACGGCCACCACCTTTGAATTTCACTTGGTCTTCATAACCCAACTTATGTCCATCTTTCAGTTTTTAATATATTTTGTACAACACTCATATTTAATAGTAAACACGAACTTAATTACTTACTTACTTACTTAAATTCACGACAAGTTGAGATTTACTAATAAAATGTTCACAAATAAAAACATTAAAAAACAACGCGATAGAATTTATCGACCAACGCGTACCTAGTCAACATTAAGACTGCTGACTAGTGACTACTGTACTAAATTTCGTGCGTTACCGTGTCAGGGGTCGACAGGGACATTGTCCCCTCCAGTGTTTTCTGTCTCTTTTGCTTTCTGACGATTCGCGCATAAGTCTATTTCACTTTAATTCGTTATAAATTCCATCCGTAGCTAGCTTTGAGGACACGTTGTGGATTGACCCAAGATTTTTTTTAAATTCTATAAATGAATAATGTAATGAATATGAATGTAGAGCTCGGTGCTCGGAGGGGATACGAAATCCTGCGATCTAGATATTTGAATAATATTCTATAAATGAATAATGTAATGATCTAGATATTGGAATAGTATTGTGCATAGAATGAACTAGAAACTTTAATATATTTTTTAAGATTAAAAATATATATATTATATATTTTTAAACTTCAGAAAATGAATAGCTCTATTTTTTTATTTGTATGTGGGAGGTCATTGACCAAATGACCCTATAGAAGAACCGCCAGTGGTAATAAAAAATGTCTACACTTATTATTTAACCATTAATTTATTAATTATTACTACGACCGAAATTGGAAGACAATCTGCAAAAGTATTATTTTCGCAAAGGGATGCCATAAAATCGTGTTTAGGAGGTGCAGATTCACATTCGACCATATCATGATTGTAATTTGAAACTGTTGTGATGCTTAAAGTTGTAATTCGGATGATGGTGGTTCATCTCTCATTCTTTCAGTGATCGATTCATGAAGATATGAATCTATATGAAGGTAGGATTTTATGGAATGTTGCTGTTCCCCATTATTTTCATTTGAAATGTTTTATGAAATGTTTTTCCCCTAAACCAATAACTCCAAAAATCCTAGGATTTGTGTTGAGTAAAGAGAGACGAGGCCCTACAGTTTATTTGGAGTCGAAAATCAGGATCGAATTCGCTCCCATCTTAATCGAAGCAAATTACAAATAAAATTTGTTGCTCCGGGATGGATTCGAAATGATATTCGGTACCGAGAAATAGCTATAAGGCCTTACCCACTCGGCTACCATGCAGTTGCTGTTTCCCAATGCCTGCTTTGCTAAGTGGGATACTGCTGAAAATTTTAGAGAATCATTGCATATGTTCATATCATGAACATCTTAAACAGCATTTTTCGCTGTAGTTTTAATCCAGTTCCCAATTTCATTTCTTCCCGCAAAAACATTTTTATACCAAGAACTTGTTCCCATAAGGGTTTGGGGTCAAAAAACATTGGTTTCGTTTTTATATCACTACTCCTTTTGGAAATAAGAACAAGGTACAGTCTAGATAATATAAATAATATAATAGAAGATAAACAACTGTCTTTTGGATTATTCTGTGATTTATCTAAGGCGTTTGATTGTGTGGATCATTCTATACTATTAAATAAATTAAATTACTATGGAATTAGAGGAATAACAATCAACAGGTTTAAATCATACCTCGAAAACCGTCAAATATTAACAGAGGTTTGCTTGCATAGTAATACCTCGCACAAAAAATATTACTCCCAGCCAGAGAATATCAAATATGGTTCCATAGTTCCAATAGGGTTCCATTCTGGGACCACTATTATTTCCAATATATATTAATGATCTAGTTTGTAATTATTCATCAGTAAAATTGTCACTATATGCAGATGACACAAGCATTTTATTTAGCAACTCAAATATCGATAGTTTAATCATAACAGCACAAATGAAAATCACCGATATATCTGACCGGTTCACATCTAGCAAATTATTACTTGACCTTGAAAAAAACCGTCACACGTTATTTCAACCCAACAAAAATATACCACAAAATACACTGATCTCAAATATAGGAAATATCGAACCCGTTTGCAGTTCGAAATTTCTAGGTGTACATATTGATGAAATAGTGGATTAGAAACTTCACCGAAATATAATTAATAAGAAATTATGTAGTGCAGTTTTTGCCATAGGAATTATAATAAATTGTATTGGTTTTGACGCAGCCAAGACAATATATTATGCGTACTTCTATTCCATCTTGCAATATGGGATTGAGCTTTGAGGAAATTCAACAAATATAAACAGTACATTTTTAATTCCAAAGCGTGACATCCGTACCCTATGCGTCCTAGGTAGATACGACTCATGTCGAAATTCCTTTAAATTATGGCAAATTCATTATAACTAACCTGTACCTGTGTACATATATCGCTTATCCGTAGCAATATTTAAAAGGAAATGTCATTTAGTAACACCATCACAAATCCACACACATAATACAAAAAAATAAAGATAGATTCTACCTCCATTTTACAATTATAATATTAGCCGAGGGATCTTGCACATGGGGGTACAGATCATTTACCACAGCGTATTCAGATAATTACAAATCTGAACATATTCAAACATGAATTAAAAAATTTTCTGTATTCCTATCACGGAATTGTTTGATACTACTTTGTAATTTTAAAATTTAAATCTTAAAATTTAATTTACATTTAACAAATCTACAAACACATTATAATGATAATATATGCATTACATATTACAAAGTGATAGTTTAGCTAAATAAGTTAAGTTTAACTTCTGTACAGTTTCTCTACTGCTTCACGAGGAGCATTTTTCATGTATGTATTTTCTCATTAGTATTATTTTGACCATTACCGTATAAAAATGATAGGTATGTAACTGTGATAATTAATGTGTACTTATAGACATGTGTTTGATAATAAATTCTATTCTATTCTATTCTATTCTATTCTATTCTATTCTATTCTGTTCTGTTCTATTCTATTCTATTCTTTGTTTCTTTCTTTTTTTTTTTTGTCTGTTCTTTTTTTTTTTGTTTGTTTTCTCCCCTTTCCTCCTCTTCTCCCTCTCTTTCTTCTTCTTCTTCTGTTTTGTCTCTGTCTGTTCTGTTCTGTTCTGTTCTATTCTATTCTATTCTATTAAGGTAAGTTAAGAAATATAATTATTAATTGCTACAATACATTATCTAACGGAGCAGATATAATAGTTACTCGTATTATGCATTAACCACTTGTTTCAATCTAATTTTTAAACACCACTCTCAGAGCATTGGGATAAATTGAGTTCTATTGTGCCCCTGCCCGCTGTTGCATTTTTGTCACCCTCTACTTTGAAGTAATTTGCTATGTTCGCCAAAATGCTAAACATGTTCACATTTTCTTGCCGGTCAATAACTGCAGAACTTCTTAGCCGTTTTTGTCGTTGAGTTTGAACATATTTCCTTTTTTGCATTCTTAGCATCGCAGGCAAACTTAAAAAATCATATGAGTACACGGACTGAACGTAAAATTCCAGTTTTAAAAAAAGGTTTCTTGTACTAATTTGGTTGTTACGTTTCACGTGTCTTTATCGACCATTTCTTTAATATCCGAGTGATCACTGTTCTTCATGTTGATGGCCCAGCTTTTTAAAATCCTATTCAACTCCAATGCTGAAGTTGCTTCATTTAGCACGTACTCTTTTTCTTCGACAAATTTGGACAATGATTTCACACTGATGTGTGTTTTTATGGTATTGACAGGTACATTTTTTATCAACTACCCCATCAATTTCATCATGGGGTGTATCCCCAATCTCATTTTTAGATGATTTTAAGAACTTAACACTGCTAAATGCCAGATTTTTTTAAAAAACTCAATTAGTCGCTAATAAACTTTTTTTTCCTCGACGCCACCCTGGGAGTTAAGTCGCATATAACTTAATACAATTATGTTAATATTTTATGAGAATTAATATAATCTGTCCCAAAATGTCATTCAAAGAGCTTAAATTTATTGTCGATAATTGGAAATAGAACTCGTGCTTATTTTGTTTGTTAATTCTTAAAACTCGAAAACTCATTACTAAATTTGAACTTTAATACACGTAACGCAATAACACTCTGTATAGCTATTAAAAATTCTTCTTCACTGTTTCGACACACCTTTATATTTTTGCCAGGCGATTATTATTTTTTAATGAAATATTTTTAAAATACACAAAATTTCACCGTACAAGCCCGATTTTATTCAATAGTTTAACCCAGCAAAAAAATCAGCAAGTCATCTAATGTAGTTAAAAATTTGAAAGTATTAATTCTATACGAACGGAAATCAAGACGAGCTTTTTGCTACCCCTAATTTTGTGGTGGATTTTCTATAACAAGGTTTAATGTGAAAGCGCAAACCCGATTATCTGATCTGCCCTTTAAGGCATTTCTAGGGCGGCATATGGCCTTTATGTGGGCTGACGGTCACTCCCAACAATATAAAACCGACTTTATATAAGAAAATTTTGGTAAAGTATTTAGAAAGTTGATAAATTATATTTTAAATTTGAACAAATATGCAGAAATTACAGAAATCATAACAGAGAATTTCATGTACAGTAAAAAAAGTGAGTTCTTCATGAAATACATTATTCAATTGCATAATTCTTTAACTAATTTTCATTAATTTAATGTAGGATTATAGTGCAACACTAGTTATAGGAAATGGAAAATGAAATTAACAACAAATTAAAATGCTTGGCGGCATACCGACAGAGCAAATAAATAGATAACCAAAAACGCCTTTATTGTATTGCTGCAAATTAATTGTCCTTCGTCGTTCCAAGCAAAATGTAAAGGTCCGGCAATAGGTTGTGGTGGCTTTCAACATGCTTGGCTAATATTTCTAAATAACTATAAATAATGATAATATGCCATTTAATGGTATGGATTTATTTTTTAAAAATAATTTGTATTAAATCAGCTCCGTTATTACGTATACATTTTTGTAATTTAGCAAAAAAATCTGCATCACCAGTTGTAGTAATTGCTGATCAATTACTGCAATTTCTTCCCTGATACGGTTTTTTAAATCTTCCAACGTGTGAGAAAGTCTGATTTGATATACGTTACACTTAAGATAACTCCAAAGGAAGAAATCGGGGATGGTTATATCCGGAGATCTTGCTGGTCAATGTAGGTCACCAAATCTTGAAATTGCACGTCCTGGAAACACACGTGTTAAAGTGGCCATGGTTTGTCTTGCGCCGTGACACCCTTTAATGTTGTCAGGGGTGCGAACTGTTCTAGTAGTACCACGATATTTCGAGATAATGCTACCCTTGACGTGAACATCGTTCACTCACTTTAAAATTGTGTCCTGTTTTGTAATCCTTTCATGTAGTCGAGGAAACAAAGCACTAAAAACGGCTCAACCTCCGAAATTTCCGCAGCAAGACGGATTTTAACGCGTTTTTTTTCGATTCGTGAGAGCATCGGAAATTTTGTGACACTAATCTGATGAATAGCAAATGAAAAATTGCATATTTGCATTGTAAAAATGCATTGTTCAAAGTGCATTTAGAATAATTAATTTGCAAGTCGTGTAAAAATTGATTGAAATGAGTCCAAATTTTATTACGAGGAAGTCTTTCAGGGTCGCTGAACACGAATATCACGAAGCAACGGCCTCCGAGGTACTTGGAGCCCAGAGTGGATACTATCTATCTCATATCCTGGAATTTCATGTGAACTTTGTAATATATTAAGTTGGAAACTCATTACTCAGGGGTTTTGGGGTCGCTCAACACGAATATTACGGTGGCAACGACCTCACGAGGTACAAAGGAGCCCAGGGTGGACCTCATCTCCTGGAACTTATTGTGAATTTTTAATATATTTAGTAGAAATTCGTTACTCGGGGGTTTACGGGGTCGCTGAACACGAATATCATCTATAGGCAACGTTCACACTAGGTACCTGGAGCCGAGATTTGGACCTCATCTCCTGGAATTACCTTGAGTATAGCATCATTTTTCTACGAATTTGCACATATTACTCAAAATTATTTACGTGTTATATATTATAGTGAAGATGTAGATAATATTTTCAAAGGTAATGGCTGAAAATCCATTTTTTGTAAATTTTATTGTTTAAAAGAAATACCACGAAGTTTAAAATGAAAACTTCAATGTGTAATGAAACAATAAATGTTTTCATGAACGGGTCTCTAATATGGCGGATTTCCACAAATTTCCTGGAGCAGATTGGTCGAAGAAAACTACCACCACAACAGTGGCGGCTGGTGAGATTTATGTCATATCTTAGTATTGGAGCATGGGATCCAAGCGATACTTACTAGTAAGAATAGATGAAGTTTTGTAAAAAAAAATTGCGAGATATTTTACGAAAAAAAAATTAAAGTAATTGTATGCCTCACCAGATTATTTTTTAAACAGTTTGTAAAATATTTGCAAAACATTTTTTTTTCAGGATCAAGTGGAAAATATATCGACATATTTCTAATTTCTTCAAAAAATTTTGTTTTTTTATAAAGTTGCACCGTTTTAAAAGTTTATTTTAGATTTATTTTCACAGTGCAAATTTCAAAAAGGTGCAACTTTATAAAAAAACAGTATTTTTTTTGAAATTTGAAATCTGTCGATGCATTTTTCACCCGATTCTAAAAAAAAATATATTGCAAATATTTTACGAATTCAAAAATAACCTATTGAGGCACTCAATGTTTGCAGCTTCTTTCGCAAATTTCAATCGCAATTTTTTTTTGTGCAAAACTTCTTCATTTAGTTTTGATAATAATTATACTTTAAAGTACCACTTGGGTTCCATACTCCAGTACGAAGATATAACAGATAGTATTGGTTTAAGTATTGTGGAAAAAATGTTTGTTGTGTTGTATGATTTATGGGCTATTGTTATATTATGTTGTTTAAATATATTTGCAAAGCGCCGTCAACAGCCTACCCTAAACATTCTTTTGAGCCAATAATAAAAAAATAATACACAAAAATTATAATAAAACAACTAAACCAACCAAATAATAACATATTTAAACAACATAATATAACAATAGCCCATAAAACATAAAACATCACAAAACATTTTTTAACACAACTTATTTATATCACATAACACCAACTGAAAATGAAACCAACACTGTATAAAATATAGACTGCAACAACTTAACAGTTATATAGGTCATACAAAACAACAATCGCATAAAAGCGTATACACACATAAATACAGCATAAAAACTCTAAACCAAAACAAGACAGCAGTCGCCAAATATGCCATAGAACAAAACCACCGATTTAACTTTGAGAATATACAAATTTGAGAAAAAGAACCTAATTATAAGAAAATATATACATGAAACATTGCAAATAAAAAGACATGCCAACGCAATAAACAACCACACAGATGTAGAAAATTTAAGCGAAATCTTTTTTTTTCCTCTAAATTAAATTTTTGGTTTTTATAAAAAATTTTCTTTTTTTCTTTTTCCCGGCTTCAAAAAAAAAATATTTTTTCTTTAAATATTTTTTTTTTTTTTTTTCCTCCCCCCTTTCCAAAAAAAAACCCCCCCCCCTTTTTAAATTTCCACCCCAACGCGCCGCCCCCCCCCCCAAAAAAAAAATTTTTTTCCCCCCCGCCTCCCTTTTACTTTAAATTCACCAATTTTTTTTTTTTTTTTTTTTTTTTGCGTGTTTTTTGTTTTTTTTTTTTTGGGGGGGGGGGGGGGGGGATTTGTGTTTTATAGGGGGGGGGGTTTGTTTTTTTTTTTTTTTTTTTTTTTTTTTGTGGGTCGCGGGGGGCGTCTCGCAGAAGAACACAAAAAAAAAACAAGGGCACAAACAAAAATATTTTTTTTTTTTTTTTTTTTTTTTTTTTTTTTTTTCTCCCCCCCTTGCCCCGGGTGGGTTTTTTTTTTTTTCTTTGTTTTTTTTTTTTTTTTTTTTTTTTTTTTTTGGGTTTTTTTTTGGGTGGGGTGGTTGGTGGGGTGGACAAAATTTTCCCCCCCCAAACCCCCCACCCCCACCCCCCCCCCCCCCCCCCCCCCCCCCCCCCCCCCTCCCCCCCCCTTTCTCCAATTTTTTTTTTTTTTTGAACAGGGCGGGAAAAAGCAAAAAAAACCCCCACAACCCTTCTTCCATCACAAACACACACAAAAAAAACCACAAAAATTCCCCAAAAAAAAAAAAAAAAAAAACCCACCCCCCCCCCCCCCACTCCCCCCCCACATTTTTTAAAAAAATATTTTTTGGTTTAATATATTTTTTCCCCTCTTTTTTTTTCTTTTTTTTTTTTCCCCCCACCACCCCACCCCTCCCCCTCCCCTCCCTCCTCCCCCCCCCTCCCCCCCTTTTTTTTTTTTTTTTTTTTTTTTTTATTTAATAAAATTTTGTAATTTAACCATGTAAAGCTGCGTTTTAAAAAAATGTTTTAATTGTAGTTCTTTGATGATGTAATTAATAAACCGAAACGTTAGAAAAAAATACATGAATATCTGTCCGCCAAGAAACATATATTATTAAATATTATTGACATAATTCATTAAGAAACAATCGATTAAATTTAGAATTAAAAATATGCATTTCCATTTGCTAACATATTTCGTAGACCGAGATAATGATAGATAGAAAACCTAATGCATGATGAAAAAAAATGCTTCTTAACAAACAGAAGGTCTAAAATCAAGAAGAATCTCTATTTTAATAATTATAGTATAACACCAACCAGTATTTAAATCAGAATAAATATAATGACAGACTAGTTTCACACCTCATTAAGATATGCCCGCGACTACATTGTTACAACCCAAAGTCATTAAGATTTTTCCAACAAAAACACCGGCCTAGTTTTTTCCAAAAGACGGAAACATCCAAAGACAAGGCACGCACACATAACACCTTAGTATGTGTATCACTGTTATTTGATTCTACTTAGGACTTTTTAGCTTGTTACCGAACAGCATCATGTCATTTTTTAAGCATTAAAGAATTTGTCCAGTTGTGAAGAGGATTTTTTCTCATGGTTAACGGTTACGAGTTGAACGGTCAAGATTTTTTATGATTTGTAGAGTATAATTTTCGAATTGTTACGCAACAATTGAATTTAGGTAGAAAAAGGATGCAAAGCTTACCTGCTCCTACAAAAGGATTCTTTCGGTTTTAGGTAAAATAATAATTAAACATAACTCGACCATTTACTGATTGCATTTAGTTTTTAGTGATTGCTTACATGCATATATAATAAAATAAGATTCATATAGTTTGATTTTATAATATCGGTTATTCTGGAATTACCGGAATTTATGATACAAAATCTTAAAAAAATTAACATCAGACATTACTTTAAAACCACAATAACAAAAATTAAATTTAACCAAAATACTTTAATACTGAATTTGTTTTATTTTTGGAATAAATTAAAATGTCTTCTCAATGGGTACAAAAATGTTAGTTACTTGATTAGATTTGAACTTTTTAAAAAAATCAAAATAACCTCTAATAGTATTCGTTTGAGGCCGCTAGGCACACGTCCTTTGAAATGAATTCGAAAGGATTCTATTTCTTTTACAAAATGTGCTATTTTCACTTTTTTAATAAAAAAGAATAAGGTCACTTGAAAAGGACGTTAACAAACTTGATGAGTGTATTTTCTCGATTTTTTTACTATTATTCACACAGAACTTTTGTATTTGGGTTAATATCAAACCCATTTTCAATTCGGAGGTATTAATGAATTTGTCCTAAAAATTAATATTTAAAACTTACCATCTAAAAGATGTTGCCATTAAAAAAAAAGAATTATTTAAAAATTAGTGATTTCGAAAGTTTTGAATAGTTGTAGGTACTAATATAAAGTAATTCAAAAAAATTCATAATTACATTTTTAACTTATCATTATAGATTATTTGATTAATTTGAGTACGTTTACATAAAAAATGGCCATAAAAAAGTCAAGGAAGCTAAATTTTTAAAAAAAATAGTGCAGTCGTACTTTAAATCGTCTACGAAATCCAAAAGTATTAAAATATCCAAGGTGTTCTATTTAAAATTTCAAATTGGTCATTTACAGAGAAATTGAAGGTAATGGAAAAGAACCAAATACTGAAAAGTTGGCCGTTTTTGGTATAGGATAGAATGAATAACTTTACTTTATATAGTAGTTTAATATGTGTAGTGGTATTTGTGAAATAATTTGTTTTTTAAGTATTCAATAGACTTGAAATAATAGGTATGGTATTTTGAATAATACCAACGTGGGGTAGACGTTGGTGACTAATATAGGTCTTTTGTATTAGTTTTGTAGTTAGTTTGGTCTTTTGTTTTAAATGGTTAGGTTAATGTTAGTTTTTATTTTTAATTTTTTTTTTTTAGTATTTTTAGTTTTATATAATATTCTTTTAATTATTTTTATTTTTCAATTATTTTTTTTTTTTTATTTTTTTTATTTTTTAGTGGTTTTTTTTTTTTTTTTTAAGTAGGTTTTTTTTTATATTGGATTAGTTTTTAGTAATTTTAAGTGTTTTTTTGTTTTTTTGTTTTTCAAAGAATAGGAGTTTTTTTAAATTATTTTAATCTTGCTTTTAATAAGTAAGAAAAAGTTTTATTAAAATTATTTTATAAAATATGAAAGAATTTTTTGTTAATTTTGGGTTATTTGTTTTTATTTTTTTAATTTTTTTGTTTTACCAAATTTTAAAATTTTTTAAGTTTTTTTATATAATTTAATTTATTAGTGAGTTATTTTAGTTTTTGTGTAAAGGTTGGTTGGTATAGTGAAATTAAGCGAGTAAAATTGGTGAAATTTGGTCTAATACAACTAGTGGTTTAGTAACCTTTTTTGACCAGTAGTACATTGGGTATCCCGAGTTTTGTGTACGTCGACACCGATTTTAGTTGGAAAGAAGTCGGTTCGTGTAGAATGTTGCTTGGGGAATAGAATCCATTTTTTTGTTGATAGCATTAGAGTATATACGCTAACAGAGAGTTGAACGTGTCAAGCTCATTGAATATAACCTACCTAATTACTACAATTACAGAGAAAAACACAAAAAAAAACATTACTACGATAACAATTTTTATTCTTCAATTAATCGCTAACGCATTAATAAAATATTTAACTTAAATCACAACTTGGAAAAAGTCACTTATGTCGTAATATGCCAAGGCATAGTATCTTGGTTCTGAGGCGCTTCTAAGCGAGAAGAGCTCCTTCGCACCGATACTAAAAAAGGGGGTTAATGTTTTGTTTTTTTTGCTATTTAAAAAAATGATTTAGTTTTTTAAAATAATTAATTTTATAATAGTATTTAAGTTTTATATTGATTTGTTTGTAAGTATGTTTTATAGTAAAAGTTTTTGTTATAAGTATATAATATTTAAGTTGGTTTATTAAAATGGGTGTTGAGGTTTTTTTGCTTTAAATGGCTTATTTGGATAAGAAAATTTATGAGGATAGTTTTTCGAAATTAAGAGTAGGCCATTTTCATTGAGCATTTTTTGAGTCCATGATTGAAGTTGTCATTTTGATTTCTAGATCTTCATCCATTTCTTCACTGAACACTAATGACGTGTCATTAACATACATCACCATAAATTCAGATATGTAATCATTAGCATCGTTCATATAAAGTATGAATATAAGGGGCCCTAAAGTGGATTCTTGTGGTACACCCTTATTTATATTATATCTTCCAAAAAAATCTAATTACTAATGTAGATATAATAAAAATTAATACCATAGTAATTCAACGGAGAGAGTAAAAGTTTATTTATAGAATAGTGATAAATACTAAAAATAATACTTAGTACCAAAGTCTAAATGCTCTCAATTTATTTAACTGAAAATTAAATAAATTTGTGGCACATACTTATCAATGATTTATAAATTTGTATCATAATAAATGTAGCGGTTTTTACCTTCTTCAAGGAGCTACACGCCACGATGTAATTAATATGTATGTCACATTTTAGATGACTATATATAATATGCCTACATATTGTATGTGAATGGCTGATATAATATCTACTATCATTTCTTCATTTGGATCTATGTTTATGGTAATTTGATTGTAAGACGGAATATTACTTTTATAGGATGTTAATGCAACATAATGAGTCTTTTTTTTCGTTCATGGTTCTGCTATCAAAACTATTATATTTTTGAAATCACTTTTCGCTTTCTGTTTAATTATTACATGACATTTTGATAGAAAATTATCGTGTCATCTGCAAAATTCCTGATACCACCTTCACATTCTAATTTAAATAGATCATTTATATTGATATTAAACAATATTGGTCCCGATTCAGTTCCATGAGGAACTCCATATTCAACAGTTTCAAAGTTGCTAGGGTTACTTAGGGCATTGGTTTCTATTTGAAAGATAATTATACATAAGCATAATTGGAGAAAACTAATATTGTTTAATATGTGCGTAAGTTGGGCATGGCTAACTGTGTCAAAAGCTTTTTAGTTATAGTCGTTATAACAACAGCAAAGTCTTAAAGTCATTGTAAATATCCTGCTACGTTTGGTTTCTTATATATTTATAAGAAACCGAAAATAAATGTACCACAAATAACAAATCTCTGTTAATAAATTGGATACGCCTGTTTTCTGAATAAAAAAATGTTTTTTATCAGTAATATAGACGAAAATACTGAATTTAATTAAAAATAGGCTTTGTTGTCATGCAGCACATTACAGCATATAGGTAAGTTGTGGAATAAAACATGTATGTACTTTTATATCTGACTGTATAAAAATAATAAATAAAAATATTTAAAATTCCCTTTAAACTAATAATTTACTTTTTTATAAGTTATTTATGAAAAAAAGGAATAGGTACTAAAACATTTTAATAAATTTTTGAGGATTGCACATAATACTTAAAGTCAGACGGTAGCCAATTTACTGCATTTTAGAATAAAGAATAATTATTGTTCAGTGAAAAAAATCCTATCAGTCCACGTGTCCAAACTTTTCATGCGGCTAAAAATACTTTTCGTATAGAACACACAATACATTAATATCGCCCAAGGGGTAGATATTTTAAACAATATTTAAAAAATTGTGTCGTTGCACGAGCTATATCTCCTACGGGTAGGCATCGCGTGTCAACCGTTAAAAACAAGCCTTTGCGACTGCTCCAAAATACACTATTTAACAATTGAACGCTGCTTAACAAAATTGCCATTATTACCAGCAATAGTAGATGTACTATTGTTTGGCCGACTCCACGTTTTTTGCTCTTAAAAAAATTCTTTAAATTTTGTAATATTTACTTGGACGTGCCTATAAGGCTTGCTTAACATGCTTTGCTAACCTTTTTTCTCATTTTGTACTTTTCAAAAACCTCTTCATTGCAAATTTCAGTGGCGGTTCGTGGGTCAAAAGATAGGGAGGTCAATTAGAAAAGTTTACTGTATTACCTTTTAAAGTGATTTAAATTCCAAGTCGATCCTCCGGTTTTTTTGAGATGCAAAGTGGTCAATTACTTTTTCATTAAAGTCTTTTTATCTTCTTTATTAATGCCCTTTCTATGGTAAGCATAGCTAAAGAAGATAACCTTTCCTGACCCATGGTATTTCGTAAAAATGTCTTTATTCTTTTTAAGGTGGAAAAACAACGTTCACTTTCGACGGTAGTCATAGGGAGAGTACACAAGATTTTTAACAGTTTGAACTCAGAAAAAGTATTGCACAAATTATTGTTAATAAAAAGCTGTAACAAAGCAACTGCACCCTCACTATTGGAAAAATCTTCTCGGCTATATAATACTTCTAATTCAGTTTTAAGTTTCAAATGATTTATGACTGGATACTCAGTTTTAACTAATTTAAACATATCTTGAGGAAAGCTTTTTTTGTAATCTTTAAATCGATCTGCGTGAAATAACTGAGACACTGCTATATTATTACTGAAGCCAAACCTGTTTTTGATCTCAGATGTAATTATATCACAAACTTCTAATGAAATTCTCCTTTTTGATTCTTCCGTTTTACATCTCTGGGCAGACTGCATGGATGTCTCCTCCAAATATTTATCAAAATTTTATTTCTGATGTCTTCAATTTTACTACTAAAAATGCTAATACACTTATTTACTGTTATGACATCGATATTACATTATCAATGATTTTTTCTATACAATCTAATAATTCTGTTCGATAGGTATAAACATTCTCTATGCACTTTGTATTCAAATTCCATAGTGTTGAAGCCGCTTTAGGTAATCTCACCTTAACAACATTATCTAACACGGCTGTTCTTTTTGGCGATTTTCCAAAGAATGAAGAAAAGCTATGTAAATTAGCAAAAATAATTTTTATGCTTTTATCCTGACTTGATGCTTTTTGTAAAATTAAATTTAGTTGATGAGCGTATCAATGAATAAAATTTGCTGAAGGATAACTTTTTTAATTTTTGCTTGTACAGTGTACACCTCCAAAAGCGCCACTCATTACTGATGCTCCATCGTAACTTTGTGCTATCAATTTCTCAGGACTTTCATTAATTTTCAGACATTCTAACTCTTTTAAAATTACATCTGTCAAATGCTGCGATGTCGTTCCTTGAGGCTGAATAAATTTCCAAAATCTCTCATATACAACACTGTCTAAAACGAATCTAAACACAAAAACTACGTGTACTTTATTCATAACCCAACTTATGTCCATCTTTCAGTTTTAATATATTTTGTACAACACTCATATTTAATAGTAAACACCAAAAACACTGTTTTACTTAATTTCACGACAAGTAGAGATTTACTAATAAAATGTTCACAAATAGAAACATTAAAAACAACGCGACAGAATTTACCAACCAATGCGTACTTAGTCAGCATTAAGACTGCTCACTGCTCTACTGAACTTAGTGAACTTCGTGCGTTACCGTTTTCGTAAAATGTGTCAAGGACATTGTCCCCGCCAGTGTTTTCTGTCTCTTTTGCTTTTTGACGATTCGCGCATAAGTCTATTTCACTTTAATTCGTTGTAAATTCGGTCCGTAGCTAGCTTTGAGGACAAGTTGTGGATTGACCTAAGATTTTTAAATTCTATAAATGAATAATGTAATGAATATGAATGTAGAGGCTCGGTAGAATGAACTAGAAACTATAGTATATTTTTCAAAAATATTAAAAATATATATATTATACCTATATTTTTAAACTTCAGAAAATGAATAGCTCTATTTTTTTATTTGTGTGTGGAAGGTCATTGACCAAATGACCCTATAGAAGAACCGCCAGTGGTAAATTTGTAGAATTGTGGAAGACGATATTATTATACCGATGTACAGGGTAAGCATATTTTTGAACCCATTTTTCAGGACAAATTTAATAGCATAAACAGATTTTGATAAAAGTGATAAGCTATCGTTACGTCACCATTTGGGGGGTGATATTCCCAGACAGGTTAGGTACCACTTTTTTAAGCATAAACTCGACTATCGATATTCCAATATGGCATCTAGCCGCCTTATTGGATTTTCCTAGGTTCCCAGGTTTACCCCTCAGTTGCGTATTAAATTAAAGGTCTTTCTGTCGTCAATATCGCTCTAAAATTTCATAACGATTCCTTAGAGCGTATAGAATTGGCGGCCTAATCATTTTTACGCATAAGAAAAAATGATTAGGTCATCAATTCCATACACCTTGAGGAATCATCATGAAATTTTAGAGCGATAAGTACTTTTAATTTGATATGCAATACACTCCTATGTCACGCTGAAAAAATCCAATATGACGGCCAGACGCCATATGGGCGTGCTATAGGAATGTATTGCATATTAAATTAAAGGACTTTATGTTACCAATGTCGCTTTAAAATTTCATGGCGATTCCTCAACGAATATGGAATTGGGGGCTTAATATTATTTTTGCGTATAGCAAAAAAATGTTTTGGCCGCCAATTCCATACGCTTTGAGGAATCATCATGAAATTTTAGAGATACATTGGCGACATAAAGACCCTTAATTCAATATGCAACTGAGGAATAAAATTGTTGACAAAAACCTGTACATCAAACTTCTACTTCCGAAGTACTTCCACGGAATTCCACCATTTTGGTTAAAAATTCCAGGGAATTCCAAAAAAATCCACGGAATGGCAAAGAATTACAAAAAAGAATTCCATGAAATTCTGGTGAATTCATAGTGAATTTCAAAGGTATATGTATTTTTCTTAGATGGAAATAAACGGTTATTTCTTATCAATCATTGCAACAATAAGAACATTTGTAAAAGGCATTATATAAATTTAAAAAAGTAGATTCTAAAAATAAAATGGGATAAAATAAAAACAATTTTTTCAACACATTATATCATGTTATGATGGAATTAGTTTACTATTCATTAGAACAAAAGACGGGAGAAAGAAGTTTAAGAGCACATTTATAAAAAAATTCAAAAAAACAGGCTCTAAAAATAAAACAGCAAAATAAAATCAGCCTTTCTTAAATAGTAAAACTGAATCCAAATTGCTTTCAAAGAAGGTCTTTAATATCAAATTCAAATTTGAAATAACTTATTTTTCGGCGATCTCGTATGAATATGGGTTCTGGTACCATTCGAATGTTACAAAACACATCTAGTAATGAAAACTTTCCTCTGGTAGTAAATATTATCCAAGGATGAAGAAAAATGGTATAAATTTCTGGGAATATTTAGAAAAACTTGTAAATGAAGGGTTACCAGACATAATAAATGATTACCTTGAAAATAAGTTACCCGTCATGGCTGATAATGAATTAGTTTTAGATGGTAGCAATGATGACATTTGTGATCAAATTTTCTCAAGTTGCAAATGAAATAGCAACATATATTTTGTACTTTTTGTATACGGTTTTTTGTCATTTGATACAAGCAGGGAAAATTTACTAAATCACAATACTTAACTGAAAATAGGCAACAAGAGTGAGTCGCAGAGTTTTTCCTAAATTTTGTAATTTATTAAGTGTCTATTAGCAAATAAAACTTTCATTTTTACGAAGGACATTTGAAGCAATTTACCAATACGAGATTTAAATCTGAGGCTATCGTCAAAAATGACACCCAATATTTTAGATTCATGTGATAGAGTTGAGAGTACGTTATTTATAATAAGGCGTAATAAATGATTCATACCTTCCCGTTTAGTCTCTGAGCAAAATAGGAGCATACTAGTTTAGTTTGGATTTAATTTCAAATTATGCCTTGTTGCATAGGAAAAAAACAGACTCAAGTTCTTCATTAATTTGTAATGAAATCGTTTGTACTTCCATTGCCTCGAAATTATATTGAAGAAGTATATCATCTGCGTATGCTTGAAAATTTGCAGTTTTCACAGATTTGCTAAAATCCGACGTATAAATTAAAAACAAGAACGGGTACAATATTGACCCTTGTGGCACTCCAGAAATAACAATTTTTCATGTAGATATTTGATCGCAAATAGATACTCTCTGATATCGATGAAATAAATAGGATTAAAGAGCATTATTTCTCTTTTCCCAAAGCCATGAAAATTTAATTTGGTACAAAGTAAATCGTGATCAATGGTATCAAAGGTTTTTGAAAAGTCCAAAGAAATTGGCACTGTAGCAAACTTTTAATCATAATTTCTTAGCATATTGTCAGATAAATTGAGAAGTGATGTGGTACAATGTTCTTTGAAAGAGCAGATTGGTGAGCAGGAATTATGTTATTTGCTGATAAATATTCTGTTATCTGAATGTTCTTTCTGTATTGTTCTTTATAATATTTTGGATAGAACTGGCAACAGACTAATGGGACGTAGATCGGAAACGGTTTGTGGATCATTTATTTTAGGCAGAGGACAAATCAGAGCCTGTTTTCAGTGTACTGGAAAATAACCTAACTCCAGGCAACAGTTTATGATGGTTGTAATGTAGGGTGTAATTATTGGAAGACACAATTTTACCATATGTAATTACACAAGATTCGATTTTAAAGACAGGATAACTTTATTTATAACTTCAACTGTAACTAATCTAAAATGAAATGATATATTCGCATCGTATTTTGTATTGTTATAATAATCAATATTATCCGTACAGTTGTTAGATTTTGCAAAAAACAGATGCAAACAAATCATTTGCTTCTTCAGAATTTTCTAAGTGTTGTGGTATAGAAGGGTTGGTTTTAAAACGGATATTTAGGGTTTTTAAACCTTTCCATAAATCTTTATGAGAATTTTTTATTTTGTAAAAAAAAGTTTAATATGCAGCTTTTTCTCGACTAAGTGAAGCCAATGCGAAATTAGGCAAATGTTTATAGTTATTTAGGTTCTCACTGGATTTATTTCTTTTATAAACATTAAGAGCTTTATCACTTTCATTGAAAATTAATTTTAAATTGTCGGTTAACCTAGGTGCATGAGGTTTACTAATCCGAACAGTTCTTAATGGCGCATGAATGGAAAAGAGGTCTGTAATATGTCTGTATTTGTCAAAATTAATACCTTTTGGTCTATATCGGGGCTATAAAAAATATTGTCCCATTGAAAATTTGACAAATCTTCTCTGAATTTTTCTAAATTGAATTGTTTGAAATCACGAAATGTAACCATTTTTTGAACAACTTTTATATAAGCACTTACATATAATAATTATGATCTGATATTAAATCTTCATTGACTGTACCAGCCTCCGTTATTAAATTGGGATCACTTATAAAAATAGGATCTATCAGAGATGCGGTGTCTTGAACTATCCGTGTGGGGTCATTTATGACTTGTATGAAACCTACATTGTCCAAATAAGTAGCAAGTGGGTTACTCATTATAAATTGGTTAATAATTGCATCACCTAAAATGGAAAACTTATGCTGAAAAAGGAGATCGAACAGGGACTGTTGTGCAAGGAAAAATACAGATTGAAGTGCAGTGAAAAGTTTAACTTGGAAGCCAATAAGATTCTGAAAAATTGTCAATTTTGGCATTGACTTCAAAAATTATCCCTTATTTAACAGTACTGCTATAACACCAGTTGCACGTCGCGGCGTGGAGTTAAAAAAGATTCCGAAACAATATTCGTTCACGCATTTAGTTACAAACAATTTTGGTGTGTAGAGATGCATTTTGTTCATTACAATTTAGCAGAAGAATTTTAGTATCATTAAAAAAACTGAAAACTTTACTTGATAAAATAGAGAGCATCACTCAAGCAGGTCACATCGACTAAGAGCTAAGAACATATAAAAACATTTCCAGCTTCACTATCCACGGAAGGAAAATCACTATAAAATGTTTTTTGTACCTCATCTCTGATAAAAAGTGTACATTAAATAATGCTCTGTCAATAATTTTTGCCACTATTTTATGGTGATACTTTCTATAATATATTTTCTACGAAGTTCAACTTTTTTTTGATCATCTGAAAAATGATACTGGACAAAATGTTGATGAGCATACAGAAAATTACCAAGCAGGTTTTGAGGTTCAGACGAGATAGAGAGGTCTTTTTGCTGATAAAGATAAATGTTATGTAATTTTGGATTTACAGCAAAAAAATGCCACTCAAGGTTTTTTATTTGAGAAAAACGTTACATAATTTCGATGTGCCCAGTTTAACTTCTGCAAATAGACCTGAGATTGAGATTAAATAAATATTGACTCGTCAGAAAGAAAAAATTCACATTTAAGAAATGATTCCCTACAGTTACAAAAAAAAAAACTCCTAATGTAACGTCTTCATCTTTCGGAACTCAATATTTTTTGCTTCTAATATTAAGAATACTGCTGTGTAATCCAATGCAATCTTATTTCTCAGTTTTAATAGTATCTGCGATAAAATGTATTTGTATTTGTGTTTGATTTATTATCTACCTAAAACTTTTATACTAGCGCATTCTGACAAGAATGACAGTATAAAATGTAAGAACTTAGATATTTATTATTGGTATCATATTAGGTTTGAAAGGATGCTTATGTGATACCCAACAATTATTTTATTATTTTTTTATTGAAATGCACTCTGTATTATTTTTAATAGTTGAGGATTCAAAAAATGTTCTGATATACATGGCACTCTATTTAAAAAAATGTTAGTTGACCCTGTAGAATTGTCTTGGCTCACCCTGTATAATCGAAAACAATTTCCGGTTATTGACTATTTTGTCTAGTTTACTTATATTTTTAAATCAAGTTTCAAGCTATCATAGAACTCGAGATATCGAAGCCGGACGCACTATTGCCCCACCCTGTATGACAGCTTTTTACACAAACCTTTCAGATATCCCATATAAATTTGTTTCCTTAAATTACATTGACACACTCTAATGAACTAATTCGTTTTTAATTACTATTTTAATTAACCATTTATTATACCTATACATTTTTTTAATTATTATCATTATTATATATATACATATATATATATATATATATATATATATATATATATATATATATATATATATATATATATATATATATATATATATATATATATATATATATATATATATATATATATATATATATATATATATATATATATTAATAATAGGTAACGCAAAAAAAGCAATATGGATAATGCAAAAATTGCAAATGGCGGAAGAATGTAAACCGTAGACACGTGTTTCTGACTAATTGGTCTTTATCAGCACGGTGTAGCTGAGTTAAAATAATGGACAAAACTCAAAAAAGACACTAAAGACAGTCGCACCTTTGTGGCTTCCACTTGGATGGCTCTGTATGAGAGCGTCGATCAAGCATCGCACACGCGGACAACTATAGCAACCTGCGTGGGATTTCGGACCCAGGAGAATATATATGAACAGAGAAGGAAGTTAACTCGAGTTTAATTACATTACAGCAAAAAACGATATGAATTAATGGGTACACGCACGCATAAAAAAATAATAATGCAAGGTGGAACATGCAAAAATTGCAAATGGCAGAAGGATGCAAACCGTGGTCAGGTGTTTCTGACTCTCTCATGACGCTCTCATACGGAGCCATGCAAGTGGAAGCTACAAAGGTGCGACTGGCTCCCTGTCAGTGCTTTTCCTTTAGTGTCTTTTTTGAGTTTTGTCCACCATTTTAACTCAGCCACACCGTGCTGATGAAGACCAATTAATCAGAAACACGTGTCCACAGTTTGCATCCTTCTGCCATTTGCAATTTTTGCATATTCCACTTTGCATAATAATATATATATATATATATATATATATATATATATATATATATATATATATATATATATATATATATTATGCAGTCAACGGGTTCAAAAAAGAGACTCTTTTTCAAATTCAAGATTTCGAAACTTTATTGTTTTTCCTCAGGAATCTACAAAAATTGATATTATAATAATTTGTTAAAATTTTTTAAGTACTTACTAATTTGAGGTTGAAAAAATTAAATTGACGTCTTAAGGACTGAAACACATTATATATATAATATAATATACATATAAATGTGTTTCCAGTCCTTTAAGACATGTCAATTTAATTTTTTAACCTCAAATTAGTAAGTACTTTAAAAAAATTTTAATAAATTATTATAATATCAATTTTTGTAGAATTCCTGAGTAATAATATATATATATATATATATATATATATATATATATATATATATATATATATATATATATATATATATATATATATATATATATATATATATATATATATATATATATATATATATATATATATATATATGGGACAATCCGCGTCAACCGGATCAGAGCTACGACCAAATTAGAGCAACCAAAAAAATCGACCAAGGACTCATTTTAAAGCTTAGAGTGTCTACTTTCAAATGCCGAGTGCGCCTTTGAAAAAATCTAATATGGCGGCTCCAATATGGCGGCCGAAAGCCTGAGAAAAATCGAGAGTCCAGCAAAGAAAGCTTGTAAAAATAAAAATTCGCAACCGATCGGGTCATTTCTTGGCTCAAATTGTAGCTGATGGACGCCTCTAAAAAAGCTGGCTTGGTAGGTTGACAAAATCCAACATGGCGGATCCAATATCGCGGTCAAAAATCCAATATGGTGGCCGAATTTTTGGAAAATCAACCGATTTGCACCAAATTTGGTATACGGGGAGTTTTGTATGTCACTGATCACGAATCCGAAGTCAGATTTGGCCAACTCAAGATAGCGGATTCAAGATGGCGGACGAAATTTTCGAAAATCAACCGATTTGTACTCAAATTTGTTATACGGGGGTTTTTGGGGTCGCTGATTACGAATCCGAAGTTTGATTTTCAAAATCCAAGATGACGGACCCAATATAGTGGATTGGGTTGAGTTTCCGCCATATTTGGTCCATCATCTTGAATTTTAAAAATTTCACCTCAGATTCGTATTCAGAGACCCCGAAAACCCCAGTATACCAAATTTGGTGCAAATCGGTTGTTTTTAAAAAATACTGGTTAAGAACATTGTTAAATTTTAATCTGTTGTGTGTCTAATGTCTACATATATGTATATTTTATTGACTTTCAAATTGATTGGTCTTGTAATTGTCATGCCCACAGATGTGGTCTTTAAAAAAAATTTCCTGTTGTGGAATTTCTACATCATTATTTGGCTATTGAGCCCCTGAAGAAGTTTATATTAAACGAAACGTAGGCAAGGTAGCGTTTTATTTTAACCTATTGTCCTGGTTCCGACAATTTCAACCTGTAGTAGATTAATTACTTAATAGGTAATAAAAAAACTCATAAAAATAATCATTACTGCACATATGCTTCAGTGATTTGGCTAAGATTTCAATACTGTTGAGCAATAACTAATTGAATTTGATCCATGATGAGCCTCGACCTTCACTTTGTAAAAATTTTTTAAATTCTTATCACAGATTTACCAGTGACCGCAAAAACCTCCTTACATAAAATTTGGTGTCAATCGACTGATTTTCGAAAATATCGCCGCCTTATTAGATCAGCCATCTTATATCCGCCACATTGAATTTGAGAATTTTGGAAATTTGACCTCAGATTCGTGATCGGCGACCTCAAAAACACCCGAATAACAAAGGTACAAATCGGTTGATTTTCGAAAATTTCGTCAGCCATCTTGGATCCGCCATCTTGAGTCGGCAAATCTGACTTCGGATTCGTGATCAGTGACCCCCAGAACCCCCAAATACCAAATTTGGTGCAAATCGGTTTATTTTAAAAATTCGGCCACCATATTGGATTTTTTGACTGCGATATTGGATCCGCCATGTTGGATTTTGTCACAACCTACCAAGCCAGCTTTTAGGGGCGTCCATCAGCTACAATTTGAGATAAGAAATGACCCGATCGGTTGCGAATTTTATTTTTACAAGCTTTCTTTGCTGGATCTCGATTTTTCTCCGGCTTTCGGCCGCCATATTGGAGTTGCCATATTAGATTTTTCAAAAGGCGCACTCGGCAGTTTGAAAGTAGACACTTTAAGCTTTAAAATGAGTCCTTGGTCGATTTTTTTGCTGCTCCAATTTTGATGTAGCTCTGGATCCGGTTGACGCGGATTTTCCTATTACTATATATATATATATATATATATATATATATATATATATATATATATATATATATATATATATATATATATATATATATATATATATATATATATATATATATATATATATATATATATATATATATATATATATATATATATATATATATATATATATATATATATATATATATATATATATATATATATATATATATATATATATATATATGTATATATATATATATATATTAAATTCGTTTTCCGGGTATACTCCCGCGTAGGTGATAGCCCCCGTGAGGGACCGTGGGGGGCTCTGAACGACGTTTCGGCGGAAGTTTATCTCCGGTCTTCTTCAGGTTCTAACAGATAACTGCTATTGCGGCTTCTGGTAACCGAACTGAAATTTCAGTTCGAGTTACAGAAGCCGCAAAGCAGTTAGCTGTAAGAACCTGAAGATGGCAGATGAGCATTCTGCCGACACGTCGTTCAGACAACCACGGTCCCTCCTCGGGGCCTATCACCTTACGCGGGAGTATACCCGGAAAACAAATTTAACATTCACCACCCGCGAAAAACCTGAAAAAAAACATATATATATATATATATATATATATATATATATATATATATATATATATATATATATATATATATATATATATATATATATATATATATATATATATATATATATATATATATATATATATATATATATATATATATATATATATATATATATATATATATATATATATATATATATATATATATATATATATATATATATATATATAAAGGTATATATTGGATTATATTTATGTTCTGATGGTTTTCTCTAAGTACCTATCAATTTCGCATCGAAACATAGAGGCTATTGTTAATTGCATTTTTTTCTCGATGTGTAAAATGTTAAAGAAACGATTTGGTGTTTAAAAAAAATACGCTACGACACTGATTTAAAAAATATTTACTATTTTGATTGTTACATTTAGAAAAAAAATTTTCTCACGTTTCTGTCGTAGGTTGTATTTTTTTACGTTGTCTACTTGATATACTGCAAATTTTTTTAATTCAACCTTTACTTATGTTCATCTAATAAACTGTATTCGATTTTTACTTATTACTAATATTTTTGACTAGGTGTACATCGAGTACCGAGTCAGATACCTACATCCTCTATTTTTTTTTTCTAGAGATCGAATTACTTATCGAAAATTATACAGGAAATTGCCAGTGAGACCTGTTCGTTTCAATTATCAACAAATTATAAAACCCGAAGTATTAATTTTAAAATTAGTAAATGATTTTATATAATTGTTTTCGTTGAATGAATTAATGGTGTTTCATATTCGCTGAAGGAAAATAATTAATTATAATTAAAAAAATATGAATGCAAAATATCTTTATGAATTTTAAGCCAATCCTATCATCTGGTAGTAAACAATTGAAATGTGGCAATGTAATATTTCAGACGTTACTTTTATTAGCAAAGTCTTCTAACTGCATTTTGTAAAATGCGTCTATCCACCAAGAGATGTCGCCACACACCCAAAGAATAATAAACTGATATAAAGTTATTCGTAATATCTGCTTCAATAGGTGCCGTCCTTTAATGATATCTCGAGATAATTCAAGTAGTTTTACGGTTACGGAGGCTACATTAAATTAAATTATGCTTTGCTTTTATTTATGAAGTGCAACCGTGAAACAACTAAGATTAGCTGAGACCATCTATAAGGCATCTGCATCATTCACGTGACCCATTTAAGAAACTAAAACCAAAACCACATAAAATCAGCAAGTCTTTAAACTTTTAATCCATGTTTTACTCCTTGACAACTGTTCTTTATAGAAGCTAGTTGTTATTTTTCAAACATTCAAACTGTGACGTTTCTGTGATTCATATACCTATTTCTTACGGAAGGAATTTATGGAAAAATATTTCTAGATTATTTCCTATTTGAAAAAAATTCAATTAGAGTAAATATTGGACTGCAAGAAATCTGTTCTTCTGTAAACATTTTGAAAAATCTATAATTTTAATGAGATTCAAATATTAATTTTTAGAAAACTTTATTTTTGTAGTTAGAACTAGGTATTTTTTAAATATTTAGGTTTAGACTGAATCTATTGAAAGCACTTTAATTTTTCTTAGTATTTTGATTGTTATATACAATTTTTCTTTGTAGGTATGATCACCCCTACTTTGTTGTGATTCCCTCATACACCACACACCATAGATATAATATCATTCGCTTAATGCCATAAATTATACAGAAGATTAAACTATTCTTCTTATAAATTGTGCTTACTGAGGAATAAAAGCTGTGAATAAAAGCGCAGACGTCCGACATTTACCAGCTTATTTGATTTTTAATAAGTCCAAACTTATACTAGAGTTGGCAAAAATGCGCTGCAGGACATGGGCGTACGCATCATAAGTGTAATAAAAGCAATAAACTGTTACAATTTATAACAACGTATGCACAACTTACTCTCTTAACTAGCTTGGTTATATCACAAACGGGAAAAGATCCATAATAACTTTGTAGCGTCATGTATGCTATGAAATGCGCGAAGACGTTTAGGAAATTTAAGAAACACTTTTTTTTGGTACTTGCTATTAACGATATTCCTCTGGCAAACCTTGTCGAATAGTTTCTACAACAAGGTGTAAAGCATGCACTTTACACGTAACATGTACCAACCTACAAACGTGTTCTTGAAGAGAAACGTCGACCAAACGCATTGTCATGCGGACCATCGGTCACAAACATCAACACTGGACTTTTTGACAGGTCAAATTTTTCTAACGTCTCCAGCACCACTCGCGTAATTGTTTGGCCAGTACACTCAGTTAGTCTGGTTTGCTAGCTAGTAAGAGGAAATGTCAGTTTAAGAGGGTCCAGTACACGTACCATAACATTTAAAATAGATTTTTTTTTTTACAATATGTCACTCTCGTCAACACATAACCACAGCCGTGTATTTTTTAGTACACATTTGATCTTATTTACAAAGTCTTTGCTTACAATTGGTACATAGTTACGCAACGTTGTGCGACTTTGTAATGTCACCTTGGGATTGTATTTATTCCAGAACTTCTGAAATGGTTGTTAATCGAGTATGTGCAGCGGAACAATACAGGCAATCATCATTAACATTAAATCGAACATAAATTGTGTTGTAGAAGGAACGCCATTTTTTTTTAGTTTTATGTTGCACAGAATTTACATGACGTTTACAATCAAGTTTGTCTCAGCACATCAGGTCTGTCTCGTACACCTTACAAATTATTATAGCACCATTGTAGAATAAATCTGGGAATTCACACCTTACCATACATAGACATGCCTTCTCTATTCCAAACCTCACCGCGGACGTAAAGTCAATTTTTATTTTCAAAATAAAAAAATCATTATTTTGAGCTGGTTTTTTGTAATTTTTCCTGTGTACATACAATCACCCACATGTTCTCTGTAAACTGATTTTTTTAATTATTGAAATTTTTTACGTTTTATGAATTATAATGCATTGTTTGTTTCTGTGCAAGAAAATGCCACCATGCAGATTGATAAAAGGTGAAAAATGACATGAGCTGCCACAACACTGACAACCAGGAGGGCCCAGCCACACCTGGACGTTATTGTCGTCCTACCTGGATACCATTTGTTGTCAACTTTGTCCCTCATGTTATATTGTTTGTTTGTTTTTATATATTTATATATGAACTAATGCCTCAAGGTGATGCCATATCATTGAAATCTATTCGTGACTCATACCTATAAAAACAGCTCATATTTTCACTTTTTAAATAAAATAACTTTAAAAATATATTTATTTATAATACATTAATTTACACTAAAGTCTGCAAAATTTGTGCCCTCTCATTCTGAACAAAACTAATTAGCAACTGATCTAATCTCTCGTTGCTTCTAGCAATTTGCCTACGAATTGCTTGTTTAATTTCTTCTTTCACACCCTTATCCGCACCTCTCGTACCTATTCTCCGTTTGTCTAAAAAAATAATGAATATTAAAACAGTCCAAATACAAATTAATATTTTCTTTATTATTACCCTAAATGAGGTAATATGTCTAACTGAATTTGACCACCCTGACTCGTCCATAGGTAAGTTATTTCCTCGAGAATATCCACATTTATTATGTAATTCTAAAAAAAAAATGTTTCAAAGATGTTTAACACACTATATTTTTAATTGAACCTGAAAGTGGTGATATTGAAATGACCTGTGCTGTTGAATTTGTTCCAAAAGTGGAGGTATACATTCTTCTTCTTGTGGCCAGTCGAGTTGTGCCAACGTAAAAATATGGCCAATGGATAGCTCACTGTAACTGTGCTTTTCCATATTTTCCTAAACAAAGGAACATGCATTTGTAGTTTTAAAACTTAACTGTTTAACTTTTAAATCTACAGTTACGAAAACGCGGACAAGATTTCAAAAGAATATAAAAATATGACAAAAGGTCACTTAAGTAAACAAAAATTACAGGCGTTCGTCTAGCTGTGATGCTATGTGTCAGAGTACAGAACGCTTATACGACGTTTCTCTACTGTACCTGTGCTCTGCACGAAACACTCTCAGCTGTGAAGTTTTTATAAGATGAGTCGACATTAACCTCTTGACTAATTAATTACCACCATTTTGTTTATAAGTACACTTGAAAGTTTAACAATTGCACAAGTATGTGTCATATCTACATAGTTCATAATTAGTGTTTAGGTTTAAAAATAGTTATTACGGTATTGTTATAAGGTAGGTATTATAAGGATAATAACGCACCGAGGTCGGCAGTGTACTTCCCGAGGAATGTACGTCGACGGAGGGTGTCATTATTCTATAATACCCATGGTGCCTTCGACGGTTAATGTCCTACTAGTCTGGTATTTAATTCGAAAATTTTTTGACAATTACAATTGACTGATAACATTTATTATGTTCAGGACAATTTCATTTAAAAGATAGTAATAATCAAAATTTTAAACGCCGTACCTATGCAATACATTTTGTTTCTCCATAATGCCATCGCTATTTAATTGTTTTGTGTTGTGTTGTTTTGAAAATTTTAACGTGTTATCAATTTATAATGCTCTAAGGATACTCATAACGCCCTGGGGCGTTATTTCTCATTTAATGTATCTCAAAATAGGGTTATTATTGCAAATAACAGACTATAGTATTTTCGTAAATTCAGTAAAGGAACGCGGTTTCAATGGCGTGCATGCGTAGGAAATAATAATACAATAATAAAGATTAAATAATTTGATTAAGAATACCTATGTTCATATTGATGATTATTAATATTTTCTCTTATAAATCGATACATTTCATTTTAGGTATGAAAAACAATCATTAGGGAAAGTTATGTTGTAATTAAATACATTTATTTATATGATCTGAATTTTATAAACATTAAACAATATATTATTTATTATTTACAAATATAGGTATCGATTAAAGTTCTAAACTCACAAATGGATTATTTGTGATTTTCCTTATAAAAAATTGTATTTACAACACCCAAATAAAAACAATGAATATCTTTCTTACTCGCTGGTCCATCTTACTCCAGAACTTTTCTCCCACTGCTGGAAAGTATTTCCTGCGTGTTAAGCTCATTACACCATGTTTATAGGAATAATAAGATGAGTGGATGGTCTAAGATCAATTGCATTTCGATTTCCGTGTGTGCAGTTACCTACATATGTACTATCTGGATATTTGCGACGCATAATGTTCAAATTGGTACATGTGAAAGAAAATTGGATTAGGTATATAAATCATATTAAAAAGATCGAATGTGGGATCTTGATACCAAGAAAGATAATCCCATTAATCCAGTCATAATAAGAGTAGGTGAAAGCAGTAGTGAAAGTGAAGAAATATTTTCTTCAGAGAATGAATAGTGCCATATTATATATGTATAGTCAATAATAAATCAGTGACCGTGTATAAATAGTTTTCATCCACAACTCTTAAGTGTTCAAGTATTTTCTTTAATGTGTGTATAACATGTGTTACATATATCCTTTATAGTGTATTATTAGTATGTACTGTGTTCGTGAACTGTGTGTAGTTAAGTTTACATTGTTTCGGTGAGTTATTTTTTCATTCAGAGTTTATTGTTGATTTTACTACCTGTCCTACCTATATTAATATCTCTCTCCACCCATTCCTCTCCTGGCAAGGGATGCTTTTACCTCCCCATGGTCTTTGCTGGGCAATAACAATTTTCTAATGGGTATCATATTTTTTGCTATGAATAAGCTTTATTTCTTTAAATTGTTATTGGCTAAATAAAGCCACATATATTCTAAAATATATACAATTGCAAGTACATATTTTAGAGAACTAAATTTAATTATTCTGCGCTGATTACTAATTACAGTAATTCAAATTTCATTTAAATAAAACTTTTAAACGTATCAAAATATTTAATGCATATGTATCTAAATCACATATATACAATTTTAAAAAGCAAATTCATTTTCAGATCTATCTATACTATGTCCAACGTTACGTTACGCCCCTGATTGCACCACTTCACTTGGATTTATGCAACTAAGTTTTTTCTACCTGTTCTTGAGAAGGGTCGCCAAGTCGTCCAACAATCTTAACATTCGTCTCATATACGTTATCAACAATTTTAATTATATGGTCCACTGCAGCGACTTCTGGCAAGGTTTTTATTTTTATACAAGGCGGCCTGATCATAAACGAAAGAGACAGTGTATATAAATTACTTGAGACACGTGTACAGATTTTATATTTTGCATGTGCCCCCTGCATTTAAATAAATGCTCTTTTACTTTGATAAATAGCCGACAAATTTCTTGTTCTCTACAGTATTTACGAAAACACTATAGTGGGACATAAAGAGTTAAGGTAAGCTTTTTTTACATGCAGTTATAGAACCCGACATTTTGAATAATTTGGAACACCAATGAAATGTTTTACATGTTGATCTAGATCCGCCTCAAACGTTGCTTACTTAAATGACAGCATGGCCATTTTGGTTATACATTTGAAATTTTGACTCTTAACTGAAACATTTAAAAGTTTTTTTTTTACTGGCAGAAGCTTCTAAAACACTGTGTTTTCATAAACATTTTTAGGAGATTTTTGAAAGTGCTAAATAAAGTTGCGATGACATATTTTGTGGAGGTACAGCGAAAGTCCACATTTTGGGTAAATTAGACTAACAATGCCACTATGTTAATTTTTTTGCCCCTTTTGACATGAAGAACTCACCAAGTCCATATGGGCTATGTCTGAGCCAAGGCAAGTAGGTCTGTTGTATCTATGTACCTAAATTTATGCAGAAGAAATCTAGGCTAAGTTTGAGCCTGTTTCCTCCACTAATTTTTTTTGAAAAAATTCTATTTTCAATCCATCTTATTACACTTTGTCCCTTCAAAAATTAGTTATGGTGGTAAAAGTTGTTTTAAAGGTTAGCATCCAGAAAACTTTACTAAACCTCATAAATATTGAACATATTAGACTAGGTCCTAATGTGTTAAAAGCATACACACTGTACATATTTTTTTTTATTTTTAAAAAATATGTTTTACTTACTTTAATACATCTCAAAAGTATTTTGATTAAATACTGCAAAATGGCCAGCCTAGTAAGTGGTAAATAGTGCAGATGCTTTTGGTTTCCACCAATGATTAAATTGTTACTTAAAGTACCCAAATTATTTGTTGGTAAAAGAGGAATGGCTAGTAGTAACGGATCCAAACAAGACTAAAAATAAAAATATTCATATTCATATAAAAAAAGGTTTTTTAACATCTCGAAAACTTACACTGTAATTCTTCTTAATGTACAAAATACTGGTGATTCTCAAATGCCTATATAATAAGAGTGAGGTATCCGTAATTTTTTGCAAAAACATCAGAGCCTCATCATATAATCCTTTATACAGTGCATAATCAATAACGAATCCTGATAACCAAGGATCTAGCTTTAGATGGGCATTCAATTTAATGAATTCTGCAAACGGTAAAAAGAAAACCACTATTAAATATAAATAAATTATACAGTTGAAAACATAAATTATTGAGATTTTTAACAGGTGTTTATTTTTGATTTCCTTCTTTGTCATTTTGCTCCAATACTGGAAAATCCTCCAAATCTCACAGGAGTCTTACCAACAAATTACCCACTCCTGCAGGGTTAGTGGCTGTATACTCTGGAATCATGTGCCTTAGGCAGATGAAAAACCTAAAAATGCTTACCTTTTACATTTAGCTTGCCAACCATTCGGTGTGGTGTTCAAATCAGAGATTATAGGGTGTATTAAAACATAGTGGAAACAGCATTAAACATTTAAATCAAACTTAATCATAACAATTCAAGTCCAAAAAGGAAAAAAAAAATAACATTGTCATCAGAGACTCAAATTGTTTAAAATTTTTTTTTGAAAAATAAACACACTGTATATCCGAAAGAAGGTAATGAAGGGAACAAAACATCTTGAACTTTTTGTCTCAAAATTGGTTCAGAAACGATCTCCTGAATTTTCCCAATGTACTTAGCGAACACCCTGTATATACGTGATTTTAAAATGTATAGCACCTCCTCGCTTACCTTAGGGACACATGGCTGGGCAGTGTCTGGTATCTGTAGTGTTTCTTGTTAAATATCCTATAGAATTTTCAAAATTTTCTTACCTCTCTGAAGATTCTCCGATGAATTTAACAGATCCCAACAGTTAACACATACCAAAAAATTACTGTGAATGTATTTTAAGTCTGGTTTTTCAACAGAAATATAAGGTACTGTGGAATGGGCAATTTCCCCATCGTTTTTCCCCTTTTTACTCTTTGGCTCTGATACGGGATTTGGAAGAGAGGGATCTGAGGAAATGATAAAATAAATTTTATACTGTAAGATAAGATAAGATAAGATACTTTATTGGTGTTTCCTATACAAAAGTATTTACACAAGTCAAAACAGAGGTAAGGTTTAGGATAATTAATTATGTCTATGGTCTATAAAATAGAAGTAAAATAGGTAATAAAAAACGATTAATAACAATTATCATTAAAAATTAATACTAAAATAAAATAATAAAGAATTTGAAACAGTTCCAATTTCAGACTCTATTTAGGTTGAGTATATGAGACGTTTACTGCAAAAGCTTCATGTATTATGGGTTTTAATAGTACTAAGTCGCCATAATTATATTGCAGATAAATCACTGTTTAAAAATTCTTGTGTGCTGTAAAAAGCATTGTTTAAAAGATACTGCTTTAATTTTTTAAAATGTGTTAGGGAAAGGAGCTTACTCCAAGAGGTAGCGTTATAAAATTTAATGCCCCAGAATGTTGTACCCTCTAGTTTTGGGCAATCTTAAATAATTATTATCAATATTATTGTTATTATATATAAGTGTATTTCATTACCATAGTGTATGTCTCCAAGTTAGTTTTGATCTGAAGACACTGCAGAATGTATGTACATGGAACTGTTATTACTTGCAGTTTGATAAATTTGGATTTGCAGTTATCTCTGAATTTGAGACATGAAATTATTTGTATTGCTCGCCTCTGCAAGGTGAACACATCAGCAGTAGAGCTGGCATGTCCCCATACAAGGATTGCATATGATATCACAGAGTGAATGAGGCTGTGATATGCTGTGATAACAATTTTTGCAGTTATCTGATGAGTAAACTGCGAGTAAATATAAATTTTTTGTTATTTTTTTACAAACATGATCGGTATGACTTTCCTCCCACGATAATTTACAATCCAAGTAAATAATAATGTAATATTAGTAATTAACCAATTGTATAAAAATAGCTAAAACATCTATGATCTACCTCACTTACACAACATATTTAAAAAATATACTTACCGGTAAATGCCTCAACCAATAAATAAGTTGTAGCAGTTTGTCCGGGGGCTCGACTCAGGGGTCAGACTAGCATTATACTCAAATAAACAATGTAGGAAAAATATTGACAAACAAAACAATAACTGCTTATCTTCGAGTGGGTATGATTTTGACTTAGACTGGCAAAAAGTGACAATTTTTTGCCAGTAACTCTCTTTTGACCTAGAAATTATAGGTATTAAACTTTTTTCTTATGGCATAACACATACTTACCAGTTTGATGTAAAATTTGTCAAATATGGTTCCCAATTGAGCTGCTTCCCTATAAATTCCATTACACCAAATAATTTTGACCACGGATCCTCTATTTTCGGTTCACTATCCTAAAAATGATACGATTATTTTAAGAAATATTTTTGTATAAGTAAATTTCTAGTATTACAAACAGACAAAAAACCTTGGGTTTTGCTTGCATGGTAATCATTTCCAGTAAATAATCCTATATTTCTATGCAACATGTAATTTCTTACCTGAATGACTGTAGTACTTAGGCCAAGGTAACACAGATAAAACTCAATAGCCTTATGTAATAATTTATACAGTAACTTTGAAGACAAATCCACTTTAACCCTGTCGTTTGCTAAAAGTGGCAATAAATCACAAACAAGTAATTTCCTATAGGAATTTACGGGAAAATGACCATCAACACTGTGTTTTTCAGCACTCATTAACGTATCCACAAGGCGAGGCTAAAAATAAATATCTGATAGCACAAAATATATAAACGTTAATAAACACTTTACCCCATAACTTGAAATGGCTGTAGGAAATCTCTGCAGAAGTAAAAGTAATAGTCTACAATGTTCCATGGTATCTTCACAATGATCAGCAGTAAACAAAAGTAGTTTGTGCTGCACTTCTACATGAGAGTGTAGGTATTAGTACATAAATTAAGGAAGTTTATGTGTACCATATATCTACTACCTACCTGATGAAATGTGTCTAAACATTTCACATAAAAATTGCTTTTCAGCATCATTAGTGTCCGACTCTGCTCTTAAGGCTATTGTTACTTTTTCTATTTCTTTCCATAGGTCTGGCTGTTGTTGAAACTTGCCAATACTAAAAATAATATTATCTACAGTTGAAAACGCACAACTAATTTAGTGATACAGCCATACACAGACAAATTAACTTACAGATCACTAAAACACTTTGCAGCCTCCTTAACGTGTCCAGCATTTTTCTCTATTAAATAAGCCTCGAACTAGGACATAATGAAATATTAAAATTTGTAAAATATTATCATAACCTTACTTTACCTGTACACCAAAGTTATTTGGATATAAGGTTTTTGCAGTTATCATCCAAGCCTTGGCTGACACCGGATCGACTTTTAAAGCATCTTTAGCTCTTTGTATAACATAATCTTCGTCGGATATTTCTAAATCGATCTCCATAATCAACAAACAGAGCCGGCGAAATATGAAAATTTATATCAGACCACAGAACACAGAACAGAAAAAGTCTCAGACAACCCTTGTATCTGCTCATATTCTTTGTGAGGCTGTCATAGGCGTATCATAAGAAAAAAATACGTAAGATCGGGGGCAATTAAAAATATCCGTCAACTAAGTCTGCTTAGTGACCAGATTAAATACAGCAACGTAACAAAGATAACAAGTAACGGGAGTAGTATGAATAACATTACATGAAAAAAAATATATATCAAACCATATAAATGGTTGTACCTCACTTCATATTGGTGATTGGACTAACATGGTGTTACATTGCATGTCGCCAAAGGCATATTTTTGCGCCTAAGATGCGACAAGAAGAGATCTACAAGATCTCTGGCAACAAGTTATTTATCGTGGTGTCATTCGAAGGAATGTCGTGACGTCACGCTTTAAGACGCGCGGCCTCGAGAGAACGCCAGAAAACTTGTAAGCGGTGATATGACGGAAAAATAACAGACTGAAATCACATGTTTTAGTCTATTTTTTTAATGTTGTAGTTTTTGCACATAACGACTTTTATTGTACTTGATGAAAAGTTAAGATTACTGTCTATTAATTCTTGTTGATTTAGGATGACAAAGCACACAATTTTGTCTCTTAGTAATATCATATTTCTTATTAAAAGGGTTTTTTTTTTAATTCTTTCACTTCTTGAATCGAATTAAACAACTACAAAATGCGAAACAGAACCTGACACATAGTTAATTAGAATAAATACAAAACCAAGAATGAAGTTTAGGTAGATATGTCATATGCTTGAAGAACACTATTTTTGGGACGGCTTTTGGTGACGTCACGCTTTACAGCGGTTAAAGACATTGCTGTAAGACGCCAGGTCGCAAAAATGTACCTCGTCACTGTAAGTCTACCTTACCTACCAAAATCTCTGGTAATGTCAAAGATTAAATATATACATATATATTTAATCTTCATTGATAAGAGGGTTGTCTCTGTTGATAATGCTAAGAAATGAAAGCCGCACCCTGGGGGTTTTTAAAAACACTTAATTTCTGAAAAATTCTCGTTATAAAATATGTATATACAGGGTATTTTTTCTGCAAATCTCAGAAATTGATTGAACAAGTCGAAATAATGGAAGTTTCTTTAAGAAATTTATTGATAGCTAAAAGTTGTTACACATAGTATATTTGTCAAGACCAATAACACAAGAACTATTTTATTGGAAAAATATACTGGGTGATATTTTCTAGAGATTGTGGTCTGTTTCAGTCGTTCAAATTTTCTTGTGCTACGCCACTGGTCAATTTTGGTCATCATATCAATCATCAATTTACAATCCTCGATTTAATTCCGAAACTTTTGCGTCACTTACTGTAAGATATAATAAATGTGTTATACAAAAAATAAACCGAATGTAAAATAAAAAATTCAAAATCCTGCGATTTAAAAGCGGTGTAGTTTTGGAACTACGTTTCTTCAGTAAATTACTGTTATTTCGACTTGATCTATTGATTTTTGAAGTTTTGCAGAAAAAAAATGACATCCTATACACACATATTTTTGAAAATGCTGAAGAAAAACAAGAAACAATCATTGTTTATTCATATATTC
Organism: Rhamnusium bicolor; assembly: GCA_029963845.1. Taxonomy (NCBI): domain Eukaryota; kingdom Metazoa; phylum Arthropoda; class Insecta; order Coleoptera; family Cerambycidae; genus Rhamnusium; species Rhamnusium bicolor. Next base: position 110,489 of record JANEYF010003049.1, read on the forward strand.
AAAATTAATACTTACAAATCACATCAAATTCGGAAACTTGATATTTAAAATCTTGTAGACATATTCGTGTAATCATTTCACAAATTCTTTAATTCACAGGGTAAAATTAAATAAAACCCAAGATATAAATAACACAGGCAACTATTTTTTTATCAATTTTATTGAAAAATTACATGGAAAACAAGGGTCAAATACAAGTGTACAATCCAACAGAAGCAACAAATAAAAAAGAATTTGTAAAAAATGTATATACGATTCAGTCATACACCCATATTTGACAAAAAAATAAATAAATTTACCTAAGGCCTAAGGTAGAACAATTTGTATATAAAATCCTAAATAATACAAAACTATGTACGGAAAAGACAGTCGCTGAGAACTTTAAAATTAAAAACCTATTTCATTTAAAACACGCGCGCGCAATCACACAGTTTTTTTTCAGTCTTTTTACAGGTCCCCTCATAATTCATCTTTAAAGTCATCATCATCATCAGTTCCGCTTGGTGGGGGAGCCCCGCCCGCCCCTTGGTAAAGTTTCGCGATGATTGGTTGGACAACATCTTCAAGCTCTTTTTTTTGTTTCTTATAGTCCTCGGCCTCGGTATCTTGATTTTCTTCCAACCATTTGATCTTTTCTTCAATAGCCTCCTCCATCTTTGACTTCTCGTCGTCTGAGAGCTTAGCACCAAGTTTGTCCTTGTCGCTAAGTTGATTCTTAAGAGAATAAGCATAACTTTCAAGCTCGTTCCTGGCTTCGACGCGTTCTTTGAGTTTTTTGTCTTCATCAGCGAACTTTTCGGCATCCATGATCATCCTGTCGATATCATCGCGAGTCAACCTGTTCTGATCATTGGTAATGACAATCTTTTCCCTATTTCCTGTTCCTTTATCTTCTGCAGATACTTGTAAAATACCATTGGCATCGATTTCAAATGTGACTTCGATCTGAGGCACACCTCTGGGTGCAGGGGGTATACCAGTCAAGTCGAATTTACCCAACAAGTGGTTGTCTTTTGTCATTGGACGTTCACCTTCATATACCTGAATGGTGACGGTATGTTGATTGTCGGAAGCAGTGGAGAAAATCTGAGACTTTTTAGTCGGAATAACGGTGTTTCTTGGGATAAGCTTGGTCATTACACCTCCTACAGTTTCAATACCCATAGTAAGTGGATTAACGTCAAGCAAGACAATGGCATCGGTGTCTTGTTCACCAGAAAGTACACCAGCTTGGACAGCAGCTCCATAAGCGACAGCTTCATCAGGGTTGATACCTCGTGATGGTTCCTTGCCACCGAAGAATTCTTTTACAAGTTGTTGGACTTTAGGAATACGGGTGGATCCTCCTACAAGCACGATTTCATCAACGTCCTTCTTGTTCATGTCGGCATCCTCAAGTACCTTCTGGACCGGTTTCATGGTTGAACGGAAGAGATCCTAAAAAATATATGTTTTGTTAGTCTTAGATTACTTAGTTACACAAGGTAATATAATTCGAGATTCAGATTACTACAAATACTTTTAGAAACAGAAAGAAGATATATTAAATTGGGAAATAAAAATCACAATAAAATTAACACTGAAACGAAATTTAATAAATCAAGTTTATAGAATGAAAACAATGTAAAAATTATAGAATTTTAAAACTACATACACCACACATATTGACAATTATTACAAGAATATGCAACTTACCATGTTCAATTCCTCAAATTTGGCTCTGGTGAGAGTCTCGGAGAAATCATCACCTTCATAGAAAGACTCAATTTCAATCCTGACTTGATGACTTGAAGATAATGCTCTTTTCGCCTTTTCAACTTCACGTCTCAATTTCTGCACAGCCCTGTTGTCCTTTCTGATATCCTTGCCCTTCTTCTTCTTGTACAACTTGATGAAGTGGTCCATAACTCTTTGATCGAAATCTTCACCACCTAAATGGGTATCACCATTAGTAGCCACGACTTCGAAAACTCCATTGTCGATGGTCAAAAGGGATACATCAAAAGTACCACCACCCAAGTCGAAACGCAGTACATTCTTTTCACCATCTTTTTTGTCCAAACCGTATGCAATAGCAGCAGCTGTGGGTTCATTGATAATTCTCATAACATTGAGACCAGCGATGGTACCAGCATCCTTAGTTGCTTGCCTCTGAGCATCGTTGAAGTAAGCGGGTACTGTAACTACTGCGTGGGTCACTTTCTTACCCAAATATGCCTCCGCTGTTTCCTTCATTTTACCCAATACCATAGCTGAGATTTCTTCTGGGGCAAAAACTTTAACTCCTTGACTTGTCTCCACTTGGATATGTGGTTTTTGATTCTTCTCAATTACTTTAAATGGGAACAATTTGAGATCATGTTGTACAGTTGGATCAGTGAAATCACGACCGATGAGACGCTTGGCATCAAACACTGTATTTTCAGGATTAGTGGTAAGCTGATTCTTCGCAGCATCTCCAATGAGACGCTCTCCGTCAGCTGTGAAGGCTACATAGGAAGGAGTGATACGGTTACCCTGATCATTTGCAATAATTTCTACACGACCATTTCTGTAAACACCCACACTGCAAGAAAAATCAATTTTTAGCCTTAAGAAACTTTAGACACTATAAAAACTTATGACACCTACACTACATCGATACCATATGGGCGTGACATTGAAAAGAAAAAAATAAAATAAATTTAAATTGTTACTTACCATGAATATGTTGTCCCTAAATCAATACCAATGACTGTGCCTACGTCTTCTTTCTCCTTTTTATCGTCCTTGGCCAAAACTGTGGCCAAGAGGCAAAGCGCCCCTAATGCTAGGCATAACCTCATTTTTGTGCTTTTGACGACACTTATCTGCAAATAAAAGGAATATTATAAACTCTCGTTACACTGAGCTATATAACGGTAAGTCATAATATGGATAAACACCTACAGAATAATTTCTATGAAATAACTGTATTTGATATGAGTATGACACGTCACGACGAATTTTTTTATCGGAATTTAAAAAGCCAAATTTAATTATGGTTTTGCAGATGAGTTAATTAAATCATTAAATATATTAAGAAAACACACTAAAATTTAAGTAAACACGGTAAAAATATCTCCAGAAAAAATCGAGAACCGGCAGTCAATACTCGATAATGCTGGCAAATTTTTGACAGTAATCAATGACCTGGATGATTTAGAACTAGTGTAAATGTAAATTAGACAATAATGGAATACAATTAAACATTTGCTTACAGTTAGAATATAAAATAACCAATAATGAACACTTTTAACTCTTTTTCAATTTCACGAACTTTTCTCCCTCGACTTGTTTGACAAACTGGCTAAATTTTTCCGATGCACAGAATATAAGTATAGAAATACCCGTGTTGGATGTTCATTCGCTGGAATTCGAACGAGGCGACCTATAATTGGCTGTTAACTCACTTGTTGGCCTCTTTTGATTGGCCCACGTCGAAAAACTCTAGAATGAAAGTTTTCCAGATCGTGCCTTAGAATGAAAATACGTGTTCTTTACACGAAATTACTATGAATAGTGATGCAACGTACGCTGTGAATTGATTCATAATTTAGTACGGTTTAGCGCGATTTTTTAAATTTGAAAATAATGTAATAGGTAGCATGATATTTTCTTCTTTAAGATGATTTCTTATGGCATATATATACATAGTTGATAATATGCAATCTTGTAATAAAATCTTTGAATTTGTATACTGTATTCTTTTAAATAAATGTAGTTAAGAAAATATCTACAATTATGTATTGAATAACAGTAAATAGATATATTAAAAATATCTCAAAAATTACAAATTGAGCAATTTGAGCATGGTGAATATATCTGCCTATTAGTAAATGTATATTTTATATTTTACACTTTCTAAATAAACAAAAAAATTGATCGCATCACGCATCATTGCGCGATTACTAAATAAATTATAGAACTTACTTTTAAAATAGGAAGCAAATTTTTTTAAATTTGTAGATCTGCTCACAAAATATATTTGGTTGCTTGCTTAAATTCGGAAAGGAATTAGGTTTTCTTTTGCTTAAAATTCCTTTATACAAGGATAATACGAATTATCATTTTATAGCTAAATTTTTGCTTAAACTAATCAATTACAAAATTTAAATAATAGTTACATTGAAGTATACTCCCACCTCAATGAATACGTATAAATTTTAAAGAAAGAAATAACGATGTTTATCGAATGAATAAGACTATAATTTTGTATTAAAAAACTTACAAACTAGAGGAGGCGTAAATACGCATAATATACTAAATAATACCTTTGCGAAACCACGATCGGCCGGTGTGGTTTTCTTTCATCTTTATATTTCAATTTGCCGCCCTCCTAGATCTGCCGCCTGGGTGTAGGGCAAGAATAGTTCGTAGTTTACTATTCTTGGGTGTAGGGCACCCCTTGCGCCATGGGTTGGCTCGGCCTTGGCGAATTGAAGCTCAGATTAATAATACTAAATCTGAGGATTGAAGAGATGAAATAATCTTATTATTTAATTATAATGAGACTGAGTAAATACAGTAAATTCCTCGAGGCTATAGAAAGAATTATTTATGAGTATATATTTTAAGCTAGATTTAAATTTGGTTTTAAAGAGTTTTCTCATATTAGTAGGCAGTATATTAAAAGTTGCATGTACAGTTTATTTCAAACTTATTTGCTACTTAAAAAACGTCGGCATCTTTGATCTCTTGACCATGCACCGTCAAAGAAGCCAACATTTTTATTGTTGCAAATAAGTTTGAAATAAACTATAGGTATACCTAGTTAGCTATTTCTAGAGTCAGTTGGAACGTTATAAAAAATGCCGACAAACGAATTTATCCATTAGCTGGGCACACACGGGAGGGATTTTTTGAAAGATTTGAACTGGCACAGATCAATTCGTTCAATTTATCCGCGCGTTAATGGCCTACGACGGTCAAAGTCGGTGGAAACATCACATCTTCGGCAGTCCCCTGCCGCCGCAGACGTGTCCCTTTTAAAAATCGACAGGTTAGTGGGTAACCACGTGTTTAGTGACGTGACTAGATAGGTTTCACCGAGAGTTTTGTACTGTTTGAACATTTTCTACACAAAAACTGTGGTAAGGATTTTATACCAGTATAAAAGATCTCTCCCGCCGTCCAGTCCCCACAAACTTCAAGTTTATGTTGCCACTAACCAACCGATCTGGCCTTTCCCAGAACAGATCTGTTAATAACACCAAGATTAGATATTTTCGTTAGTGACGACTGAACGATCTATCCCCTCACAGTCCAGGTCGGCAGATGCGATCTGGCAGATCTGGACGGCGGGACAAATCGTTTAAAATTCCCTTCCGTGTGTGCCCAGCTATTAAATGAGTAAAATCCCTTTGTCGGGCGTTTAAATTGCTTTGTCGGCGTATTTATACGGTTCCAACTGACTGAATGTACTATATCTCATTAATTTTAGGAAAAATTGATAATGCTATTATGGATAAAGAAAATTCAAGATATATATGTATAACCAGTGTCAGTGTATTAAAATTTTTAATTTACCTCCTACAGGACTCATATGGTGCCATACCGAATATTACTCTTAAAATACATTTTTACTGGATAGATACTCTGTTGGAATACCGGTTGTATGGCTCCAGAATTACATGACAAAGTGGAGTACACCATTCCATGCACAGTTTAATTTTATAAAAAGAAAATTCTGACAAAATAAGACTTATTCAGCCTGGTACACACATATGTACTCAATGTGATAGCTCCATGTGATGAATCTATACATCAAGTGTCTTGCTAAGTTTACCTAAATCTTCCAGTAAATTCTATGAAGATAGTTAATGATTAAATGATTTCTCTGACACCAATAAAAAAACTAGTGTAAAATTTGAATCACGATGAGGACCTTAACTTTTCAAGGTACTTATTAGACACAAGAATAGTGGTATCATCTGCGTACATAAATAACGCAATTTTATATATATATATATATATATATATATATATATATATATATATATATATATATATATATATATATATATATATATATATATATATATATATTAACTTCTTTTAATCCATTGTGGATGTGCAGTGGTATTAGGTGATTTCTTCTACAATTCATCAAGAAAGTTCTGCGATTTTTCAACGAAGCCAACTTATTGTTAATATTTGCCACTATCTTATATATATCATAAGGTAAATCACTTATGTATGTATAGTAGGAGCAGGAGGGGTCCAAGAATACTCCCTTGGGGGTATCAAGCTTCGCATCAACAGGGTGGGACCATTTAGCCCAACTTTAACTACGAAAGTTCCTGTTCAAGACATAGGAAATCAACCATTCATTCATAGTGCCCTCAATACCTATGCGGTCTAATTTTTTGGCAAAAATTACGAACTTTAGGGTATCAAAGACTCTGGACAAGTCAACGGAAACCCTACAATAATGTCTCCCACGTCCAACTTTTCATTAATTTACTGAGTAATCTCAGTTAACTACTAATTGTGTAGAATGTCTCTCACAAAATCCGTGCGACAACTTGATAGAAGGTTATTTTTGGTGTCATTTTTGTAAGTTTTAAAACTGATTAGGAAATTTGCCAGTGGGTAAGAGGTAACAAGACATTTAAAATTTTAGTAACATTTGTACACTACAATTCGTTACTACAATATTTCATTAATCAAATCAAATTAATAAAAATCAAATAATTCATCTAAACCGGTTTTATGCAATAAAACTATTAAGGTAATGTTGTATTTATTTCTGAAATAATACCATTTGGAATATTTAAAAAAAGTATACAGGAAATTTCTTTCTTAAAAAAACTCAAACAGTCTTATGCAATAAAACTATTAAGGTAAGTTCTATTTATTTCTCAAATAATACTATTTGGATTATTTAAAAAAGTATACAGGAAATTTTTTCTTAAAAATAAAACAGCAAATTCTTATTGGTCGAATTTTGTGTTGTAAATCTACATCTAAAATTTAATTACAAATAACATTTCTTAAAGACGTTTATCCAAATTTTAAGAAATAACGTCAATTTAGAAGAATTTTTGAAAATAATAATTTTCACTATACCGCAAGACACGTGACAACTAATGATGGTGGTTCTTAGTCTTAAGACAAGCAGAGACAATCGTTATAATTAGTTTTTTGAAATAATAATAATAAGTAATTTAAAAAAATCCCTTTATGAAGTGGACTTTTTGGTATACATTGTACACAACACCATTTCTTCTTTACCACATGAATTTGAGCTTAATTATGGTACATCCTATATGGATTGCCTGATTTTTAGAAAAATTTTAGGAGTTAAGGTATCGTAGGCTTTTTCTAAAGTCAGTTTTTTAACAGTCAATATCAAATGCTTTACATTTTTAATTTTTTCGAATAATCGTTATAATCACATTTATATATCTTTTGTCATAAAATAAAAAATGGTGTAGAAGTTAAAACCAATTTTTAATAATATTAACTTCAAAAACGAATTTTCGAAAATTTGTTTGTTTTATTGTTTTGTTAATGTATTAATATATTTAATGCCGATTCAGAAAACAATGGGTATTACAATATAAACTAAATATAACAATAACATTGAAATACATATTAAGAGTCCTCATTTAACTAGGTCGTAATTTATTTATTACGTTGCACAGTTCATGGGCGTCGCCAGGAAGGTAGTGAGATGCGGCTGTCTCCCTGGCTTTTGGCAGATAATAACTAATTTTCACTAATGTATGGAGAGATAGGTCTTATAATGAAAGCCAGACAATAACAATGGCAATGGCAAAATTAACATTCACAAATAAATTTTATTGCAATTTGTCACACTAAAATTGTTAGGTACATACATAAATAGTAAAACTGACAAAAATAAAATAAGTACATTCATAAAAACTTAATTAGCTAGGTGGGTACCTACTTTACACGATAGAGGTGGGAAATGTGCTCGTAGAGTCTGAGAAGTCTTGCATAATTAAAATTTTCCTTAAAAATATAATTATTACCTAGCAGAGACTATTCGAATGTGAAGTTGGGCACAAAGTATGCAGTGGAAAAATGAAATTATGCAGTGGGAAATCGAAATCTGTGCAGTGGAAAAAATATGTTCTGTTGAAAACATCGAACGAAAATTCTTATAAATAACAAAATCTCATTTCAAAACTAAAATTTTTTTATTTTTGTTTTTGCTGTAAAACAGGGCTTGGGAAACAGAGCATCAAATTGTTCTAAGACTCGATCGACAGCTGTATTTAATGATAGCCACCGTGTTTGTGGCAGCATTTCGTGAGGTTTTATATTTCGAAGAATTTGAAATTCTTGAACCTGTGTTGCATGAAGGAATAAATCTCTCTAACTAATTTTTCAACAATCAGGAATGTTTTCTCAGGCATAAGATCCGTACAGCGCTAATGAATAGCAAATGCATTACATTGTAAATAAATCTGGCATATCTTTAACAAGAAGTGTCAACGAATATTTGTGTTCCATCTGCCTTAAGTCAACCAAATTTCGCTTGTACTGAATTTAGTTAGAATTGAAAAAATCTTTACGTGTGTGTGTGTGTGTGTGTGTGTCCGCGATAATTAAAAAAATACTAATGGAAGACTTCCCAAATTTGGTTGTTAAGATTGTTAACAACATTTTAGGTGACACATTAAATTTGGTGAAGGAAATATCACCAGAACAGACACAGTGAATGAAAGAAGAAAAAAGGTACAATTTCGAGAAAAAAAAATTAAAAATTTTATTGCATTTCTGGACGAATCTCGACGAATTATCATGAAAAACATAACTTTATGGAAAAAAAATCTGTATGCATGTCTGTAGTATCGCGATAGCAACCACAGTTTTTGAGATAAAGCTTTCAAATTTGGTACACTTGTTCTAAAGAGACAATGAGAAATTCGGCGATGAGCAAAATTGGCCAGCTGATTTTAAATCATGTCTACTATATCAAGCGAATAAAATATAATTTAAATAAGGCTGATGTAAGCTGAAATTTTGTACGCATTTGATCTCATAAAATGGGGTTAGGATAAATCTGGCAGTGACATTTGAAATATCTAATTTAGTTACAAAAATGTCAATGTCAATAAGAAGAAATTATTAAAATATATGACATGAATTATTATTGACAGTATCGAAGGACGCTGATAATTAATTATTAAAAAATTTTTATGAAACATTTCAAGGTACGCTTTTAAAATTTAATTGAGGTAAGTGAAGAATTAAACAGAATGATTTTTTTTAGATCAGGATGATATATACTGGTATAAGAAAGTTATGTGCTGGCCACATCAGATATTTTTATTCTATAAAAAGAAAAGTACTTTCACTGTGCAAAAACATTCAAGACGCATTTAAAAAAAAATCGCTCCTCTTCCCCTGTAAATTTTGGAAGCGACGCCTATCGTATACCCTAGTAGCACAAAATGTTTCTGAAATAATATGTATAATACATTGCTACAATATATGTAGAATGTTTCCACAATATTGCCAAGATTTAAGAAATGTTTTAGAATTGTCATAGTAAATATAAAATTAAAAATACTTTAAGGATGTTTAAGAAATAATTGACAATAAATATACAATAAGACATATTTAAAAATATTTAGTAATAAATATATAAATCAGCTATATCAACAATATTTAATAAATAACTACAAATATATTAAACGGATTATTTCAAAAATATTTAAGCAATACTTGAAAATAGATTTGTAATTCGAAATGTATCAAACATATTTCGAAAGTATATCAAAAAATATGTCATATATAAAAAAATTGTCGCAAACAATAATTAAACAACAATAAGAAAACTTATTGAAGAAATATTTGGTACTACTAGGGTGGTATAACACTATAGTATCAGATAATCAACTATTCCTAAAATAAATATTTTGGATTTATAGTTTTTCAACATTTTTGCATAATTAAAATACAAAAATACTGCCAATAATTGAAACAACCTCTAATTTTAGACTGAAATTGTTATCGTCTTAATACTAACAAAAAACCTATTACTAAGCAGGTAGTAATCATCATTGCATTTATTACATACATAACTGCATTTAATAAACTAATCGTGAGTTGAGTATTACACTGTTCCATCTACTGAAATGAAAATGATACAAGGGAGCCATTTAAAGAATTTACTTTCTTTTCTATTAAGCTTAACCCTACAATGCATGATTTTTTATTTTTGTTTTAAACAAATATTTTTGGGTAGGAACTATTTTGTAAATGATTAAAACATAGTAAAAAAATTCTACTATAATTTTTCTTTTCTATTTCTTTAAATTATTTGTAGTGTAGCATATTTGCTACAACATGCACTCAGTTATCAAAAATAAGATTATAATCAGGTATACATTAATCATGCTTTACTGATGAAAATTAACAAAACAGTTTTTATTTTTATATAAACACAGGTTAATATTGCATTTTTCACAAGAAATAAGAGAACATCCTTTGCAGCCAGGTAATTTACATTACTGCGGTGGATCACATGTGGCCAAAATTATCACATCTTATGTGATTTTGGAGGAACTACAGCCGAGATCCATTTTCTAAATTTATTAATCAGTTCTATTCCATCTACATCATGATCAAAAGACTTTCAATATATTAATTGGCGAAATCAATAGGTTTCCGAAGTTTTTTGAGCAGCCAATTCTATACAGTCATCAACATTTTCACTAAAATTTTCTTCTTCCACACCTGCAGATTATCCTCCATTCACAAAATTTTTCTGCAAACTTTTCCAGCTGCTCCTGTGTCAGGGATTGTCGAAAAGATTGTTTTTTGTCGACTGCGCTATAATTTAAAACTAATATAATGTAGCATGTTGTAGCGGTTTTTTAAAACCTCGCTAATTTATTTTTACGGTTTATCATGGCACACTGATATTATAAAATGTTTGGGTACATACCTAAATCATCAAATTCTCTTAAGTCTGACCAAATCACTTTAATTTTCCCAAAAAACGATTTGATAATGGCCCCCGACACGCACATGAGGCAACAAAACAAACACCTTCCAAAATAATTCCACAAAACGAATTAAATTTAGTACAATATGCATTTAAGCGTGTTACAATAATTTTTATTAAAGCATAACTTTTTAATTATTTTTTATGTAGCAAATATGCAACACGATGCATTGTAGAGCTAAATTTACCTTGAATTTTTGCTTTCATCCGTTGTATAATAATTAACAAAATACCTACTTTTGAGAAAATTGCGGATGGAATAGTATAATTTTCAACTCACGTATGTAGTACTAATATTGATGAAGTTTTTGTGAAGAATTCCCATTTTTCCATTTCTAATTTCGTATAGTTAAAAATTAGTACCTAATGTTTCTAATACATGTTTATTGTTTACATTCTAAAGGTAATTTAACGAACAAATATTTTTAATTGACAAATCGTGATAAAAATAATAAAATCGTGCTAATCAGTATAAAATAAATACTAATTTAACAAATAAATGAAGTAAACACTCAAATTAAGATAACTGAGTATTTGAAAAAATGTTTACCTTCTCACACCGAAATAATCTAGAAACAGTCATATATTTCACATTAATAGTAATAAGTTTTGACTGGTGTGGTGTGAGTTACCATTCATAAAGTTGGGCCGTAACTTGAAAAGTATTTATTAGGGGACTAAAATCAATATTACGGTAAGGGCCATAGTCAACTCCGTCAAAAACTACCCCAAAACCACCCTCAACGTTATATTTTTTAAGTTTTTGGAATGTTCTCGATAACTGAAACTGAGTATGAGCAACGGCGCCGGTTCGTGGGTCAAGAGATTGGGAGGTCAATTAGAAAAGTTTACTGTATTACCTACCTTTTAAAGTGATTTAAATTCCAAGTTGATCCTCCGGCCTTTTTGAGATGCAAAGTGGTCAATTACTTTTTCATTAAAGTCTTTTATCTTCTTTATTAATGCCCTTTCTATGGTAAGCATAGCTAAAGAAGATAACCTTTCCTGACCCATGGTATTTCTTAAAAATGTCTTTATTCTTTTTAAGGTGGAAAAACATCGTTCACTTTCGACGGTAGTCATGGGGAGAGTACACAAGATTTTTAACAGTTTGACACTTTCAGAAAAAGTATTGCACAAATTATTGTTAATAAAAAGCTGTAACAAAGCAACTGCACCCTCACAATTGGAAAAATCTTCTCGGCTATATAATACTTCTAATTCAGTTTTAAGTTTCAAATGATTTATGACTGGATACTCCGTTTTAACTAATTTAAACATATCTTGAGGAAAGCTTTTTTTATAATCTTTAAATCGACCTGCGTGAAATAACTGAGACACTGCTAAATGATTACTGAAGCCAAACCTGTTTTTGATCTCAGATGTAATTATATCACAAACTTCTAATGAAATTCTCCTTTTTGATTCTTCCGTTTTACATCTCTGGGCAGACTGCATGGATGTCTCCTCCAAATAGTTATTCAAAATTTTATTTCTGATGTCTTCAATTTTACTATTAAAAACGCCAATACACTTATTTACTGTTATGACATCGATATTACATTTTTGTAATTGATTGAACAATATATCACAATGAAGCATAGCTAAATGAAAAAAATTTAACCAGTAAAGAAAATGTTCATTTTGTAAGTAGTTTTTTAAACCAATAGCTTGGTTTAGAGTGTTGTTTTCTGATTGTTTCTAAACAATCTAATAATTCTGTCTCTATGCACTTTGTATTAAAATTCCATCGTGTTGGAGCCGCTTTAGGTAATCTCACCTTAACAACATTATCTAACACGGCTGTTCTTTTTGGCGATTTTCCAAAGAATGAAGAAAAGCTATGCAAATTAGCAAAAAAAAAATTTATGCCTTTATCCAATTTAGTTGATTAGCGTAACAATGAATAAAATTTGCTGAAGGATAACTTTTTTTAATTTTGGCTTGTACACCTCCAAAAAGCACCACTCATTACTGATGCTCCATCGTAACTTTGTGCTATCAATTTTTCAGGACTTTCAATAATGTTCAGACATTCTAACTCTTTTAAAATTACATCTGTCAAATGCTGCGATGTCGTTCCTTGAGGCTGAATAAATTTCCAAAATCTCTCACATACAACACCGACTAAAACGTATCTAAACACAAAAACTACTTGTACTTTATTCATAACCCAACTTATGTCCATCTTTCAGTTTTAATATATTTTGTACAACACTCATATTTAATAGTAAACACCAAAAACACTGTTTTACTTAATTTCACGACAAGTAGAGATTTACTAATAAAATGTTCACAAATAAAAACATTAAAAACAACGCGACAGAATTTACCGACCAACGCGGACCTAGTTAGCATTAAGACTGCTCACTGCTCTACTGAACTTAGGAACTTCGTGCGTTACCGTTTCCGTAAAATGTGTCAGGGACATTGTCCCCGCCAGTGTTCTCTGTCTCTTTTGCTTTCTGACGATTCGCGCATAAGTCTATTTCACTTTAATTCGTTGTAAATTCGCTCCGTAGCTAGCTTTGAGGACAGGTTGTGGATTGACCCAAGATTTTTAAATTCTATAAATGAATAACATAATGAATATGAATGTAGAGGCTCGGTGCTCGGGGGGATATGAAATCCTGCGATCTAGATATTTGAATAGTATTGTACATAGAATGAACTAGAAACTTTAATATATTTTTTAAGAATATTAAAAATATATATATTATATATTTTTAAACTTCAGAAAATGAATAGCTCTATTTTTTTATTTGTATGTGGGAGGTCATTGACCAAATGACCCGCCAGTGATTTAGATGATATCTAACAATATTCAGAGCGCTGTAATCGGTATATTTTTCAAAAACATTATATATAGGATGTTATATTTAAAATAACAAAGTTGTGTAGCACCAAGGCTAAATTAAACATCCTGCAAAATCAGATATATTTCTGTCTGTGCACTGCATTATCGGTGCAACTTTTATTTGAAACATTTTATTTTAAATCTATCATAAGATTAATAAGAGAACTATCGAAGAAACCGTTTTAGTTGCAACACCCTGTATAATATTTTCGTCTACTGTAAAATTTACCATTTGACGTTTACATCGTTCTCACTTGAAGGTGTCGATATAAAATAACAATTTAAATTGATACAAAAGACACTATGGGGCGCTCTATGAATCGTTTTTTTATTTTTTTTTATTTGTTATATCAGTTCTTCATGTTTTCTCACCTACAAAATTTCATTGATCATTTTTTTCGTGTACCTTTTACTACCAGACAGCATCCACAGCGCCACATCTATATTACAGGCGCCGCGGTGCCTGGCGTCCTATTGGCGTCTTATCTATGAGCTCGTCATTCATAGTTTGAGTGCGATAGACCAAAACTTTATACAATAAATGTAGTTCATTCAAAATACTGTGTGTATAATTATTTTAAGTATAGTGCAATATGAATTTCCTTCTAGTGTTTTTAAACTAAATGGTGAATCATGATTGAAAAAAATAATAATATTAAACTTGGGTGGTTCTTAGTAATGTTTGTTAATTTTGTAAGTAAACCCTTAGTCACTGTTATTGTCAAATATTGTTAAATTTAACTAGCTGCGTATCAAAAGTACTGTTGAATCTACCAGAATGGATTCTTTTTAAAAAACCACATTATTTAGTCAAATTAAATGTGATTAAAAATCAACAATACATGGCCAAGATAATAAGACAGTTACCCTTACGATTTATTTTATATTTAGCATTAATAAAAATTTGTTTGTGAAAATTTGTTTACATACAAGGATTTTTTCGCATATCTAAAAAAATTCTTCATCTTAATTGCTAATATGGGTTTGCTGATTTCCCCCTTTTTACTTTTTGAAACTAAATTTATACATAAAATATTTCTCGTTAAATATTACAAAAACAATTTTCTCGAAATTTTTGTATTTCTTAAATATAATTATGAAAAAAATATGTACAAATATACATAATCACTGGCATGCCCAATTGGAGTTATTGCCGTCGTTTATACCATGGTATGTAACTATGCCAATAACTATATCTAATAGCCAGTAACTATACTTGTAAGTATGTACATTTTAAAATTTTTGTATACCGTGTGTCCCAAATTGATGCTCACCATTGCGATCTCGGAAACTATAAGAACTATAAGGTCGGTTAAATGAGATAAGTTTTAGCAAATTTTATGCTGATTCCAAATCCGTTAACAAATCAGAGCTAACTGGAACTGTTTTTGGAATTAAAAAAAAAAACGAAAATGTTGTGTTTTCTCTTTTTGGTTATAGTCAAGTAATTCTTGGTCAGACAGATTTTAGACTTTTACATTATTAGGACACTTTTTGGAGACTAATATTTTGGTATATAAACGAATGTTCGATATTCTTCTGTTTTCGAGATAATACTTCGGTTATCTTTTGTTTTTTTATGGCAGCCACATTGTATTTTTTGGTTTTCAGATTGCGCTTAAAAAGAGCTTTCAAATGATATATCATCACATGCCGAGAAAAATTGTTTTTCAAGGGATTAGTTTAAAGAAAGCTATTCATTGTTTAACAAAACAAAATTGTAGGCCATGAAAAAATTAAAAAGTTATTTTAATTTCAAGGATATATATATATATATATATATATATATATATATATATATATATATATATATATATATATATATATATATATATATATATATATATACAGGGAAATAGCTAGACGCTGGTTAATTACGAACAGTAAAAATGATGAAATTAATCGGGTATTCCCGCATACAGAAAAAAATTTGCAAGGTGGAAAAATGCAAAATTGCAAATGGCAGAAAGATGCAAACCGTGGACACGTGTTTCTGACTAATTGGTCTTCATCAGCACGGTGTAGCTGAGTTAAAATGATGGACAAAACTCAGGAAAGACACTAAAGGAAAACCACTGACAGGCAGCCAGTCGCAACCTTTGTGGCTTCCACCTGGAAGACTCTGGTATGAGAGCGACATCCAAGTTTCGCAACGTGGCGACTATAGCCACCTGCGTGGGATTCCGGACTCAGGAAAATGAATAAGTACAGGGAAATAGCTAGACGCGGGTTAATTACGAACAGTAAAAATGATGAAATTAATCGGGTATTCCCGCATAAAGAAAAAAATTTGCAAGGTGGAAAAAATGCAAAATTGCAAATGGCAGAAAGATGCAAACCGTTTTACGGTTTGCATCTTGTTTGCAATCTTCATGCGGGAATACCCGATTAATTCATTATATATATATATACATATATATATATATATATATATATATATATATATATATATATATATATATATATATATATATATATATATATATATATATATATATATATATATATGTTTTTATATATATATATATATATATATATATATATATATATATATATATATATATATATATATATATATATATATATATATATATATATATTGTCGTGTATTGTTTAAATGGTTGCTTTAAATTAATTCGTTTTTATCTACATGATAACAGTTTATCGATGTTTTTCATGAGATAATTTTATTTCAAATGAAGTTAAATTTAACTTTGCATATATATTTTGGAGAACACGTCGTTTTTTCTAACCTAACAAATCTTGTATTTCGTCCTTATGATCTGATGAAGAAATGCTAGGCATTTCGAAACCACCAATCATTAATAAGGGATTGTGAGAAAAATCAAGACCTTTTTTCCCTTCAAACTAATCCATTATCTCACACAATGGGTACACCATTTAGTAAGGTGAACGGGGAGTCCACAATACTGGCCCTCTATTTGAAATTGTGCGGTTACCAAAATTTTCCTGCAATATTCGTCTAACATTATCAGTTTTATGTGCAGGACAGCCATCTTGTTGGAACCACAATTCGTTGATTTCTTGCTCTGTAAAAAGCTATCTTATCTCGGGTAAAACTTGATTTTCTAGAAGTTCACGATAGGCTTCCCGTTAATCTGGTGTGAAAAATGAATGGATCAATTAAATGGCGATCTAAAAATAATAATTAAGGAAAGAGTTATAGGCAGATCGTAGGAATAGAATAAGAAGAGAAAAGGTAATACCTATCATGCCGCATCAAACATTGAATCCAAACCTAGTTTGGAATCTCCTTTGCGTAGAAATTTGGGAGGCTGCAGCCCCTGAGCCTCTATGGAGCAGCTGCCACTAGGCAATGCTGATGCCAAGAAAGTACGCTATTTTATTTCATGTCATTTTACGAAACTTAATCGTATTTTCTAGGTTTAAATAAATATATACGCATCAGTATTGCCTGTAATTTAATACATTAAATCTATATGTATGTACATATAGTGTTTAGAATAACCCTAATGTTTTCGTTTCTCGATATTACTAACAGAAACATTTTAACAGAGATTTATAAATTTAGGTTAGGTATCCCAGTGAAAACACAACATTAAACCTAGAAAATTTAGTTTCATAAAATGGCACCAAATAAATATTTGTATTTTCTAGGTTTAAAAAAATACGCATTAGGATTCCCTGTAATTTTATATATTAAATTCATATGATATTTAGATGAATCATGTGTTTTCATTTTTTTTTCTTATCAACAGACAAATTTTAACAGCGATCTAAAGTTTGAGTGCGAACGCCTCCTTAAATACAGATAATTTCTAGAAAAAATAAATTAATTATTTGGGTAGGTATTACCAAAGCATCCTTTCAAGCCCAATATGATAACAATTGGACAGAATTGATTATATGTAAAACTATTTAAAAAAAATGTGTTTTAAAAGTTTTAAAAAATTTCAGGAAACTACGCCCTTTTTATGTACACGAATGTGATTCTTTAAATGTCAGATTTCCAATTTCATTTAATACTGTCACTTGAGCAATCTTATATGTTACAAAATGTCATAAACTGTTTGTCCATCTTTTCTGGTTCTTGAGATATTTCTAAATTTGTAAAATCTTTAAATTTATTGTTTTTTACAATTTTGTTATGATGCAGATGTAGTGAAAGACACCATTCAAGTAACGGGGTACTTTAAATTTTATCTTTCGGATGCAAAAATAGTAATAACATTATATTCTGGTGGGAAGAATTTAAAATTGTCATTATTTTTATCCAATGAAAACAGATTGATCATAAACTCATGTATTATATTACTGTATCCTATTGTTAGCTTTGAAAAAATAATAGTCCCGATTGCCAAAGCTCCAGTGGGAAGCCAATACCCTTCGTATTGGTTGCCCAGTGGAGCTTTAGCAGGAAATCTCAATTTACAATCCATTTTAAGATTCGCTGATTAAATGTTCTTTTCTGATGTGGCTTCGTGGTCGAGTGGTAAGGACACTTGCCTCTCACCTGGAATCCAGGGTTCGATTCCCAGTCGAGGAACTAGGATTTTTTCTAAACCAGAAATTAATCCTAGCATACTCTGACATTGGGTGTGTGTCCTTTGTTTCTAAATGTGTAACCCTCTCTCGTACAAGGTACCATGAGTTACCTTCAGGTGTACAGATGGTTGTATTACCTGTGGTGTTTAATTAAAAAAAAAAATAATTAAAAAATAACACTGACGTAGTTTTTCACAAAACACCAAAACACTATATAGGTACCTACTGCATTGTGTTTTGTGGAAAACTATATCAATGTTATCTTCAATCAAAGGATCCAACACACTTCAGGACTAATTAATAAATGATAAAAATCCAATAAATGCTAAGATAAGGCCATACATACACGCGACATTTATATGAGCAAACATCTTATTGTTAGACTAGAGATTCTTATCTAAGGCAAACATATTATACCGACAACCTCAATTACGCTCATCTGAAATATGTGTTGCATAACTTAATAGTGAGAAATAAGGATTTACTGATCCTTTTCTTATTATTCCTGGTGCGAGTATAAGATTAACTTTAACCATCACCAATATTCCTGCTAATGAAGAAAAGGCAAAGTAGTCCATAATGATACATGGCTAGTTTATTAATTAGATCATAAATTTCGTTTGTCTCAAAAGTATTTAAATAATGCAATTTCTTTAATTTATATGTAGATTTTAAATCTAAAGTAAGATTATATATTGGACAAAAAAATATACAATCTTTAGTCTTTATAAAAGCTATTCATTTTTGAGGATTTTAGCATTCCCAGTTATGTGTTATCTTTACATAACTATGTAAATATCAGTACTTAACATGGTATAGTTAATTTTATGAAAACTATTAATTTATTGACACAATACAATTTTGAATCAAAAATCAACAATCAAATCTTCAATTTAGTTTTAAGTCCAATGATTACTTACTACGCGTTGATAACTGCATCCACCACTTATATAGAATCATTATCAAAAGCAAACAATAGGGAATTTGCCTATAATTTTAAAAATAAAAATAATACTAAAAAACATAGCGTAACGTTGTAATAAAACGTGTACTTCACAAAAAAATAAGATTTCTAATTCCACGCGATCAGTATGAAGGATCTAAACAGCGATAAAATTGAAGTGGCCCGAAACGAGCTACTATTGACTGTGACGTCACACCATACAATATTCGGTAGTCGTCGCGCCGGGAAGCAACACAATCAGATGTTTACCAATTCCAATTCCAATTTAAAATCTTTATTCACAATTAAGTAGATTATTTATAACTTGTATGGGGTACAGAGTAAGATTTATATTAATATATACATATATTATATACAGAAAAAAAGAAAACTAAAAAATCAATTCATTCATAAAATACCTAAAAATAATAATACAAACAAATTAACAAAGTATGACATTCTATATAAACATATGTACAATATGGTGTTATTAGACTGTGGTTGATTTGTTAGTGACTTTTGATATAAATATATAATTGTGTTTTATAGTACCGCTTATTGTGTTGTACAGATATTTTAAAATGACTGAACAAGGTTTTTCAAAGGGCCAATCTGATAATTTGCCTAAAGTGGATATGTTTATGGTGGCATCTTTTATACAAAATAGTGAAAGTTTTTCCCTTGGAGAGGTCCGCGGGGTCAAGGCAGAGAAGTATGTATTTTTTTAGCTTTTAGTAATAATTTATAAACATAAAATAGTTATGACTTGATCACGGAATAAATGAAATAACTACAAAATGCTTAGTCGCAACTAAGCATTTTTAGCAGACTTAGTCTTATGTTTGAAAGAATTTAGGGTAATTCTTTACAACAGCCACTTCTATATTTTTCGTGTTTTTTTTTTGTACACACGTGTAAAGTGTCTCTATAGAAGACATTTGCTGCAAAGGAAATGTTGCACAAATGTATAATTACCTATCGTAGGTATTTTCGTACTATGTTTTGGGGCAAGGGAAATAAGTGATTCTGTCGTGTTATCATTCACATAATAGATAAATGTAAGATTTGAATAGAATAAATTAAAGGGCAAGGGAAAGGTATTTGCAATATTCTATATATACTAGAGGTAAACATTTTACTCTTCGCAGACAGTAGTGTTATTGAACTTTTATATAATTGTTGCACATTCTGTAGGATACTCTTCGCAGTTTTTTGAAAAGAATCTTGTGTTTGTCTTATAAACTTCATTCTTGCAATACCTAATGTATTGACTACATATTTAATTTTCTCTCCCGATGGTGCCGACTGTATTGGCGAAATGCGTGGCAGTATATTTTATAGCATAAACTAAGATTCATTCTTACAATACCTAATATATTGATCACATATTTAATTTTCTACTTTTTTTTCATCTCCCGATAATGCCGACTGCGTAGGCGAAATTTGTGGTAGCATATTTTACAGCATTTTGGTGTCTATAGAAAATTACTTCAATTTTAGTAGCACATTGAAAATTGCAACCCTCTGTAGATTCATATTTTTAAATAAAATGTCCTATAACTTTTTTATTTACTATTTAATTTTTTTCAAAAACAATGAATTTCTTCCTCTAGCTAACACTAACTTATAGCCCAAATTTCAATTCGATCGGACTTTTCTTTCTTTAGTTATCGTGCTTACAAGAAACGTGACGGACGGACAGATGAACAGACGGACATTTTGAAAGTTGTTCAGAATTCGATGACGAACGAAATGATTTTTTCTCTGCGAGCGATATTAACGATTTTAGAAATGTCCCGATCAAATGCAATATACTCTTCGTAATTTGCGAAGAGTATAATAATAAATATAATAAATATAATAATAAATAGCTGTTTACTTTCGCACCAGGAAATTACCTTTACTTAGTATCACTAAATTATACTCTATCTGCTAATCTTATTTTCTAACATTGTATACACATTCTTACTTTAATCCTACCCTAATTAAAATTCAATAATTCGGAAATCGGAATATTTTATTGCCCGCCTGCGAAAAACTAGTAGATAGACATATAGTATTTGATAATGTACTTACATTAAAATGATCACACACATGTAGAGACCTACTGCTCTGTGAAATGTCTTTTTCATTTCTTCTACACGCTTTTTGCCATTTTGATCGACGAATCTTATCTTCTGGCAATATTATAAATACTTTATCTGGCACTTTCATTGTAGTATTCTTACACAACGGTACAATGCAATATTTAAAATAAGAAGTTTTTGTTTCCATTTTAAGTATACACTTAAAATTTATCTGAAATCAAGCGGTCGAGTTCTGGGATCTCCTTCGTTGTTTGTAAATTGTATGGTGTGATGTCACGACTACTCCCGCGCTTTTGAACCTGTTTGAAACGGTTCGCTCGCGCGCGAAAAATAATTTATAACAAATTTATTATTGGAAATGAAGGCGTCATATTTTGCATATCTTATTTTTTAGTATTGTAGAACATTTTTATGAAGTAAAAAAAAATGTGCAAGTTCCCTATTATTTTCAGAGTAAACTCCAACTACTTGATTAATTCTCGGAGGGCTATTGGTATGTTTTATGAAGATTTAGTGTGCGATTTAGCCCTGACTGAGTTTTCTGTTCTTAATACTAGTATAAAGATAATTATCAACCATCTATATTAATCTATGAACAAGACTTCTAACTAAATTAGTTTAATAAGCTTTTTGGAGAAGTAGTAGTTTTCTATACATATGTTAGCTGAAAATAATGCTTTAGAGAAGTATATATATATATATATATATATATATATATATATATATATATATATATATATATATATATATATATATATATATATATATATATATATATATATATATATATATATATATATATATATATATAATTTGTTGTCTAAATTATTCTATTATAATACTTTGTCCTGTAATTCCTGTTATTATCATCTGTAAATTATCAGAACAGTTTGTCACATCGAGGGCTACAACCTACTTCAGGAATTAATCTAAGATTTGAAACGCAAACATTAACTTTCACATATAACATGTGAAATAATTCCAAACTGTCTTTTAATAGAGTTGTATTTTTATAGGTATTTGGTGTATCAGGAGTGATCATATGCACCCTAAAACTTAAGTATGTTGACGATGAAGAAATCAGGGTGGGATTTTTAAATTGTCTATGCTCTTCGCTGTTAGCAATTTATTACTCAGTGTATTATTGTTGGTTGCAGTGTTGAAGGTAAATAATAATTTTATTGCCTGTGTTGTTTACTAATTCTGTACTTTAAATTTTAGAGGGATCAAAAGTACGCCTTCCTGTACGCCTTACTGATTTTTCTAAGTTTGTTCGCTGCCACAATACATATTGAGAGCAATACCAGCAAGAACTTAACATTTATTATCATTTTCACAGTGTTTGGTGAGCAAAATTTTTAGATAGCTAATATGTATACCTATTTTTTTCTCGCACTTTTGGGCATTATGATCAATAAATTATTCAAGCCTTCATGTTTGACATTAATACAAAATATCCACTACGGCCAAAACAATTTTGAATAGTTTCAATACGGGGAACAGATAGTCTCAACATCAAAATATTTCTTTTATCAAATAATTATTGTAAATTATAAATCTCATTTTCATGAGATATATTTTTGTTAAGTAAATGCACTTTTCCTAAAAAAAAAAAAACGACCTGGAACTATTTTTTTGTACACAAAAGTCTTTTAAACATTTTTTTTGGTTACTTTATAACAGGGTGGCTTAAGCTTCGGTTTCACCTCAAAAAGCGTCTTTTCATATTTTTCCAAAATGAGATTTTTATCATACCAGCATTTCATTAAGTTCACGTAAGGCATGTATGATACACAGACAACATTTCAGATGCTGATGAAGGATAGCCATCTTTACAGACTGACATTTTTTTCGTAATTTTTCAAATTAAAGTTTCGGAGTTATTTTCAAAAAACATGGCCTCATTCTCACTGAGTTATTTTTCGTGGTATTAAAGAAATCTTTGAATAGAGTTAGTTTAAATAAAATACAGATGTTTTCAGAAAAAAGATTTTGGAAATATCAAATGTTAATCGAATTACCGAATATAAGTAGGTAATACAAATCCAAAAAAAATCTTTCTACACTTCTGATATTACGGCCATGGAGACCGATACATTTTATCGTGATTCTCTTGAAATTTTTTTGAATTGGAGCACTGAAATTTGAATTATCAATTTTTTCTTGGAACAATGTATTTTTCGTACCTCGTCAATTTTGGGCATTTGTAGAATTTGGATGCCTAAACCGATTTAAATTTTCCTTGAGGATATTAAAGGATCTTACATAGACTATGGAATTAAGTTTTCAAAATCAAAAAAAAAAAAATGAGAACAAGGTTTATAATACCAACAAATTCAAATGAATTTATTTTATTTAGAAAGATAATTATAAATTATATAAAAATAGTCAGTAATGGTAAATACAAAAGATGAAAATTAACAACTTAATCGACGTAAAAAAACACAGAATAAAAACATTTATCTACTAAAAATAAATTATAATTGTTTCTTAAATTGGTACCCAGTTAACATATTACTTCTACAAGTATTGTTAAAGTAGTTCTTTTTTGAGAGCTAAAACTTCTTTTGCGACCTCTTGTGTGAGGATTATTAACTTCCGTGAGATTATTGAATGTCAGCCACAAAATAGCTATTAGATGTGACCTCCAGAAATAACTGTTCATTTCTAAAATAATGGTGTTATATCAATACACTTAAGCACTTTTTAAAATTTTGAATATTACCTCACAATGAATATTTTCTTTTATACATTCTTTTGAGTGGTGTACAGTATATGGAATATGTATTACTTATTATGTTTTTAATTTTCATGCGCTTTGCAGAGTGATATAATACTTAATACTTATACAAAGTGTAGGAGTCAGACTTTCACACTTTACTTCTTTAATATTTTGATATTTTCAATAGATTTTAAGAGCATTGTGGCACCAAAATTTGTCAACACAGACCAGTTCATAGGTAAATATGGACATTGTAAGCCGAAAAATCAAGCGTCCCCAAAATGATAAATTTTTAGGGAAAAAAGGTTCTAACTTTTTTTTTTATATACAACTTTCAGTGGTTATCTGTCAACACATATGTGATTACTTTATGAGTGGTTAAACTTAAGGTAACATAAATAGATTGACTAAAATCTCCTAAATTCGCATTACAGTACGACAGTAAGTACGTTCGTCCTCGAGCCGGTTTAAAAAAAATGGCGAAGTTGTGTGAAGTAACCTCGGCCGTTCTGGAGAATTCTAAGATAGGCAGAAGAACTATTTATAAAACATATATGAATTCACTCCATGACGTTATTTTCCGCTGTTAGATGGCCAAAAAAAGGCTAAATATTGAGTTTACAAAAGACATTACTTTGAGGTTTATGAAACTAATATAACCTGATATCTTGTTCATAGAGTAATAAAAACAATTTACAGATATTTTTTACACCGCTAATTGTACCATATTGGTGATACTTATTAATATCCCATCAATTATTTAATTTTTTAGAAACAATAAAACTTATTTTTGCAACTTCTGCCAGCGTTCGATAAAACTTTTTAAAAGTACTCTCATCTATGCAAGTTATATTAATTTTATAAACCTCTACGTAAGGTCCTTTGTAAACTATATTTGAAGCCTTTTCTTGACCATCTGCATATCGGAAAATAACGCCCTGAAGAGAATTTGTACACGTTTACATAAATAGTTCTTGTGCCTATCTATTTTAAAATTCTCCAATACGTCTATAACCTTGCATGCTCACTGGGTAAGTACAAACATGAAATTGAAATCTACAATAATAAAACAATAGTCAATATTTTTTTTGCCCCTGCACTAGTATGATTTCTTCATTTTCTTGGGCGTACAAGTTATTAAATCATTACTAAATCCATGGGGGGACAGTTTCTTATTCATTCATAACAGTAATCACCAATTCATTTACATTCAAAAACGCACACACTCTCTCGCTTTTAAGTCCCAGTTTCATTCTAGACATGTTCCAGACATGTTCAATTGGATTCATGTCTGGAGACAAAGCTGGCCAATTCATTAGTTCAACATTATGCTTCTTCAAATCTTCGTTGACGACTCTGGCACAATTGGGCCGAGCATTGTCATCGATCAATACAAATTTTGAATATAATAAAGAACCACAGTAATTTTTACACCCCTATCTCTGTAGCGTTCAGCATTCACACTTTCACCTATCAATACTACCAACTCAATTTTTCCATTGAATATGATTCCGCCCCACACTGTCCAGACGTTCCCGTCGATTCCATATTTTCTTTGAAAAATCTTTCATTCCCACTTCTTCACATCAAAATCTTTCCATGTGACCTGTATAAATTGAACCTACTTTCATCCCTCAACAAGCATCTATTCCACTCTGCTATTCCCTAGTTCGAATGAAATTCTGCTCATTCTCTTCTAAGAACTTTATGTTGCTTCTTCAATAAACAACAGGCTGCCATTCTGTTATGTAAATTGTGCTCGTGTAGTTTGTACCTCGCAGTTTATATCTTTAGTAACATGTACGCCAGTAGCAGCCCTCAAAAATCAGTCAACTGACTCAATTATGGCACGTCTCCTTGCTATCATCGATAGAAAATTGTCCTGCTAGCAGTAGTTTTTCTCATTCATTCACCATGATAATAATGAATATTACCAATGTTTTCAAGACGACCTATTGCCCTCTGGATGGAGCTCCTAAACAACCTCTAAAAAATTTCTCTAATAGAGAAAACCCGCTCTCTTATCTTCCCACTATCACCAATTGTTCATTATTCATTCGCACTATTCGCAACATTTTTTCTTTCCATTTGTAGAAAAATGTTGAAGGAACTCTGAACGCAAACGAAAGAATATGACACAACGTCAGGAATAGCATTGTGTATCGGTTACTATATCAATCATCAGTAGTTGTTTTCTAACCTGATTTGATCTATCAAACCCTATTTTAGAAAATGATTGAAATATGCGTTTATCCAAAAGGCAATAAATTTTAAAATTGATTGTTTTTCAAGAAATCGTTAAATATGGATACTTTTTTATATAAACTATCAAATCTTCGTAATATTGCATATAATTAAAATTTTAATGAGTGGTTTGTGTCCTATTACATCCCAACCAACATTTTCATAAAATTAGCTATAACTTGATTTCGTAAAAGAGAAATTTACTTATTGAGGTAGTTATGACGTAAAATTGACTGGAAAAAATATATTTCTCATAGAAATTAACATTTTGGTTTTACTTTATATTTAAATTTACGTAAATAATACCAATAAATCTAACTCATACACTATTTTGCTTTTAACTAAATCAGCAAGGGAAAAACAACTAAAAAAATCTACCACAAATTACCTTAAAGGTAATAAATTTCTATTAAATTTGAAATAGATAATATAATTAGGTAATATTTACCTTTTTTGGTGACTGGAAATCGTCCTAATGGTAGAATAATCTAACTAGGTAGATTTTGTTGGAAATCCTACGTAATTTGCACCTACATAGCAACCTATTTGGTCGTCTTTATTACTCTCCTCTAACGGGTTGTCTAATTAGGTTGAAAACGGCAATAAATTCTATCTAGCTTATCTACCTGATTTCAACCATTTAGTCAATTATTCTTTGTAGTTACATTTTCAAAGGCAGTTTAAGATCAAATTAGCGCAAGACGCCATATTTTTCTACCACAGTTTGAGTACGATTCGAAATTAAAATTTTCAAAATGAGTGTATGGAAACGAACTAACGAAAAGGTTTTAAAAAATATATAATTATACTTGCTAAGTCATATTCAACAAGTATAACATATTTTTGGCTCAAATTATTCTTATAATTTTTTTACTTGATAATAGGAATTTTCATATTAAAGAATATTTTGGAGGCGAATGATTATTTTTAGAATTATAGGTGCTAATATGCACGAAAAAAATTTCGGCGCATTTATTTCAACAACGGGGAACTTCTGATATTACGCAATTAAAATGGATTTATTTTTATCACTGACATTCATTTATTTTCTATCTTACTATGAATTAGGTGTTTTTTCAATATTGTATCTTAGTCAATTTAACTAAATTTCGACGTCGTCTTATTCTCCATTTATGTCGATTCCACGTCGCATCAACGTAAATTTTACTTAAATATGGGTCATTCCAATTTTGCAACTAAATTTATTATACATAATTTAGGTAGTCTCGCGTCAAATTAAACCAAAATGTTTACTGGAATATTTATTATTTTTGTTTATGAATTCATGAGTGACTTCTAATTTTTAAAACATTTATTCTTTTTGATTTCAGCTGCCTTGTGTTTCATGTGGTTCTGTGTGTATGGAGCCTACCAGTACTGGCTAAAAGAAAATAAAGCGAATGAATGTAGTATTACGGACGTATGATTTTTATGAAATTTGCAGCGTTAATTTCTTCGTCATTCAACTGCATTCCATTCAATTTATTTTATTATTGAAAATATACTCGTGTTAATTACAACAAGCCACTTATGATAATGGAAGCTACAGTTAAACTTTATTACATATACCATGTTTTTACCTGAAATAATAGTAATAAACATTTTGTAATTATAACATTGTTTTTCTTTCCAATAATACCTACCAGGTCATCAAAGATAGCTGGTGGTGACGTAAGGCAATTGTCTTACTAGTTCATAAAACAACCTAAACTAGTTTAATCGTATGGAAATTTCCGCTAGATGCTAAGTCATTTGACAACTTAATTCTTTTGTAAATTTGGAAGTGCTTAAATTGTACTATTTTGTAAATGTACTGTAGTCATTTTTAGGGCATGCTTTCCTTTAACGCCTGCTCGAATTGAATCAACTCTCGCTGTTTACGCTGGCTAACGTCTGATACCACTGAATTACTATGAAATTTGGCCTAGCCTAGTTGGGATAAATATTGTCGACATCAATAGAAAATATGAAAATAACTATTTAAAAACATGTTTACATTACTTTTTACTTAAGCACTACAAAATAAATGTATTTAAAACCATCTCGTTGTTATCTATTTTGAGAATGGTACGCAGTGTTCCAAATTATATTGTGTCTGATAAATAATACAAATAATAATGTTAATATTTGATGTAACTATATATAAGTGAGTAATATTGCTAAATAATACTCTCACTTCCAAAAAATATTCACCAAAACAGATTTGGAATGCAGTTTGAATAAAGTATTGTTATTAGCTGGTATAATATCCATTCAGATTCTGTTAAATTAAAAAAAAAATAGATAACCTTATGTTCATGTATGAGATGATCTATGAAGCTTGAGGAAACTATCTATCTGTCTATCTATCTTATTTACATGATGTAGCTCATCTGCTATCCTTAGGACAGGCCCGGCCCAAGAGGGCGGGCCAGGTGGGCATCAGCCCACGGCGCTTGTCTCAAGGGGTGCAAATCTGACCTGCAGAGTCCAGAAGACGTACGTTTCTGTTATTTGTCAGTTTTGCTACAATTCTATGATTTCTATGTTCCTATGCAAGTAATAAACTGTTAGAAAATCGAAAATCTGCGAGTCTTTAGTCTTTGATAAGTATGACGTTATGCAAACATTCGTGAATCGTGATACTGTGCGTTTAGTTGACGCTCTGGTACAGATCTATGTAGTGCAAGAAATGTGAGAACTTTGCAAATTCTCCGTTGTAAGCAAGTCAGGCCGACCCAGGCCGGTGCTAGCACTATTGCAATTTTCACACCCATGTCATAGTAAACAATAACCAGTAGCTTATATCTCTGGCGGTGCCTTTGATGCCTCGCTCTACGTTCGATGACCTTGGACACATGAAACAATACCTCGACCGCGTGCTTCGGCGAAGTTATATGATTTTTCTATTGCTATTGGTGAAGAACTAGATGTAGCTGAATTAATTGAAGACTTTGCAGCCCTAAAAGCACGAGAAGTGCAAGTGTAAGTACGGAATGAACTATGAACACTATGATAATTATTGTAAATAAGATTTTAGGTATTTTTTTGTATACATATACCAATTTATTTGTACTTTTGTTTATTACCTAATAAACTAAAATATTTAACATTTTGATGAGTTTATTATGATTAAATTTTTTTGAATCTGAAAATACCGCCATTTTTGACTTAAGGGGGGCGCAATGTCGATAATTAGCCCATAATAAAATATCTGCTTGGAGCGGGCCTGCCTTAGGATATACATTAAATAATATAATTTTGGTTTTAAGGAAGATGGCAGAACTTTGAACATTATTTACGTATTATATGTTGCTTAATGTACTATCGATAGGAGTGACCTAGCCCTAACATATAGGGCACACTACGTTCCTTAACCCTAGGAATACTAGTGACATGTCGTTCTATGACAAACTCCAAATTACCCTTTCACTATATTTCTCCCCGCCATAACCAGACCCGTAATTTGCGACTAAAAAATATTGCCACATTCACGCTCTCTTTATTGTAACGCATCAAACTATTTTGTGATTTTCCGTGAAGATGAATCTGAGTGTGAACAGAAACAAGTTATTATTTGGTGATAGGTGATATTTAGAAGTATTACATCGTTCGCCTCTGTGCCACCTCACGTTCCTGCTACCATCGTATCCTGCCAACCAATGAGACTCTTTATACTGATGAAAATTCACATGTTCAAATAAATCTCTGCCAAGGTTGACCATGGTGCCTGGATATAAGAAGTAAGACCCAGAAAACACAAAAATCTTCACAAATATCTATTTATTTATTTATTTGCAATAATTTATTCAACGAGTGATAAAACCTAGCTACAGGATAAATAAACAATATACATATACATATATATATATTTATATATATATATATATATATATATATATATATATATATATATATATATATATATATATATATATATATATATATATATATATATATATATATATATAAATCCAAAATAGTGAACCATAGCGTATAAAAATATATAAAAATACAGTAGCACAAAATATAACAACTATATAACAGCATACAAACAGAATAATATAAATTAAAATGAAATATCACACAGTACATAGAATATAATGACATTAATTAATTAAACATGTCTTAAATAAATATTTTTTATATGAGCACTTTTACACTTAAATATATTTATACTGTTCTCGATATTACTATAATTTAAGCACATTTGATACATAGCAGATACAATTAAAACGTTTGCATGAGAGATGAGAAGTATAACTATATTATTTGTCCATGCACTAAATCTGGAATTTCTACATGTTTAATAAGTGAAGTAATAGGGGGACAGTCAATCTCATTATTAATTATTTTGTACAAAAAGTGCATCATTCGTCTCCTAATTGGACTGCTTATTTCAAATTTATTTAAAGAGAATTCTTGAGGTGTTCCTCTAACAGGATATGTACGCTCCAAAATGAAAATTGCTGATTTGAAAAATCTTTTTTCCTTTTCTAATGCTGTTAAGTAAAGATTATAACTAGGATTCCAAATAGAAGCATATTCTAGTTTGTATCTATCAAAACTAACAAACAACATGCGTAGAGTTGACAATTTCTCAAAATCTTTGCTGTTGCGAAAAACAAAACTTAAATTTTTGAATGCTCCAGATACATATTCTTCATTATGTTTAGAAAATGTTAGTTTGGAATCAAATGTAATGCCAAGGTCTTTCACAAACTCAGGTCTCTTTAGGATGGAGTTGTCCAAACTATAGTCAAACATAAATTGATTTGTTTTCCGTGAAAATGGCATGATTTTACATTTGGTGGTATTTAGAGGGAGACAATTGTTAACACACCAGATATTAAGAAAGTCAAAATTCTGCTGGAATCTCAGGCAATCAAGATCAGAGTTTATGCAGAAACATAATTTTAGATCGTCAGCATATAGCAAATAATGTACATCTAGGTTGTCAACAATATTGTTAATGAATAATGTAAAAAACAATGGACCGAGTATAGAACCCTGCGGTACTCCAGATGTTTGAGTAAATTCCACAGATTGGTAACCACGATATTGTACATATTGAGATCGACGAGACAGATAGGAATAGAATAAATTTGTCAAACAAAAAAGGCCAACGTCTTCCAATTTTGTTAATAATATACCGTGGTCCAATCTATGTATGTGCCGGTTTGATGTTTTGTGGAAAACCACATCAGTATTAAATATATTTTATTTTTATTTTCGCCTTTTTTTATTTCGCCTCGTACAGGCATTTCCAATTCGATTGTAATAAGTCATCACTAGATGGTATTACAAACTATTGTTTCAAGTCGCTGCCTTACGTTATCCCCATTTTACTAAAATTGGAACCTTTGTTGTTGGTAGGTTGCACTTGCCACTGCTGTACTGATGAAGGCTAAGAGCTGGAAACTGACCTGTGGTTGGCATAGTGTCTCCCACGAGGGAGTTCTCTGACTTGGATTAATTCTAAGAGAGCCACTGTTTAAAATACATGTTTCCGTTTTGCCTAAAAAATGTCGTAAGCATCCCCCTTCCCGGTGTAACTTTTTGAAAATCAATGTATATTTAAAGGTGATGCAAAACTTTATTACTAAACGGTTGGGGGTGTTCGGTGATCTATCTGTGGATTAATTGGAGGTTTCAGAAGAATCGGCCGAAGTGAAACATTATTGGGCAATAAATTTAGTTACTTGACGATTTTTGACAGGAAATGCTACACTTGTTTTGTGATAAGAACCAACACTTCGGGAATTTAAAATGTCTGCTCACTGTTTTACGGTAAATATTATCATTGTTGGAATTTCAACATCTTTTTAATGGTGCAGCTATTTTATGTTTCCTCGTTTCTTCCTTTATGTAAATATAATACGAGTTTCTTGATTCAGTGCTGTATGCAATTGTTTCTAAAAAATACTTTTTAACACTCTCTGTATAGAAAATAGTTATTTATTCAATCCAGACATGTGAGTAATTTTTTAATTAACTATAAAAATTAACTAATCACACATAATCTATTCAAGAAAACAATTCATATTGCCTAATTAACCAAATATACATAAAGTGTAGATAACAAGGATTAATACTTGTATTTTATCATAAAGGCTAAATATGTTTTTTTTGCATAAATTTACATTATATTTGGATAGTTTCCATAAATAATAAGGTTCATTTCCCTGCTAGTCAATTTTTGTGCAAAATTTATATAAACTATATTATTTGAAATTTTAAAAAATGATGATAAAGTTACATATGCTTTTAGTACTAATGAATGGATTCTTTCTAATAAAAGGAGTGGTAAGTAGCCTATTTTTAAAGATTTCAATTTCAGCAATTTAAAAGTAATCATTTTAATGTAAAACTTCCTGACCAATTTACGCAACAGTCACCACTTTTGACTAGAGATGAACTGTCGCTTATTTTTGATTATTTAGTTTTGAAGAAGTTCACCATATTAGTATCTATAAAATCGTTTCGAGAAAATCAAAAAAAATTTAAGAAACATTGTTGCAACTATTTCAGATTGTTAAAGAATTTAAAAATTAAAATGTTTTTACTTTGTAGTGTAGTCATAAAATGTTAGTGTTTTTAGGATGACAATTTAATAATAAAAATTAGTAACGGCTTATTACTTGGAAGAGAAGGTGTAACAGTTAGTTCCCAAAAAAGAAATTTTTTGCTTTTAAGGGTATCCCTTACGCAGAACCACCTATAGGAGACTTACGATTTAGGGTAAGTAGTGTGCATAAGATATTTAAGACTACATGAAATTATAAAACATTCTGATGTGATATCTGGAGCAGATGTCTTTGCAAAGTGCCGATCGGACATTTTAAAAAGATATTTGCTAATATATCTGCCTAAAAATTGACCGATCAAGTATCTTGTCTTTGTGAAAAATGTCAATGTTTTGCAAAAAGATTTTGTAAAAGTGATGAATTCTGCATAACGTATTAAGAACAAATAACTGAACAACTGAATAAAGGCAAGTTTGAAATTTTGTGATCATTAGACACTGAACAATTTCTGTGCCAGCAGGGCCTGTACATGGGTAACAGACAATAACAATTTTTTGTACGGAACAATTAAAATACATACTTTGAGTGTCTTAACATTTCTTTTACCTCCTGTACTGTGGTCAAGGAATTAGTATAGATTGATATCATCACAATTTGTTTTGCGTGGACAGCCTTTAGGTTGGAACAATTTGATCGATACATCTTTCTGTATAGGGAAAGGTGCGTTCTACGTCGACATATGTCAGCAGTGCAAATATAAGATGTCTACGCGATGCAAGGTTGTTACGCACCTTTTAAGAGGTGAAAATTTAGGCGCGTAACAAAAGGTCCGTGCTAGCTCAGTCAATAGGGCGGGGGGGTTAAATTTATTTATTTGGGCGCCACTGGTTTTCCTTGCTAATCTAAACCAGAAGACCACCTTGATTAAATAGGAACCCACTAACAAATCAAACTGTAAGTTACACATATTCGCAATAAGGAAGAAAACAAATTGCTTGTAATAACAATTATTTAATAGAAAAAAAGCACGATAAAAAAAGCAAGTTACCTTAACCTAAACGCTTCCCGAACATGACGTCAAGCTTGGTTCATAGATAAAATCATAAATATAATTACTAAAATTTGTTTCATGGATTAAAATACAAATAAAATAATTTAGAAATATGTCTCCAATAATTAAGTAAAATTTTGTTTTAGCAGGATCCTATTTTTAGATGGATAAAATTTCCAATTTGGTTGGCATTTATCTGGTTAACAACTTCGGGAATTCGAGTATTCTAATATTCCGAGATTTAAATTTCCAATTTATACTAAAACGAACCCCCTGGGTAGGCCCTTAAATACAAAACCAAATGTATTTAATTTCGTAAGGGATACCAATCCAAAAGATTTTTACCTCTTATCGAGGGTATCAAATTGTGATTAAAAATAATTTAGTTGTAAATTTTTATATATCTATCAATCCAAAGTTTAGTTAAAATCCAAATTTAGTCAACCTAAAATTAAAACTGTCAGTAGATATGTCATTTGGGAACGTTGATTGACGTTCTTTTGGGAAGCCGGTCCAGGACTCACGGAAATTGTCCGGTATCTAGTGATTATTAATGTAATATATTTCTTTCTGACTTAAAAAACATGTTTGTAATGTTTTTTTTTTTGTTATTGAACGATTTCTTCACATTGACCTTAAAAATCCTATTTGAAAATATTTTCTCATTAGTTCCTCTAGTGTTTGTACTAAAGGAATGAATATACGAAAAATAAACATTAAAAAAAAATTTTTAGACCTCTCAAACTTAGTCTATCATTTCATGATGTTGTCAATGTGTGCACAAAACTCTAACTTACAGCTTTATTTAAATATCTGGATATCAAATTTTATTGGCTTTATATAATAGATCTGATTTATAATCTTTCATCATAGATAACACAGCCCCACAAAAAAAAAAAGTTTTCTGACCTAGCAACGAGACGAGTATATCCTTATGTATTTTTGATCGCTGATTCTGAATCCGGGGTCAAAAAAAGTCGTACACCCCAAAAAAAAAATTTTAGAGCCAAAAAACAGAGATAACGCTCTGAAAATGATGTTATCATTTTAATCAACCGTTTTGTTTAATATTTTCGGGAAAAATTGAATGTATTACAATAAAAATAAAGGTAAATTACAGCGTTCACCCTATTGGTATGAAACGCACCCCCATAGAGGGTGAGAACCACCCTCATCTGCAACCAAACCAATTGATAACGACAATGACTGAAAGACATTTAAAAATGTTTAAGTTTCGTTAGGTTTGCAATAAACTGACGTAGAATTCACGTAATACCCCAAAACTACCCCTATAGCGTTATGAAATCATGATGGATGATGTTTTCATAACTAAAATGAAACCAAAAGAGAAAAAAAGCATGGCTAAATTTTAAGAAAGTAACGGAATATTTTCTGGGAAATAAAAAAGCTGAAAAGTACAAGGAATTTGTCGAAGAAATGATAAAAAATTTCAAGAATGTAGGGTGTAATATGAGTTTGAAAATTCATTTTCTTGATTCCCATCTTGATTATTTCTCGGAAAATTTAGGTGACTATAGTAAAGAACAAGGGGAACGTTTCCACCAGGACATAGCCGAAATGGAAAAACGATATCAAGGAAGATGGGACGAACACATGATAGCAGACTACTGTTGGTCTCTGAAAAGAGACACGAAAGAACAACACTAATGACAGTCAGTAAGAAGATCGTTTGAAAATAAAGTTAAAAGATACCATAAAAAAAAAGATTAAAAAAAGAAGAATTAAAAGCTACTGACGTAAAAGTACTTCTCACCCCCTTCAGGGATGCGTTTTATACCCAAATGGTGTTAAGATTGGTGACAAATGACTGCTAATATCCTAGCCATAAGGATCTCTGCAAATAAGAACATCCATATAATGAAATCGTTATCAAATTTTATGTTTTTTTCTTTCTTGTTTCTGTAATTGAAGTTAAGGGTTGTTTTTCATAACGCTATAGGGGTAGTTTTGGGGTAATACGTGAATTCTACGTCAGTTTATTACAAACGAAACTTAAACATTTTTAGATGTTTTTAAGTCATTGTCGTTATCAATTGGTTTTATGGCAGATGAGGGTGGTTCTCACCCTCTGTGGGGTGAGTTTCATACCGATAGGGTGAACGCTGCAATTCACCTTTATTTTTATCGTAATACATTCAATTTTTCCCGAAAATATTAAACAAAACGATTCAGGGGGTGTTTTTTTGGCTCTAAAATCTTTTTTTGGGGGTGTACGACTTTTTTTGACCCCGGATTCGGAATCAGCGATCAAAAATACATAAGGATATACTCGTCTCATTGCTAGGTCAGAAAAATTTTTTTTTGTAGGGCTGTGTAATTTTTTGTAAAATTAAAAGTAAAAAAAATGGGGTCACCCCGACCTGCAAAATGGTCTAGGCGACCCCATGCCAATATGATTAATAAGATCCTTATTCTTGGCCTCTAGACAATGTATACCAAATTTGAAAGATATATGTCAAAAATTATTACGATACAGACACACAGACAACTTATTTTTTCAAATTGTGTTTCTCGTCATAATTCTTTCGCAAATACATATCTTCCGCACTTAACAGGTGAAGATGAGGTAATTATCAGTTTTACGTATTACTAGCCATTATTTTCTTTAAAACAAGTTAATTGTTTTTATTTCTGTCTATCACGAATACAAACGTTTAAGGAAAATACAGATATCTGTTGTCCACCTTAATTTTTATGAGAAAGAGGTTATTATTTTCTATCCCATTTATAATCACCTCATATTAGATTAACACTTTTAAAATGTCTGATGTGGCCAGCACATAACTTTCTTATACCAGTATATATCATCTTGATCTAAAAAAATCATTCTATTTAATTCTTCACTTACCTCAATTAAATTTTAATAGCGTAACTTGAAATATTTCATTAAAATTTTTAAATAATTAATTATCAGCGTGATTCGATACTGTCAATAATAATTCATGTCATACATTTTCATAATTTTTTCTTGTTGACATTGACATTTTTGTAACTAAATTAGACCTTCAAACGTCAAACTGTTAAATTTATCTTAACCCCATTTTATGAGGCCAAATGTGTAAAATATTTCCGTTTCCATCAGCTTTATTTAAGTACTTGGAAAATATATTTTATTCGCTTGATATAGTAGACATGATTTATAATCTTTCATCAAAAATATATTTTTTTTGTAAAGTCAAATACAAAAAAGTTTGGGTCCCGTAGACTGGCCAATTTTGTTCATCACTGAATTTTTCATTGTCTTTGGCCTTTAGAACAATTGTACCAAATTTGAAACCTTTATTTCAAAAACTGTCGCTGCTATTGCGATACTACAGACATGCGAACAGATTTTTTTTTCATAAAGTTATATTTTTTCATTATAATTCGTCGAGATTCGCACAGAAATTAAATAAAATTTTTTAAATTTTTTTACCCGAAATTGTAACTTTTTTCTTCTTTCATTGCTTATGTCTCTTCTATCTGTTATCGCGGATACACACACACACACACACACATCCATACACATATCCACACACACGCATCAACAGACATCATTCGGAAAATAGTCAGAATGGATTCAGAAGGGTTCAAAACGCATATATCAATCAAAATCTCGAGATCGAAAAAAAATCACGATTACTATACTTCCTTATATTAGGTATAAGAAAGTAAAAATGATCAAATTTTTTTTAGTCACCAGTGCCTGCCAAAAACTGGGATGGAGTACTAAATGCAACTAAAAGTAAGACTGAATGTACTCAAAACATTAATCAGGGATCAGAAGACTGCTTATTTATCAACGTTTATACAACTAGCGTAAGTAGTAAATGGGTAAAATAGTATGGTACTTATCCAATTCTTTGTTTTTGTTTCTTTTTAAAGAAAATTTGTAAAAACAGTTCTTTGAAAATCTGAATCCAAAGATACAAATTAGGTATTGCGTCCGCTGCCGGCACCGACGGAAAGTTTCGATGGATAAGCTAATTTTTTATTGCAAAGAACGAACATCTTTTTAAATAATTTAGAACTTTTTTATAACGTAATAAAAATATTTAATTAGAAAAAAGGTTAGTGTGAAGATAGAACCATGGATCTTTAATCTGTAGTCAAAATCAATCGAAATCAATTAAATAACTATTTGTCTATCTATTAAAATTTCATTTTTCTGCCGGGTCCTCTCACGCGAAGTCTACCAAACATCCTCATTAGTCACCACATTCCATATGTCTGAAACACTGTGGCAATTGAGTGGTTAGACGGGAGAGAGATCGAATAAGATAGGGATGAAAAACAATTGGATGAAGCAGTTAACTTCTGTCCTACTGATTATGTGCTTCTGTTTGAAAGGGCCTTATTTAAAATGAACAAATAAAATTTTTTTAAAGCTTAGAATTAAAGTAGCCATCGTGCTCAATGAAAAAATGTTCTATAAACAATTGCAAAATAGAACATCACTCTATCTACTTGTGGCTAAAATCACACTTTTGACGATTCTTATTGCCGGCAGCGACAGACGAGGAAGTTCCTATAAATATGAAAATTAAATTGTATACCACTATTATTTCTTTAATTTATTAATTTTTTATTAACTTAAAAGCACTTCTAATTTTCAATGAATTTTATAGATTAACGCCTCTAACTTATTACCTGTAATGGTTTGGATATACGGTGGCTATTTCCTCGAAGGAGACTCAAGTTATTCAGATTATGGTCCAGATTATTTTTTAGATGAAAATGTCGTAATGGTGACGTTTAACTATAGACTAGCTGTATTCGGTAAGCATTAGATTACAAGAGAACAAGATGTCTGAATTTGTCAATTGAAATGAAATTATAGTCGGGCCACTGTAAGATTGCAACTTTCGTCTTAAAGAGATAAAGCCATAAATAATGTTATTCGGTTCAATTGTCAGCGGTACTCAAACAGAATGATACAAATTATAATACTGTTCGAAATTCCACACAGGTTAGCTGTTCGCTGTTGTACTGCACGAACAGGTAATAAGGTTCCACCATTTTCTTTTTCGCGTGTGAAATAAACTGACTGATTGACTGATGTTCTTCTCGAGTTACATTTTTCCTTTCGATTGATTCATGATCGTTTTAATACAAATATTTTTGAATAAACAAATTCACAGTTAACATGCATGTTACCACTTCGGCTACTCTAGACTAAGTCCCGGTTTTTCAATCGTGGGTAAACTAAACTCGTACTTTTAGAAATCGATTTTCTTAAATTTTACATTTATCTTTAAGACATAGTGAGTGATAAGTATATCCCTCTGGTGGTTAGTGCTACTACTCGCCAGACATCATTGATGTCTTAGTGACTGAGAGCGACCTGAAAATTAGGTAGCAAGAACTGTAACCTCTAACCCTGATCGACTAAACTATATACTTAATAAAACTTACAGGAAACAACTACTCAGCGGACAAAAACCCTGACCTGCATTGAATTAAACCTGCAAGTCAAGTTTGGTAGCTAAAATCATTTGTCAATTCCTCACTAGGCATAGACCGGTTTCGAACTTGTTATGTTCTCGTCAGTATGCCATAAGTAATGGAAAAGACAAATAATAATAGCAAACCAGGCTAGCCTAAAGCATACTAAACAAGACAGACATAGTGAGTGATAAGTATATTCCTCTGGTGTTCAGTGCTACTACCCCTCAGACATCATTGATGTCTTAGTGATTGATAGCGACCTGCAAAGCAGGTACCAAGAGCTGTAACTTCTAACCATTACATCTTTCCATTGCTTATGGCATACTCACGAGAACATAACAAGTTTGAAACCGATCTATGTCTAGTGAAGAATTGACAAATGATTTTAGCTACCAAACAAGACTTGCAGGTTTAATTCAATGCAGGTCGGGGCTTTTGTCCGCTGAGTAGTTGTTTCCTGTAAGTCTTATTCAGTTTATAGTTTAGCCCACTCCGCTGAGTAGTTGTTTCCTGTAAGTTTTATTCAGTATTTATTTTTAAAATGGCTATAGCAACAAATAGTTAGTATATGAGTTAACTTTTTAGTTGAAATAGTTTATAAATTTTTATGAAAATATAGTACCTACTGGTTAATCTCCAACTAGTACTTACTTAACTCGCAATAATTGAAAAATCGAGCCAAAGTAAAGTTATAAGGAAAACGTAAAATGATGAATATATTTGCAGGAATATATTATTTTCTTAGAACTTTTAGATCTTGACCAGTTTATGTAAATAGATTATCTATGTATGTAAGGGCAACAAAATTTTACCTGTTCAAAACATTTTCTAAGTAATTTTAATAATGTCATTACCTGATCCTAATTTGTAATATTAATTTTAGGAGTAATAGAAAACATAAAATAAATAGTTGATAAATTTCAAAATAAAAGCACAAAAAATATATTCCTGTACTGTTTGAGATTCACTGTTCACAAACCCTATGCTACAAGCATCCAACAAAGTAGTTGGAAATAAGTTGCTTATGCGTATACCTATGCACAACTAGTCTGCTGACGATTGAAACGAGTTATATTTCTTATCAGACATTCAAAAATAAAATAAAACATATTTCTTAGTGGCCAATTATAATTTTTGTTACAACCTTATTTATTTTTCACATTCTGATTATAATTATTATTCTCAGACTATTTGCTGGAATTAACACACGTCATCGCTTATAAATGTATTATACTTTTATCTTTCAATTTTCTTCTTTGTATAATCTTACTTGTTCTTAAAATAACGTAAATGTCTTGTATAAGAGAATTTTCCTGTCATTATAAAGAATTTTATATATTGTTTTATTCCAGTATATTTATTTGTATAACATGTAAGATTGTAGACTGTGATTAGAATTTATACCAGCTTTTGGATGATCCCTCGCTACATTAAAGAAAGTTTTATTATTATTATTAATTCATGAAAGCGCAAATCAAAAAAAAATATGTAGCGCATTTGTTATTAAAGTTGCGTTTGTAAGGAACAGAACATTTTGTTAGGTCATCTACGTAATAGTGTTGCTCCTAGGAAACTGGGAAAAATCCATTTCACGTTTATAATTAAAGACTCTACGATTCTGTGTTTTGCTAATATGCGTGTTGATAAATTGATGAGATTTTGTAAACATTATGGTTGGAAACTCTTTAATTGAAGTTACAGTTAATTTGTAGACTTCTAGTCATCGGCAAAGGTTGTTACTGCAGTTTGAAATTTTCTACCAACATTAACTGACGTACATTTTTTCAAATTTTTTCAAAACTTTTCTATATGGTTATTTCTTACTGAGATATATTGATTTTTATCTGAAAAATTCAAAAAAATTCAGCAGATGTTTGAGCCTTAGAAAAGCAGATGCAACAGAAAAAATTGCATTGCTGATTGCTGTCTGTGAGACATAAAGAGCATCATAGATTTTTTAATTTTGAATCAGCTTTTTAGTAAAATCATTGCTCACTCCAAAAATATATTGTATATATTCTACCAAAAGCAAGGATACTATTGAGTGCTAAACTCCATCAGGAAATTAATCTATATTTACGACGATTTATACGGCACATCTCGTTCTCGACAAAGAATATCTCCGAAGACGTAAGCCAACACTGATGTCTGGTCTAAAGGAATCATAACGCCACATTATGTCGATGGATGAAGGCCAAAAAGCATATAAATGGAGCTTGTAGGAAGAAAGTGCATGAGTGATTCTCGCTCCTGACGGCAGGTCCTGCAATTGATATCAGGAATCTACACATACGGCTACGATAGACCAAAGTGTTGATACCATCATCTCGACATGCCACAATGACCCCTTAAGCCCGAATGACCTTAAAATGGAGAATGTTAGCCTGGTCGATAAACCTAGAGTCTCTATGTTCTTATAGAAGACATCACCCAGCAAATTATTATTATTGTTATTAAAGTAATTTAACATACATTTACAGGTTTTCTATGTACAGAAGATATGGCAGCAACTGGAAATTGGGGACTGAAAGATCAGATTTTAGCGCTGAAGTGGGTACAAACAAACATTAAAGCCTTTGGGGGAGATTCCAGTAGAGTAACAATTTTTGGTGAGAGCGCTGGGGGCGCATCTGTATCATATCTTGTACAATCTGATTTAAGCAGAGGTAAGACATACAAAATATTTACTTTCTTTGTAATTTTTTTTGCAGATCTTTTTTCAGCGAGCCATAATGGCAAGTGGGACAACTTTAAACTTATGGGCTTATACTAGGAATCCCAGAGGTACAGCATTTAATATAGGAAGGATTCTTGGTATTACTACTGACAATTCAACTTATCTGATACAAAAATTGAGAGAAATAGATTATAAAACGTTACAAGCTGTTTCCTCTGTAATATATGTAGGAGTAAGTTGGAGTATGTATTCCCATGAACTTGGGTTTCATTAGGCAAATATTACTACTTGAAAAGTCACAGTCATAATATCTCTTTTATCATACTGTTCTGGACACATGTTCTTAGAAACATTTTTTCTTATTTTGATTTCAGGATTAAGGTTGTAAGAGGGTTTGGTGTATATATATTTTTCGGCATGAATATACAAAACCATACGAAAATAGCTTATCAAAAAAATAGCTTATGCACTAGATAGATATAAGCTAATTGCACATTTTGAAGAAAAATTATCTGATGATACCAACTTGGTAGGCGTAACGCGCGTCAATGTGGTATCGAATGTTTCAGTTTTTGTGGTAAAATTATGCATAAGCCTTGGAAACTATGAAAAATATCGAATTGATTTTTTGACCATTCAATTTTGTTTGAAAAATTGACCTTGAGAACATGTAATCAGGCTGTTTTTATTTAGAGCTCAAAGGGGTGACATTTTTAAATCTCAAATTTCGGACACTCCATGCACATTTATAATGATGTGAATTATTTATCTTTAGGAGACTGCCCTCACCAATCCAAGAGATGGACTAATCTTTGCTCCTACCGTTGAACCTCCCCACAAAGATGCCGTAGTCCTAGGGAAGAGCCATGAAAATTTAAAAAACTGCCAATTTAATAAAGTGCCAATGATCATAGGCTTTAATTCTCAAGAGGGTATACCTTTCGCAAATAGTAAGTAGAATGATTCGGACGAAAACGTTTCTGTCTAAAGAGATAAAAAATAAATAATTGAATGAAAGGAATACTGCAAGGTTGTATTCTTGGACCAGAGAGGTTTATTTATGTATACTGCTTGCAGATATTTTATTCGAACAATTTTTTTATAAAATGTTAATTTATTTTAAAATGAAACAACATATTCAGTGTTCAAGCATTTTAAAGAAAAATTGTTAGTCTCTGTATCTTGAGGTACAGAAATGAGAATCTGTATGAATTATTTCAATGTGTATTAATTCTTTGTTTGAAATGAGTGAAGATTCTAGAAACAGAACCGATATCTACTATATTTTTAAACGTTTCAGTTTTAGATAAATTAAGGCTGTATTTGCTGACATACGACCTTTTTCCAAATAGGATTATTCCTATAGATATGAATGTAAGCCTAATAAACATACTTCCTGTGACTACCAAAATAAAAGTGCACTATTTTGGTCTAGGACTTGTGGCTTTAAGCAGCGACAATTTAGTGCAGGTTAGTGATTTTATTTTTAACTGTATTCTCTTCTGGTGATAGAAAATATTTGAGGTGTAATTAGTAGTAGCGAGACCCAGACAATCCGGCTTTAAAATTGGGCGGCACCAATGCGGTGAAGTATTATGGATGGGCGAACTTTAGAAAGGGTGGGTTTCGTGTATCTGCGATGTGAGAACGTTAAACATTCTACCCATGATAAAGTGGTAGTTTGGCAAAATTTCCAGGTTATGAATATCAGTTATTAAATATGATTTGAACGAAACAACTACTCAGTGGGCAAATACCCCGACCTGCATTGGATTATACCTTCAAATCATGATAGATCGGTAGCCAATATCATCTGTCAATTCCTAACCAGACAGACCGGTTTCAAACTTATTGGTTCTCCTCAGTATGCCATAGTACAGTATGTTCATTATGTAAAAAAAATAAGGGGTGGCTATGATTTTTAGTGGTGTTTCACTCTATATATGATTGATAGCATCAAATATTGTAAGGTTTGGTATATTGGCAGTCATAATATGTCAGCGACACAAGCGTTGCCATTTTCTTAAAATTTCTGTTTGTCTGCAACTATAAAAAATTTAGTTCTTTCATTGTTCTTGTAATATAGTGGATAGTCTCGCATAAAATCGACTAAATTAAAATAATAAAGAATACAGTGGTTGCAAATATTTTATATTTATTAATTTTAAGTAAAATGATAATCAAGTAAATTAATAAATAAACAATAAGAAAAGTAACAATGAAAATAATTTAACAGAATATATATCATTGAAGTTTTGTGTCCACTTATAAATTATTTATAACAGATATGCTTTGTGGGTAATTTTGGACAAAAGTAAATAAAACACTTTACTTAGATTAACCGGTTTCTCTTGTAATATCAGGCTTCATTTATTATTGTTAACTCCCAAACCAGAACAGAAGTATTAACCATGGTTTGGGAGATAATAATAATAAACGGTATTCCAAAATACCGTATATAGAAAGGTTATCACACAGTATTAGAAATATTCTAAATAATGAAAATAACAATATTGTCTTTTACAATAAAAAAACGTTAACACCATTATTT
This sequence comes from Rhamnusium bicolor, assembly GCA_029963845.1. Classification (NCBI taxonomy): domain Eukaryota; kingdom Metazoa; phylum Arthropoda; class Insecta; order Coleoptera; family Cerambycidae; genus Rhamnusium; species Rhamnusium bicolor. The sequence continues at coordinate 155,107 of JANEYF010003049.1, forward strand.
AACGGGATGAAAGACAAACTCCCTATAGACAAAAAAAAGTAACGTTGTTTATAAAATTAATTGTGAATGCGGCCAGTGTTATATAGGACAAACTAAACAGTGGCTGAAATTTAGAATAAAATCCCATACGTATGATGTGGCCAAAAAGAAAACCAATACAGCACTAGCGGCCCATACAACTAATTTAGGGCATAATTTTGATTTTGAAAATGTAACAGTTTTAGAGTTGGAGAAAAATTTAGATAAAAGATTGTTGTTGGAAAGGATTCATATTAATTGTAACCAAAATTGTGTTAATTTAAGAACAGATATAGAGGGATTAAGCAATATTTATGTAAACATATTAGGAAAGTTTTAAATAAAATGTAATTATTAGAGTAATTATAGGTTAACGTTAAAGACTCTTCAGCTATACCTGCATGATTAAATAAAGGTACCTATCACAATACCATAATATATTAAGTTTTATCAATTATTTAAGGTTAAGTTGCTCTAACAGTTACGTTTTATATATTTTTATCTCTTTTACTATTTTCTTAATGTTTTACAATTTGTCTATATAGTGTGTTTTTCATTATACAAACTGCTAGTGAGTGTGATGTTATGCGTACAAATATTTTTGACTAACAACATGATGTGTTGTAATAATTATTGTTTTATGAACTGTTAGATTGGTAAGTTATTTTCTAGTTCCTTTTGTAATTGTTAAATTAAATTATGTATAACGTTGTAGATTCTGATGAAACCTGGTATTACAGGAGAAACCGGTTAATCTAAGTAAAGTGTTTTATATATTTTTATCCAAAATTACCCACAAAGCATATCTGTTGTAAATAATTTATAAGTGGACACAAAATTTCAATGATTAATATTCTGTTAAAGTATTTTATTTATTATTGTTCAAAATTACCCACAAAGCATATCTGTTATAATTAATCATTGATACATTCAAATAGATATATGACAAATAAAGAAATAAAAGTAATAATTGGTAATAGTGACTAATAATACATTTACCAAAAATAACAATTTATAAATCAACAATTAAATCAAATGTAGCCATCTATATATATGGTATATAACAATTATACAATAAATACATACAAGATACGAGTTAGGAAATATTTACTTTCGACCATCTCGATCAAGTTTAAACAATAATAAGAAATTATTATTTCCTCAAAATAAAAAAATGTGACCATTCTTTTAAATTGTGTCTGACTTTAATCTTCCCAATTATTTCGCTATCGAAGTCTGATTCTTCTTCATCATTTGAATCGATAGACTTTTATTATGCTTGCACTGACAATATCCACCAATTCATTTACAATCTCGTAATCGTTTAAATCGGATCTGTTCAGATTGTAATGCTTATAGCATTTAAAATGCAGGGTGGCTTAACGAAAACTTGACATGGGTGTTTTGGGTGATAATATCGCAGATATATATAAACGCTCAGACCGGTCAATTTTATTTTGGAGGGGAAAAACTGGTTTTCCGAGTTTCAACATCGTTACTTCAACCCTCGAGCAGTGGGGTGAACACCCCTAAAATTTGAATAGGAAAGTCGTGTATCATTAGAAAGTCCCTTGAATTTCCTAAACAGTGGTATGCAGTTTTTGGAATTTACTTGTACCGTTTCGAAAATTGAATTTTTGTTTCCGAACCGAACCTGTTTGATATTTAAGAGCTACAAACATTTAATACGTCACTGTAGAATTGGTTTGAATTTTTTGCACTCTCTTTATCTGTAAATACGATAATTTTAACTTTTTATTTAAGGTTTTTCTCATTACCGATGACAGGAATTTAAAAACATTTGGGGAAATTAATCGAAATTTCAGTTTCAGTTTCTCACTTGATTAATAAACGTGATTTACTTTATTGTGTGATGCGTGACTAACTCTTAATTAAGCATCAATGGTTTATGCAATTGCAGAGAGAGTTGAGGTGATTGGACTTTATTATGGGAACAATAGATGTGCTAATGAGGTTGCTGAACTATTCAAACAACAACATGAAAATATGAATTTGTCGCCACAGTATGTTTTAGAATTGGTAAAAAAATGCGAAGACACTGAATATGTAGCAAATAAAAAACGGAACATCGAACCGCCAATAAGAAATAAGGCGGCAGAAGTGTCAATTTTGGGTCATGTTGCGTTTGACCCTTCGTTGAATACAATAAAGTTAGCAACTGGATTGGGAGGAGAGGTTCCATAGAATGGCCCCCACGATCACCAGATCATTATCCATTGGACTTCTTTCTGTGAGGTCACTTGAAAAGCAGGAATTATTCTACTTCATCTGCTTCATTGCAAGATTTACATCAACGAATCATAAATGAATGTCGCCAAATCACACCAGAAATTCTCCAAAATGTGAAAGAACGTTTTCAACAGAATCTGTATTATTGCATAGAAGCTGCAGGTTGGCAGTTCGAGCATTTACTAAAGTGATAATTTTGGTAGCTAGATTGTTCTACACAGTTATTTTCCCGTAAATAAATCTTTGTTTTATCGAAAACGGTACATGTAAATCCCAAAAACTGCATATCACTGTTTAGAAAATTCAAGGGGCTTTCCAATGACATAAGATTAGCCCCGCGTATCTGAACTATTGAACTGTAAGCTGATTTATTTGTATGTACAAATAACAAAGTTTTGAATATGTATAAAGAAATTAATCGTAAAATATTATAATTATAATAATAATATAATTCTAATAGTTCGTTTTGTATAATAAATGTTGTTGCCAAGTCGGTAGAAATACCCCAAATTATGATGTCATATGAAATAAGAGCATCAAAAATTTAGTTATAAGTGATAACTTAATTTGATAACGTGTTTTTAAAATATTAATGTTTAAACCCTTGTTTACCACAACCCTCAAACAATAATATGCGATATTTAATTTTTGTTTAATATTAGAATATGCTTCTTGCAATTGATTTGAGTAAAAGTAAATAAAATTATTTCGTCTGTAAATTTGATATTAATTATTTCTTTGGTAAAAGTTTATAAATAATACATCTCAAAATTAATTTTAATTTTATTAACCTTACATCAATTGCATATGCAATCATTTACACATTGTAGACTTTGTTGATGTATAGCATTTTACCAAAAGAAGCGAAAAGTGTTGCCAATGAATTTAACACACAAGATGATAGATCGTATAAATAAAGTAGAAACAGAAGTGGGCCTAAGATTGATACCTGAGGTACCCCACTTCTTATTCTACCCCATTCTGATTACGAATACTCTGTTCAGTATATTTTCTTAATATTATTCGTTGTTCCCTGTCTACTAAGTGACTTTGAAACATATTTAAAGCTCCATCTCCTATACCACAGTAGTCTAGTTTTAGGAGAATTATTTCCAAATTTACACTATCGAATGCTTTGGAAGAGTCGCAAACTGTACCAATCATTTGATAACTTCAGTCTAAGTTTTCAACAACTACGGTTTTGGTTATATCATATGTTGTAGTTGTCGTTGATTTATCACTTAGAAATTCATATTGATATCAATTTATTAAATTACAATTGTTTAAAAATTCCAATAGTCTCTTATTCATAATATTTTCGAAAATTATTGGTATCGTAATTAATAAAGGAAATTGTGCAATATTTTGAGATCGACTGTGGATTTCCTTTTTAGTGGCATAAGATGCGATTTCTTCAAAGCTTTAGGGAAAAGACCCTATAAAGAGTATTCACTAAATAAGTGTTCAAGTTCATCAGGTAACAGGGGCGAAATGGTATCATATTCTGACGTTTTTTTATGTAATATATTTTTTTCAGTCTACTGTTAATATGAATTATTGACCAGTTAATTTTTATTTCATTTGTTTTAGTTTATTACAGACGACCAATTTACTAGGCCAATATGTGAAGCGATTCGTTTAATTTCGAAATGTGCATCGGTCTATTTTTACAGATTTTCTTACACTGGAAACTTAGGGCTCAACGTCGGACAGTCAGAAAGACCCTTTTTAGGTAATTTTAAAGTTCTAAAATTTAAACTGAGTATATATTTTAAATACAGATTGCAGCAGAAAAATAGACATATTAGCAAACTTAGAAGTTACTCTGAGGCAGCTACATTAGTACTGAATATTTCTGATCACTTTCTTGTGTCCTGTAATATTGATACGGAAATTAAAGCAGTCCACCTCGTTTCATAACCCACAGAGACTTCAGTAATTTTGATCTTAGAAAATTTTTAGCTGACGCAATAAACCTTGACTGGGTGTTTTTGGATCGCCTGGGTGATATAAATGATAAGCTACACTTTTTAAATGCTGCCGTTCTAATGCTTTTTGACATTCATGCTCCCTACAAGACAATTAAGTTACATAAATCATACAAACTTTACATCACAGTTACCATCAAGGAGATGATTAAGTTTAAAGGCAAAGCGTGTAAGAAATACAAGTCTCATGACTCATACCAATTTGCAATATTATAAAGACTTGAAAAATTATGTAATAGATGCTATAAAAAGTGGAAAAGTAGCTTATATTCATAATCAGATCAAGGTAAATAATAACAATCCCAGACAAATTTGGTTAAACTTTTCCTATTTAAGCAATCATAATAAAATCGTAAATGAAATAAATACTGATTTACTAGATGTAGAGCAATTAAATGAGTATTTTGCCATCATGGTTGTCTCAGAAGAAATCGATGAAGAAAGACTGGAATATTTCTCGGAAAATATCCATCCAAATGTACTAGATAATTTATTAGATTTTCCAAATGTATCTGTGGATTTGGAGGAGAAATTTTTTGGGTAATATTAAATCCAATATTTACGGGGAAGATTACATAAATCTAAAAATGCTTTAAATTGTCTTTCCATACTGTAAAAATGCATTGGTGAATATTATAAATTTTAGCTTAACAGGCAATATCCCTGCCCTCTTGAAAAAAGCAAATGTTAAACCTTTGGCTAAAACCACTAAAGTAATTCGTCTGGCTGATCTGAGGCCAATTAGTATTTTGTGCACAGTACCTAGGATTGTTGAAAATATTGTATATGCTTCCTTGTCGAAACACATGGAAACCAATAATATTTTACCAATTTGCTAGTCAGGTTTTCGCTCAGGATATGGCACATCGACAGCTATTCTAAAAATCACCAATTATCTTACATTTGCAATGGATAAATCTCAAGTGTCACTACTCACCTTGCTTGACTTTAGTATAGCTTTTGATAGCATTAATCACAATTTATTACTGGCAAAGTTGCGTTTCTACGAATGTACCATCTCAGTTTTACTATGAATAAGCAATTATTTGTCTAATCGTGTTCAGTTAGTGAAGTGCGACAATCTTGTATCCACAGATATTAATATTACAAAAGGTGTACCCCAGGGAAGCATACTAGGTCCACTTATCTTTATAATATTTTCAATGGACTTAAAAGACTGTTATCTCCGGAATGTTACATTCACTTATATGTGGATGACACACAACTGTACATGTCATGTGATCCAGAACTTGTTAACGATACTGCATCCATGCTTAATGGGAATTTTCCTGCATCATCCTGCTCGAGGTCAAATGGTCTACTTTTAAATCCATCCAAATCAGTGCTAATGTGCGTGGGTACAAGTGTTATGTGTGAAAGAACTCTTGTTATATAGATTTTCTTAAAAAAATCTATATATACATTTATGCTCGGCGACTTTGGGCCCCCGTATCTCGAGAACGGCTGATCGGATCGACCTCAAATTTGGGATCTATCCGAATCTCGAGATTTCCAGAAACTTTCCGTCTGTCCGGAACTCCGGAACTCCGAAACTCCGGAACTCCGGTAGTCCGGAAACTTTTCTTTGAAATGCGATAACTGTCCCAAATATTGACCGATCGATTTCAAATTTTTACCAGAGGTAGACCTCCATGGTCTACATATGTCTATTTTGAGCCGGTTCCGAAAACGGCAAGTGGGGCAAAGCGGCCTAAAAGCTATTTTTATTTCTTTTTTTTTTTTTTGAAATGCGATATCTGTTCAAAATATTGACCGATCGACTTGAAATTTGCAACAGGGGTAGACCTTTACGGTATACATATGCCTGTTGATTTTAAGCCGGTTCCGAAAACGGGAAGTGGGGCAAAAAAAATTAAGAATTTTGATTTTTTTTTGGAAATGCAAATGCAAATGCCCCAAATATTGACCGAATTGGTACAAATATAGGCATATTAGCATAAGACTCAATAAAATGGATCACAAGGAACCGATTCCGACTATTCACGAACCGCTCCGATCATTCCCGAAGGAGTTATAAGGCACTTTAAATAGCGTATTAAGAAACTAAAAAGGGCAAACGAGTTTCAAGGGTGTTGACAGCCACCGAGGCTACAGATTTAACCGCAAAACCCGAACTGGACCCGAACCTTTCCGAAGTTACCCGAGGATACCCGAGGTCAAGCGAGGCATGTGGGGTATCAATTTCAATAAAACCGAACATAAGGAAGCAATTTCGAGCATTCCCGGACCGCTGCGATCATTCAACAAAGCGTCTTAGGCAATTTTAACAACGATTGCAGGCATCGAATAACAAATCATTCTGGAACCGATCCGATGTAGTTTGTCCGTCTTCTGAAAATCTATATGGCATCTTAACCGCAGCGGTGAATGTACCACATTTGTTGAATTAAATACTCGCATAGTAATTGACGATCAAGAACAAAATTTTTCTGAATGTTCTAAAAATCTCGGTGTGTACATTGATAGTGGATTAAAGCATGTTAGAAAAAATGTCGTTTGGGTTACAAAATTTAAGACACTTAATCAGTTTAAATCCATTTTACCATCAAGAACGAAATGGAATCTTATGAAAAGTCTTATTTTAAGTCATCTAGACTATTGCTCTGCTGTATATTGTAATAATTTAACTCTTGAATATAAGAATAAAATCCAGCTGCTACAAAACAGCTGCCTGTGTTATTCCTATAATATCAATAGTAGACAACATGTGACACCTCATTATAATTCTCATAATATTTTAAAAATAGAAAATCGCTTTACTGTGTCATATTGTTGTCTATTGTATAAAATTGTATCTACTTCTGTGCCTACCTATTTAAGCAATATATTTGTTAAAAGAAATGATGTCCATTCTACAAATTTAAGAAACAATGAGCAGTATTGCATCCCTCAGCATAAATCTAAAAAACATGAATTTTGTTTTCATTATGTTGCAATAACTTTGTTAAATTCATTTACTGATTTATTAACTATCAAACGTAATGTTTGTACTTTTAAAAAAGCCATTAAAACCAATACTTTGTGTCAATATTATACATCGTTGTATAGCGAATTTATGATTGACTACGTTTAGTCGTGCGATAAAAATGGTGACTGGCTAGAAATCCTGCTGTAATAATTGACATTATATAAATTAATCACATTTCTGTTATTCAATTTATTTTTAGGAGTGGGACATGGAGAAGACTTAAATTATCTATGGAGAAAATCTACAAATATTCCAAATCCAACGGAATCTGATATTTTGACAAGACAACGTATGATAAAATTGTGGACTAATTTTGCAAAAACAGGGTAATTATTGAATGGCGAAATATACTTAGTTATGTTATTACACCAGTGTAATTTCTCTTATTAGAAACCCAACACCAGAACAAGACCCTCTTTTAAAAAATGTAACGTGGACTCCCGTAACTCCAGATACTCAGTATTATCTTGATATAGGACGGAATTTAAGCATGGAAAGTGACTTAAGTAGATATAGCATATCTTGGTGGAGAGAATTATATAAGCAATACGGAACACCTCCTTATGATACTTATTAGTGTAAGTCTGTGTACAAAAAAATAAATACTATGTCTTATAAATTATTATAATATGAGTATTATATGTGTTTCAGTATGTTCTGTTCAATTATTTTCTTTCAAACATGAAAACAATAAACACAACTTCATGTACTAATAAAATGTTATACATTTATCTCTGCTTATAGTGTATCATGGCTTACAGTCATATAGTTTCGAGTCATTGATGATGTGTTTATTATCTTGTATTTAAGGCCACAAATTAAAAATAATAGGTATTACTGGACGTTTATAGTACCTATCATGACGAATACCTATCATGACGAAACCAAATTAGGCTACTATCATTAGAAGTGATTTATAACGAAAATAATTCTATATAAACGTACGCTACTAATAATTGAAGAGCTTGGTGCAAAAACCGGGTAAGTCACAATTTTAAAAGTTGTGGGAAATTAATAAAAGCTGAATAAATTGCAACTTTTTTGCATAATCGAAATAATATTTTGGATCTAGCTAGGTATTAGTACTACAGATTGCACAAAAAATGGACTGTTGAAATTTTTCAAAAATATGACCGGTGTGATTTTTTTGAAATTTGGGCTTGCCTGGTTCTCGCACCAAATGTTGTAAAGAATAATGAAAAACTTCCTTATATCAATTTTTATTAGAAAATGGAAACTAAATAACTACAGAAATGAGGAATCTGATTCATATGTATTGTCATCTTCGTGATGATCATCATCATGGCTTTCTTCTACGGGTGTTTCTTCATCCGGTTCTCCAAATACCTTTTTGTAATACCACTGATCCACAGCAGGCACATACTTAGTTGCTAGGAGCTTTATGTCATTGATCTTCAGTTCTCTTATTGGTAAAGGGTATGGTTGAATCATCTTAGAAGTAGGCAGTGATAAGATGGAGTTTGGTTTTTGAAGAGCGAATCTAGTGAAAAGCGGAAACCTAGTGGCCACGCTGCATTCAATAAATTTATCACCTTTTTGGTATTGAAACAGTCGGTAGGTTGATATGGCAAATTTTGCTTTGTTATTGCCAATGAAGTTTGTTTTAAATAGAGGCTTTAGATGACCAGCAAAATCCATGATCATATCTTGGTTCACATCTACAACACGAAAGCTTTTTGAAGTTTTCCGCACTAAAGTCTTCCACTCTTCCGGTAGGTGTACCCGCTCTTTCTTCTTTTTTTGTTGTTCGATGAGACCAAAAGAACGGTCACACGGCAGAAAATTGTGACCTGGTTCAGGGTACTGGTGGAATACCTTCTTGACGTTTTTGAGATTGCTATTGACAAAAGTGTATAGATACTTTACCACACTGTGATTCTTGTTTTGTGCAAAAGCATTATCAGAAAATAAGTTCAGTGTTGTTACAGAATCAAACATAGCACGATAGACCCGTCTTCCCAGAATGGACACAAGTTATATTGCCATAACTGCCGTTTATAGAATACATCCCCAGCAGGAACATGTGGTAGAGGTAGATTCTGCTGAAAATCGAAACATAAAACTTCTACTGTGGAATCACTCTTTGTAAGCGTTGTTCTTTCCTTTAACGATACATAAAATGTTTCGGATTCTCGAACGTGCACCTGTTTTTCAGTCTGCAAAGTGGTTTTTGACTCGTGGTTTTGTTCAGCCGCTATTGCATTTTCTAGTCGATCGCATGTCTGACAAGTGTCAGATCTGTGGGATCCGAAGCTTATATTATAGTTCATGGTGAAGTGACGATAATAATAGTCATACGAAACTATTGGTCGACATTTTTCTCCCCGTTCTAACTTTTCAAAAATACCTGGTTCATATTTTTCTAAGTATAATCTATGCATTTTAGAAATATTAAGCTCGGGTGACAAATAAATCCGTCCTTCATTTTTTTCTCGACTATAATGACGTGATCTCTTGGGAAAACTTTTTATGTGAGCATCAATAGTATTTATAATATTTTGCGGTATTTTGTTTGGTCGATTACTGTGTTTGCCTTCCATGTCCGGAGACGCTGAAATTTTTAACTTAATGGCAGATGCAATAAGGTCAATACGGTGTTTCGTGATTCCACGGATACCTACTACAGAATGCTTTTTTGCAAAAAAAGTCCTCGTTATCATCAACGCAAATCTGTAAAAAATGTGTTGTGATAATTTTTTTCATCTTTGAAATAAATAAAATGTACTTACTTTGTATTGAAACGTAGCTTGCCTTTCTTTGCCTGTTCCAGTCCTGATTCTCCTTCTGGCAACACCCTGGACACACATTAAGCCGCCTAAATAAATGTTTGTATCTCTTTATCACCCAAAGCATTAAACTGCTGCAGTACTTGACACATTTGCTCAGCTGTCAACTTCGCGAAACATTTACGACGACATGCACAATCTTTACCTACACTTCTCTTAGGTACCACTTCTTATCTTTCGTTATATATTCTTCTCCCTTTGCCTTCTTTACTTTTGTCACATTTCGTCGCCAGGTTTCCGGATGTCGCACTCTTTTCTTCCCTTTTTTCGGAACACTGTCTCCATCTAGGTTTTTCACTGATTTAGATTTGTTAGTCTGTATTTTAGTTTTCATAAAAAGCCTTCTAGATACGCCACTAGTACTAGGCTGATCATCTCTGGTTGGTACATATTCACTTCCTGATGACTGATACTCATCTTCCTCCGAAGGCATTTTAAAATGTTAATAAAGACGACGTACATTCAGTGACTAGCAGAAGTTTACTGAACTTGTCGAAACGTGCCGGACACAGATGTATTAGTCATGCGAGTCTCCTACCAGTCAATTCCCCCACCAAACATAGTTGGGTGTAGAAATCGGACAAGTCCTGGACTTGTTCGAGTTTTGTTCCCAAGTATCATTTCGGGTAAGTCCTCCAATGTTATAGATCCTATACCGTTCACGGGACTTGACCGATTCTTTCACCAAACGATCGGCGACATAAGAAAATATGCATTTCTCAATAAAAGCGAATTTCGCTAGAAAGTGGACTTACTCGGTTTTTGCACCAAGCTCTTCAATTTTAAATTTTATTTATATTTATAGAAATTGTTTAATACGTATACACCAGTCATGAATTTCTTATAATAATTAATACTTTGGTATTAAATAATATTATGTTCTTACATTATCAGATTTGTTTCTAGAAAAACATTTAAAAGAAGCAATAACTCAATTGTTGACAAGATACTGTTTATCATTTTTATCGTTAATGTTAAAAATAGAGTAATTATGAATAATTTTACATTATATTTCAGTATTTTTTCTGTAAATAATAAGGTTAATTACCTATTACACGAGTATACCTCAAAACAATATAGAAGTAGACTAATCTATTTTATTTAAATAACAACACTGATAATTTTGATATTAGTTTATAAAATTACACCGGTATTCGTAATTATTTATTGTGTGGCTAATGTTAATAACTTTGTATTTACATTTGATTTATGATAATTTTAGGAAATAGACAACTTTATAATTAAAACTAACTTGCAGTAGATTTACTGTTATTATCCGCGTCATGGAAAGAAATTTAGTGTTCACAACATGTTATCGAAATGGATTATTATTATGTGGCAAAAGATGTTCGACAAAATACATAAAAAACATTTACTTAAAGTTTTATAACCAAAATGTGAAACAAACATTACAGTTGTTAGGGAGCTAGAGTGGATATACGTAACATAAATATACAGGACGATTCGTAATTACGGGGCAATACTTCAGGAACCGGTAATAGGCAAAATACAAAGTGTAATTTATTAAACAAACCATAATCTGATACAGCATAATAAGTTACTCAAGAATAAAGTTTTAGACGATTACTTTTAAACAGTTTGAATTATCAAATTGTAATTTTAGGCTGGTATAGAGGATAGTCGAACTATGTTTGAGTATGCCCCCTGGAATTATCCCCACTTTTTAAATTATTTTCAAGTTTTGAGATAAAAACCGACAAGGGGAATATCATCGCATCCGATATCTCAAGGGTTCATTAGACCAAACTGCATTTTTAAATGTGTATAGCCAGTAATTTACAACGGGTTTTTGTATGCCAAAAACATATTGTATGTACTGATTTTTAATCTTACTTTTACAACCTCTTGTAAAAACTCTTACAAAAAGCACAAAATTGTATTGTACCTTCCTTCTATCCATTTTTTTTTCGATGTTAAAATATGTTAACTGTTACATTAACCTATTCAAAACTAACTCCACTTATCATAACTACAATATTCACCGTGATGATCTACCCAATGGGAACACATTGTTGTTTAACCGTGTATATAACATTAATTAACCTTTGCGTAACTTTAATTAACATTATATAAACGTTTAAACAACAATATGTTCCCATTGGGTCACTGGCGATTCTTCTATAGGGTCATTTGGTCAATGACCTCCCACATACAAATAATAAAACAGAGCTATTCATTTTCTGAAGTTTAAAAATATATAATATATATATTTTTATATTCTTAAAAAATATATTAAAGTTTCTAGTTCATTCTAGGCACAATACTATTCGAATATCGAGCCTCTACATTCATATTCATTACATTATTCATTTATAGAATTTAAAAATCTTAGGTCAATCCACAACTTGTCCTCAAAACTAGCTACGGACCGAATTTACAACGAATTAAAGTGAAATAGACTGCGCGAATCGTGATATATTGTTCAATCAATTACAAAAATGTTATATCGGTGTCATAACAGTAAATAAGTGTATTGGCGTTTTTAATAGTAAAATTGAAGACATCAGAAATAAAATTTTGAATACCTATTTGGAGGAGACATCCATGCAGTCTGCCCAGAGATGTAAAACGGAAGAATCGAAAAGGAGAATTTGATTAGAAGTTTGTGATATAATTACATCTAAGATCAAAAACAGGTTTGGCTTCAGTAATTATTTAGCAGTGTCTCAGTTATTTCACGCAGATCGATTTAAAGATTATAAAAAAAGCTTTCCTCAAGATATGTTTAAATTAGTTAAAACGGAGTATCCAGTCATAAATCATTTGAAACTTAAAACTGAATTAGAAGTATTATATAGCCGAGAAGATTTTTCCAATAGTGAAGGTGCAGTTGCTTTGTTACAGCTTTTTATTAACAATAATTTGTGCAATACTTTTTCTGAAAGTGTCAAACTGTTAAAAATCTTGTATACTCTCCCTATGACTACCGTCGAAAGTGAACGTTGATTTTCTACCTTAAAAAGAATAAAGACATTTTTAAGAAATACCATGGGTCAGGAAAGGTTATCTTCTTTAGCTATGCTTACCATAGAAAGGGCATTAATAAAGAAGATAAAAGACTTTAATGAAAAAAGTAATTGACCACTTTTCATCTCAAAAAGACCGGAGGATCGACTTGGAATATAAATCACTTTAAAATGTAGGTAATACAGTAAACTTTTCTAATTGACCTCCCTATCTCTTAACCCACGAACCGCCACTGCATTGGGTACTAGCTTAGTCGCATCACAATATGACTTTTTTCGAAATGTCGCCTCATTACTCTGGTATTAACTTTTATAATAAACTGTCACATGCAATAGAAACCTCGACAACTTTAATAAATTCAAATCTCGTATTAAAAAGTTTTTAATTCAAAAATGTATACACTTAATAAATGAATGTTAATCCGTAGTTTTTTGCCCTATATTGTATTGCTGTTTTATGCTGCTCTTTAATTACCTCTACACCATTTTAATTTTTAATACTATAACATATGACATTTATTATTGTATCACCATGACGTTCACATCTGTTTTATCTCACCTTAAGTAATTAATTAAATAATTAAATAAATAAAAAAGTAAATTTATAATAAACCTCTATTTTTAATACGAACTGGTCAAATTTCAAAAATGACCACCATTGTCCAGAGATAAAAACTTCCTTCTGCACAAACCAGAATAAAACAGTATTTTGCTGCCTCAAAACAGGTAGTAAAACGTTTGTTCCTTTGGGATTTAAAGTTGACATGGAAGCCAATGAATAATACAAACATAACGTAGACATTTTTATTATGTCAAATTTCTAATGGTAGAAGAACAAAAAATTAAGATTCAAATATATCAACCATAAAATGTAACTTATGTCAAATTGAAATTAATATTAATGAGGTAATTTTCACAGTTGATAATATTTAGTAATTAATAATATTTAGTAATCTAAACGTCAAACAGAAATAAACAGAAAATAATTTCAAACAGACAACTCATTCAGATAAATTCGGAATAAAATACAAAAGCGTCATAGCTAATTGTTTTTCTTTAATTTTTATATTTCATTCGTTTTCAATATAAATTGTGCCCGTTCGTGCAAAAAATATTGTATGCATCTCGGCTCGGGCGTAAAGTGTGTTTTAGTCCCTAGCGTGCCCGGTCTAAAACATTCACTTTACTCCCTTGGTGCATAAATAACTAAAAACATAGAGCATCACTCAATACCTACTTTTAAAATGATGTATCATTTGCATTGATCTATCATTGATAGATATCACTGTGCCATTTTATCGAGAAGTTAATGTTAGATCCACCAATAAGTAACATTTTTAATTACTATTAGCATATTAAACTTTGATCATTCGCTTATTGTCGATTAATGGAGAGGGATAATGTAAAAGGCTCTCTGAAAAAATTCTCGCTGCTAATGCTTTTACGCATCTTTCAGAAATCGAACATAGATAATTTTTTAAAACATTTCTGAAAAATACGTGACTGGAGCGCTTTTCATGAAGTCGCTTAGTTCAATAAAAGGTAAGCCACAAGGTGCAAGTTAAGAAGAACTGCCAAACTTTCGCCATTCTGATAAGGAAATTATTGAACTTAAAGTCAAACTGGCGCGTCCGCCAAAATTGCAACGATGCTTTCTTTCTAACTCATCAATTCAGTAATGCATCCAAGTGTTTCTATTTAATAAGATCATTGGGAATATTTCACGCATAAAATTCAACGCCTTACCTAATGTGTGATTTTAAATATATCTTCGGTTCCGAACTATCACCCTGATTTCAGCTAAAAAAATTTGAATTCTTGAAATATTTTTTAAATTTTGGGTCGAGTAACCATTTTTGCGTCTTGTATTCATAATAACAAAAAACTTAAAAAATATGTTTTGGGGCTGAATAAAGAATACCTTACGAAAGCGTGGAAAAGGATCCTTCTAATATTTTAATACATAAAAAAATTCATTTTGTCAATTAACTCCATGTCCATTAATAAGCCAACTTTTCTTCTTCTTCTGCACTTCATGGTGTATGTTTGTAGCCTGTTCTGTAATCACTCTATACATGTTTTCCTGGTCTTCTTAGTCGCGTTTACCAATTGGTTTATATTTCATTGTCCATTTTTCAATTATTTTGCATTTATCTAGTATAGTATATGTATATACATGTTCTTTCCATCATACTTATCTTTTTGCTATTCTGCCGTTAACAGAATTAGATACGAAATGAAGATATATTCTGTCGTTAACAGAATATATCATCATTTCGTACTTGATTTCGTTATGCACGATATAATTTTCTTTGGAAGAAATAATTATTGAAAGACTATGGAAGTTTATTACAAAAAGTAAGTGAATTTATATAATTCAAATGGAGGTAATTCATTTACTGAAGTAACAGTCCTAGAGGACCTCCGAATTTTGGTTTATTGAAATATAGTCATAAGAAATATTACACACCATATAAAACAAAAGCTCACTTACAACAGAAAATATGAACTACGAATCTGAACACATACATATATCTATTTGTAATTTCCTTAATTTCTTTGAAAATCGATACATTAATTAAAAATAAAGAAACAGCGTTATGCAAACATCATAAGAAATGTTTATATTCATAAGGAAGGAAAAGTTATGAACTAAGATGTCGATTGGTTATGTTATATTGAACACGTTATATAAAATAATGAAACAATATGGAACTCAGTGAGATTAGAACAAGACAAATCCATTATTATGAAACAAAATAGACAAAATACATAACATTAGAAAGCCATTAATTTTTTTACATTTTGCTGTTTTCTGTGATTGCAAAAAATTTCCCACACAATAATATATTTTTTTTGCCTGCTCCATTCCGTTTATTAATTACAACATGTCTACAGTGTTCAAACTTACAAATTCCGTACAGTTTATTATTAATTAGCATTAGCACAGAAAGGAAGAAGGGAACTTCGGCTTTCTTTAATATACATGCCAACAATGTATACAAAAAATACATTCATGATTCACTAATGGTGTAATTGAAAGTTTAAGGACCAAACGCACTAAAGTATATAACCAATTTATTAAATAAAACTTGAGAAATATTCTAAACTTTTTATTTCTTTTACACCACACAGACAAATTATCACAGTTCACCACATTCATCAACTATGGTTAATCTTCCGATGTTAAAAGTGCTGACTCTTCCGGTAAATATTACAACTCCGTGGCAAGTAATGTAGTATAGAAATGGTCGATTAGCCTTGAAAATTATGGGCTCACTAGGGTCGAAACTTGCTCCTACAACGCTTACTGAAAATAACAAGAAATATTATTTTTGGATTTAACAGATTATTCAATACAATAAATTCACATGACAATATACAAAAAGCATATACATAAATTTTATTGTACATGTATTATGAATAATCACAATTTTTGATGATGTATCAGGAAAAAAAGGAAAAACTTAAATAAACAACAAATATTATCTTAGGTCCACCGAGAGGTAGAATAACGTATACGAAATATAACTATTTATGGTCCTTAAAGGATATACGTATTCCTTAGTGTATATTCACAGAATATTTGGAACACTATTGAGCATAATAATGACTAAATATTTGACAAGTTAAATACTTTAATGAATGTGATGTTTATAGAAGTCTGAAAAAACTGAAACCCAAATTCACCACAGATCCAGACAAAATTCCAGCATATCTAATAACACTGTGCTTCTGCCTTTACGGAACCTCTAAAAATACTTTTTAATCTTGCTCTCAACATTACAATATTTCTAATTATACAATTGTAGGTATCTGTTTTTAAAAAAGGCGAACGGGACAATATTGAAAATTACAGACGATTACTTAATAGTCAACAAGTTTTCTGAAGGTTTTGAAATCATATTACAAAAATATGTATATACATAGCACTGCAAGATAGTTATTCCAATTTAAAGTTAATTTTTCATAATTACGTCACTAAGTGCAAACTAAGCGCAAATAGAGATATCACCAAAAATTGGTTGGAACACTGGCAAGATTAGTACTTCTGTTACTATGTTGTCATTCCTGTTTTAGCATTTTTATTTGTGTATTTGTTTTAAAAACTTTCTAGGCACACAAATATGGAAATAAAATGTGTAGAAGGTAGGTCAGATAGTTTCTTTGCTTTATTTTTACAATAAACGAAAAATGAGGTTAGGATCTATTGTTAAATCTGGCACAATACCATATAACTACTGCAGATTGTAGGTCTTATTAAATATAATTTGAACGAAACAGCTACTCAGCGGGCAAATACCCCGACCTGCATTGGATTACACCTTCAAATCATGATAGATCGATAGCTAATATCATTTGTCAATTCTAACCAGACAAGACCGGTTTCGAACTTATTTGTTCTCCTCATAGGTTATGGAACAGACAAATATAGTGCCAACCTGCTAGTCTATACTAACTAAGCTAAATTGAGTAGTGGTGAGAGGTATGAAACCTCGTATGGTCTAAATACTTACTATCCGACCGACATCATAGATGTCTCTGTGGTGGATAGGACTTGCGAGGCAAGTACCGAAAGGGGACCTCTAGCCTAGGTGACTAAACTACTGTTATTAAATATGATTTGAACAAAACAACTACTCAGCGGGCAAACCCCGACCTGCTGATTACACCTTCAAATCTGTAGATTTTAGGTCTGTTCAGCAGTGATGATTGTAGCAGATTCAAGCAAAATTTTCTCTTTTCATCCTATGTTAAATCTCTCTTTCTCTCTCTTTTCGTAGCTATAACTTGTAGAATCAATATTAATGAACAAACCTCATTAAATATCCTAAAAATAACTACATTTGGCGTTCTATGTGAATTTGCGCTGTGACGTCACGAAAATTTAATTAATTTTTTTTCAGTTTAAATGAAAAGAAAAAGGTAAAGAAAAGACACGTGTCTCTTATTTTTATCTTATAGTTTTCGATTTTTTAAATAAAAAAAATGGGAAAACAACCAATTGTTGGCGGAATCTATTAATGCTGGACTTCAATCTGATGCCATTTATATTGATTTTTCTAAGGCTTTTAAGAAAACCATAGCATTCTTACTGCGAAACTTCAAGATCATGGCTTGCTCTCCGCTGAGTATCGGATTTTTTGAAACCTACTTTACAAATTGCAAATAATATGTTGAATGCTCTGGCCACCAGTTTGTTGAGATCTTACCAACCTCCGGTGTTCCTAGAGGGTCCAACTTGGATCCCTCCATTTTAATATCTTCATTAACGATATTATTTGTGAGGCACATATGCTTACGGTTTGCGGACGATACGAAATTATACCACAATACCAGAAGCACTGAAGTAAAGTTTTACCTTAAGTGACTCAATTTTAATTGGATCAGTTATCTTTCAAGACAAATTTAGCTATTTAGATATCTTAGACCATTTTGTGTACAGACATGCCGAAGATACCGCCGCTCAAAGTTGTGGTTGCCATCGCGGTCCCAGTCCCACTCGTGGTGGGTGTCGATGATGATTAGACATACCAGAGAGGTTTATATTATGTTTTCTAAAATATTGCAGTTATAAATAGGGTACGCTTCAATTTGTCTCCCTCATTTCACTATGTTCAACAAATTTTACTAAGATAGTCTACAAGATAGAAGGGAAATGTCATAATTAATATATTTGCATAAATTATTCAACAATAATATTGAATGTCCTCAAATTGTGGCCATGTTGAATTTTCATATGCCTAAATTAACTGGATATGAACATCTAATCTTTCATTTAAGCACACCTAGAACTAACATAAAACAGTTTTCATCACTATATAGAATATGTGCTGCATAAGATGGCAGGCAAAATTCCATTGATATTTGACTATCATATAACCGCAATAAAGAAACTTGTTATCGGAATTAAGCAATTAATTTTTTTTGTTTAAGCGCTTAGGCATTTACTATCTCACAGATACATCAATGGCATAAAAACGCATTATAATTCAAAAGTACCTGCTAATGCCTGACAAATAATTAACTTTCTATTTAATTTTTAATCATTAGCAAAATACATGTTCTACTGTGTTGCTATGTTTGCATTGAATGATGAATCGCTCAATTATATCATTTTGTAACTGAAAACGTTCTAGATTTATGAGTTTTAGAATCTGGAATGATTATGAGCAAAAATTCTCCATTGTCCTGAATGTCATCTATGGTAATATTCATCAACTGCTCCCTTCTGAGGGCACCAACCACTCCAATAATTATTAACACTACCTAAAATAATGTCTTATCACAACTGATTGAAAAAACTAAATTTTGTATTACTTTTAGAAGTAAAAATATGTCATCGGGAGCGTTAAGTAAAAAGCATTAATTTGTTCTCTGGTAAATACTTCAGATTTATTTGCTTTGTATCCTACAGACTCTCTTTTAAAAAGACAATTAGTTTCGGAAACTTCGAAATATTTACATTTTCTTCCAATGACGCTCTCGCTAACTACCGTGATGTTTTGTTCTGAACGAACTATACAAGCTTGTGTCGTGTGTTTCACATCACACCCCGAACCAGTACTTTCGAATTTTTCGATTGTTCCTTTCACAGTAGATGAATGAGGAACATTATTTCGACCGAAAATTGGACGCACTTTACGAATCGTGGCAATCAAACTTTCATTATTTTGATAATAATGTTTTACTATCAGGACGAATTGTTCTATCGCTTAATGCTCCATGTTTACTAACTCCCATCTGTCTCCTATCGACCTGGCATATCATAATCGTGTAACATCTTGACAGTAAACTGACGCGCATTCAAATTTTGAGTTCTTATTGAAACACCTTTTACAACTCTATTTTATTCCCAACGGTTCGTTTACTTTACGCAAACTTCTTCAACGCTCAGAATTAATATTAAGAGAGGAAACTCTGTCACGGATAAAATAATAAATACAATTAAGCACGAGTGCTTATATTTGACATTGCATAAATATACATTTTTTACAAAATCACAAAATATTAAATTAAAATTTATTAAGGACCGATCTTTCCATCTATTAAATATATTTGATTAATAAGTTCTATTGTTACAATAATTGTATCTAAGGAAACTATGTACTGAATAAATTTAATAGATCGGCTCTAAATGTTTAGCCAAGTACAGGGTGATCAATACCCTCAAGCCTTTTTTTCGAAAAGAGTAAGTGGTATTTGAATACATGTTTCCTGGCAATGCCCTCGAGTACTATGCCTACCATCACCAACTATGAGCTGATTTTCAACATCCTTTTTCCAGAAAGAGATGAGGGAGATGGGAATAATACCGACCTACTGA
The DNA here is from genome assembly GCA_029963845.1 of Rhamnusium bicolor. Classification (NCBI taxonomy): domain Eukaryota; kingdom Metazoa; phylum Arthropoda; class Insecta; order Coleoptera; family Cerambycidae; genus Rhamnusium; species Rhamnusium bicolor. The sequence goes on from JANEYF010003049.1 coordinate 175,473, forward strand.
GGGCAGACAGTTGCTGGTTTACAGATGGCTCCAAAACTCCTGAGGGAACAGGAGCCGGAGTACATAGCTATAGGCCAAGGGTGAGGATATCCTCAAACCTAGGTACTAATGCAACTATTTCTCAGGCCAAGGTTTATACCATTAAACTGTGTGTACGAAGGCTGGAATATATGCATCTTACACGCAGATCAATTAAAATTTTTTCAGATAGCCAAGCAGCTATAAAACCTCTTGGCTCCTAACGCTGTAACTCCAAAACGGTATGGAACTGTCAAAAGGCTCTAAATCATTTGAGCAAAAACAACAAAGTGACTCTGGTCTGGATACCCGGCCAATCTGGTATGGAAGGTAACGAAATAGCCGACTCCTTGGCCAGAGAAGGGAGTCGGAATGATTCAACCAATACTTGGTATATCTTCAAGTACTGCTAAGATGGCCATCTCAACCTGGGCTGAGAGGAAAACTCTCCAGTATTGGCAAGAATTACCAGGATTAGTTCATTCTAAGGTGTTTATAAAATACCCCTTGAAATCAAGAACTAAGAAACTTTTAGAGTTAAACAGGATAAACCTGAAAACTCTAACAGGCCTATGTACTGAGCACTGCCGACTAAACTATCATCTGCATAAACTCGGCCTAGCGGAAAACGCTGAGTGCCGTCTGTGCTTAGAGGATGATGAGAAGGCAGACCACGTCCTATGCACCTGTCCCGCTGTGGAGAGGATCCGATTCTCAATATTTGGCAAAGGGCAACTGCTGCCAGAGGATCTGGACACATTCTCACCCAATAAAGTTATCAGTTTCATTAAGAGACTGAGCTTATTGGGTGAAATATAATTAGGAGTGAGCCACAATAGGTCTGCTAATGGCCGCAGTGGAGAGTCCACAACGACCCACTCATATTAACCTAACCTAACCTAACATGTATTTTAATTTGTAGCTGTCTGTTTGTTTGTTTATTCTACAAATAGCATTTGCATCTAATAGCCACAACGCAGAATGTAAATTTTTTTCAGGAACCCATAACTGTACTCACCAAGGTCGATTCATTATAATATGAACAGAATTTAGTAATTGAAAAAATGTCTAATCATAGCATTTTTTTCAGTTATAAATTCTTAAAAAAATTATGACAAATATGACAAAACTATTTTCTGATTTTGAGCAACACTTATTTATGATTTTTTTCACATTTTTTTAACGCGATTGTAAGTTTTGCATGTTTAGATTTTCTCATGATCACACAAAGTGCGAGTGTGCGCTAGTGTTTTACTTCTAAATAACTTTGAAAAAAAAAAGTAAAATTTGTGTCAATTTATTGACGTATAGAAATTGGTTGGGCTTTCAATTGTCATGCCTACAGAAGTGATAAAAATATTTTTTTTGGAACTTTCATTAATTGGCTAATAAGCACTGAAGAAGTTTAAGTATATTAAACGAAACATAGGCAAGGTAGCGTTTTTATTTGAACCTTGGTCCTGTTTCCGACAATTTTAATGTGTAGATAACTTTGAGGACTTGAAAATATATGTTTAATGCGACTATTTAATTGATAGAACGCTAACATTTATTGATACAGAAATAAGGGAGACATTTAGGTGCCTATGAAATGAGACGTTCTATATATAAAACTGTAGTGTAAAAATCAGATGCACTAAAGGAACATTGTTTCCTAGAATTTGCATTTAAGAACGTCTTTAAAAATATGGACAACTAAATATAACAGGTTATACTGGTACCAGGCTCGATATTACAAAAATAAATATTTTTTACAGTAAGTACATAATTTAAATAATTATAAGAATACATATATTTGACTAACCTTGTTGTCTTTACTGGCAGCCTTCGGTAAAATTTACGTAGATCTTAAACAAGTGGTTGAAGTTGAAGTAGTTAAAAATTTTAACTTAATACATAAATACTCTTCTTCTGTATCTCCCACCCTCGAAGATATCTTTGGTATTGCCCTTAATTGTTTTGTTACACAGTTTAAAGCAGATTTATGTTTACCGTATTGACTTACTAGCTCGTCAAATTTATCAATATGACGCCCCCATTTAAAAGCAATTAACACAATAATAATTAAAATATATTATACTTACGATTTTTATTTATAGCTAGGTTTCCACTTTATTAATGTTCACTTACTTTTAAATTATTAACGGTTTTTAAAGGACAGATATATACAGGATGTTAAAAAAGTAATGATCATTAATATTATAACTATTTATTATTTGAAAACATTAAAATTTTATTTTTCATTTCTTATCAAAGAAATACCTACGTAATTAGCAGGGCTGGAAGTGTCTTGGGAAAAACATACTTTAAAGTATCTTAGGCACATCTAGTAATTCAATTATTAGTAGAGCTGTCCGAGGTCACCTGGCCGACAGAGCTGTCATATGACTCATATGTTTACATCATATCATAATACTTGAATAAGTACAGTAAATGGAAATAAATTTTAACAATAATGTTACATTTTATAAAAATTTGTGGGGAAGATCTATAGTATAATAGCATCAGGTATGTTTCTACAGCTGTCTCCGTCAGCGATGTTCGCTTTGGTGAAAAATTATGTTTTGCATTTTGAAAATGACCATTCGACATCTACGGATGTAATACAGGCATAAGTAAAACAATCTGTGAACTCACTTAACGAAGTTGTAGATGCACTATCACAAATTTGTCTTAATTTGCTAAAATCAGTATCTTTCTGTAATACACTCTCGAATTTTTCACTAACGCGATTATTTCTTGCGTCATTTATAGCCTGTAGCTGTGTATTTACGTCGTCCACTATTTGCAGCGATTCCACTAACGACAACGAACTATTTTGCAATTTTTCTATTGCGTCGTGTAGTCCTCTATAATTGTTATTAATAGTTTTTAAATCTGTTTCAAGGGAAACGTCTTGAAAGCTTGTCTGGCTTTCCCTAATAGCTGCAGCCTCGTTAGGGTTGAACTGTAGTATCACAGCTTTTATTTGTTGAAAATATTCAGCATAATAAAAAGCCGCTTTCAACCACGTTCTCCAACGTGTAAGAATCGGCTCTGGTGGTTCAGGGATACCAGGACACTGTCTGTGAAATGCTCGAAGCCGTTTAGGAGATTTGAGAAAAACTTTTTTTGTATTTGCTATTAATGCATCTACCTCTGGAAAACATTTTCGAATCGTTTCTGCCACAAGATGTAACGCATGCACTTTACACGTAACATGTAAAAACCTACAATTGTCTCTTTGAAAAGAACGGCCTACCATGCGCATTGTCGCAGCACCATCAGTCACAAACATCAATACTTGACTTGTTGAAAATTCAAATTTTTCGAATGTCTCCAACACCCCACGCGTAATTATTTCGCCAGTACACGCAGTTAGTCTTTTACTAGCTAGTAAAAGTGGAAATGTTAGTTTAAGAGGGCCCAGTACACGTACTATAATATTTAAAATAGAATCTTTTTTTACAATCTGTCGTCTCGTCAATACATAACCAGAGCCGTGTATTTTTTAATCCAAATTTAATCCTATTTACAATGTCTTCACGAACAGCTGGAATATATCTACGTAACGATGTACGACTTGGTAAGTTCACCTGGGGATTGTGTTTATTCCAAAACTTCCGAAATGGTTGTTTATCCAGTATGTGTAGCGGAATATTACAGGCTATTAACATTAACAATAAATCAAACATAAACTGAGTTGTCAAAGGCATGCCATTTTTTTTATTTTGATGTTGCACGGTGTTGATATGACGACGACAATCTGTTTTGTGCCAGCACATTAAGTCTTGATTACAAACTTTACAAATTATTTTGCATCCGTCATAGAATAAATCCGGAAATTCACAGATAAATTTATTCACTGTGTCCGCGTACGGTCGTTTTTTACCCTTTGGCGCGTTTGACATTATGTATAATTTATAGGTACAACCTCACGCATCAACCTTTCAAATAAGACTGCAACGTAAATCACTTCTAAATCGGCACGTGTGACGCCATCGCAAGACCGTGGCTGTACTCCAGCCACCTCGGACAGCTTTAATTATTAGTAGAGTCAGAATTCGAATATTAGTTCCGGGAACGAATGTACTCGCTACAAGAATTTAACTTTTGATGTTGTCATAAAAGGAATCCACTCTTTTTACACACCAACAACTAAATAATGTAGTCCGTACTTCAACAAAGTAAAAAAGTAAGTAGATGAAAAGAAACAATTATGTCAGGTATTTGTCGTAGAACATTTTAAAAATGTCGCGTCCACTTCCTCTTCGTGAAGTTATTATAAAACGATGGATAAAGGATTTCCAAGAGTTGGAGTTTGATGGCACACAACATTAGCGGGATATTTGTGAGATAATACTGTCATGGACAATGAAAACACAGATTTTGTAGAATGTTGCAACTGAAAATCATAAAACACATATTAATGGCGGACGGTACGGCTCGTACAATATAGCCCGGAGCATTTCGTGAGATTCCTTCCAGAAATCGAGGAGTTAAAACTCACTTGTGTCACTTTGGGTGTACAGAATAATATCCCTTGCAGAGAACGAGGTGTAGGATTTGACTGGTACGAATTCAACTACGACTGAGATGGGACTCTTTCCAGAGATCGAGGTGTTAGCATCTTATCTTTTCATCAACAATCAGGGTATTTCCGATGCTCTTCTAACTATATAGCATAGGAGTTCAGTTTTACTAATTCGGGTTTTAATCGTAAAACTGTTCTTTAAACTAACTAAACTAGAGATATGCCTGAGTGACTGGAGAATATCCGAGAACAATTTTCGATACCTAGTGATAGATTAAAGTGATTACCCATCACATCAACTTCGAGCTTCTTTTCTGTACAACTTATATTAAGTGAACACAGGTGTTGGACGGAATGGATCATGCATTACCTCCCGGGGAACCTCGTGAGATTTCTTCCAGAGATCGAGGCGTTAAAATCTCACTTGTGCCACTTCGCGTGTACCTGATGAGATCACTTCCAGAGATCGAGTTAAGATTTCATTGGTACTAATTTAAATATGACTGAGATGGGAATCTTTCCAGAGATTGAGCCGTTAGAACCCTACCTTTACCTCAACAATAAATAATGACAACCGAATATTCCGGTACTAGTTTGTTGAAATACCCGCTTTTATTAATGAATCACAAAATTTCCCCAATATCTCTGGCTTATTATTCCAATGAGCAGGCATTGGTAGATACTTGACAATGACGAAGAGAAATATAAAGCAGGTAATCGAAAACAATCGGCAAATGATAGAGATAAAATTAAATAGCAGAAATAATTCTTATGGATGGATTTCTCGGGCGGTTATTTGTTTCTATGTTGCTGCCTGCTGGATTGAAAACGGCGGAACTAACTGACTATTGTTGCCGACGCGTTTTGTTTTATACCCAAACCGCGGCTAAAATGTCACGCGACTCTGCGCGATGAGTGAGGTTTTAGCTTATATGCGTGCGTTGAAAACGTATTTCAAACTAGCTTGGGAAACCCTGATTTAAACAAGTTCGCTGCGTTATTTAATATAAATAAAATAAAATATTCTGAGGCTGGGAATCGCTTTCTCATAATTTAAAAACTATGCATCCAAAAAGAAATTACTTAAAACGGCCATGAATTAGTATTAAAGTTAAATCAACCAATTGTCCTGTAAATTATTAAAAACAAATAGAAACATATTTCTTCACCATTAATAAATGCTTTCAACTTGGCTTGAAATTAAACATAATAATTAAAATAACTTCCTCTTACTTGGCTTCAGCAAGCGGCTGTTTAGTATAAACACAATAATTGATGTATCGATAAGATAATAAAACCAACTAAGAAACCGGTTTGAAACAATTATTATGTTTGGGAAATAATTATTATTCCAAATGCTGGATTTCTAAAATAAATTGAACTCTGATTCAAAACAGTTTTGAAATTAACATTAATACTACTTATAGTATATAGAATGTACCAAAGTGAAATGAGAACCCAATTATGTCTTATTACAACAAAAAACCATTAACAGAAACTTCATTTCATTACAGAGCAACGAAATTAAAGCAGAAATTAATTCTACACGTTAGTGTAGCTGAAATCTCCGACGCTAGTGGTCAAAACATCACAAATGTATTGGTTGGGGGATGGATGAGATAGTGACAATGCCAGTCCGCTTAATATCAACAAATGTGGTAGACCAATGCAGTAACGATGTGTAAATGTATGGATAGCAGTTTTAAAACACTATATTTTTTGTGCATGTGTTTACACTAGTATTCTGGATCTGTCACTGGTTTTGACGTCATATAATATTCGAATCCGAACTCTAGTTATTAGTATCTAATATATTTTATGTTTCCCTGTAACGTATTCTAGATATCTTAGATAATTTCTTAAAGTATTTTAATATTATGTTGCTATTTTTTGTCGATTGGATAAAAATATAAAAACACCTCAATTTTATTTATTTATTTATATCTAACAAAAGTTAACATGATTACAAGAAAACCTTGATAGATATAAATATACACAAGGCACATATAAAAAAACAGTTTTCTGAATGTTTGAAGTACTTAATTACTAAACTATGATTATACAGCTAGAAATGAAACACTTTACATTTTATTGTATTGTATTCCTTGAAAATCATCAAGTTTCTACACGAGATTATGCGCTAAAATTTGAGTTTTGCCCTAAATCCGTAAGAAACTGAAACAAAAATGGGAAGTTCTTCCCTTACAAAATGATTTGTTACAAAAGCAAAGCGAAGAGGATTTCGATTGGACATCTCAGTTTTGCGAGCAAGTAATAAAAAAGTTTCGATAATAATGTTAATTTTTCCGACAGAATCGTTTTTTCTGATGATGCTTTCCTTTGTATGAAGAGATCAGTAAAGAAAAGAAATACAGAAAAGTTACAATACCTACAGCTTTTAGAGAATAATGTAATATCCGCGATCTTATTCTCACTGGATGGTGCTGTCTGATTAGGAAAAGAAGGCCCGCTGAAAGAATGTGCCTTCTGAATTCCATTCACAATGAGACGTGTAAGAAATAAATGATTTAGTGCATGACATATTTTTCTGATCATTTGCATCCGCACATATTCATTGGGCGGTATACTATATTCCTAGTATATGATTTTGCAGAAAGTTGGTTTCTCTTGTCGCGCAGACCTTCTTGCCCCGACTGGACAGTAATCGTATTGATAACAGTATATGGTTCTCCACACTGTAAAACAGAAGATATACACACCTAGAACAAGTCTTCCTAGGAAGACGAATGGGAAATATAAGTGCAATGGCCCGCTAGACAACCGGATCTAAATCCATTGGATTATTTTTAAGGTCCATTTTAAAAGCAATGCCAGTTGCACTCGGTTCAATAACCATTATGATCTGAGGTTTTAAAATTTTTGCAATAAATAACACAATTATTATAAACTGTCATGAAATTTTCTAATAAAATATAATTCGTACATTGAAATTTATACATAATTTTTTGGGAAATCTGCACTTATATAAGTTGAGCTGTGAAAAGCCGGGCACTTTTAGTGGCTTAAATTACATTCACGCAAATTTCCTAAATTATCCACAATTTTCAATGCACTTATTATATTTTATTGATAATTACTTTTTAAATTCAGAAATACTTAAATTTTGAAATGAAAGTTGATACGAACAGAACCTTGGGAGGAGCGGGATAAGTACCCCGTTACCCCGCCCGTAAATTCACGTTTGCCAATAAAAGGGTTTTGCTGAGGGTTTTTTAGTGACTGAAAAAATGTAGGTGTTTGAAATAATATCAAAAAGGAAGTTTTTCCAATATTACCACCGAAAAAACACATGCTGCACAATAGAGCCTAAAATAATAGTTTCTTGTCCTGAGTTATTTTTTTCGTCATTTATTTGCTTTTCTGGCTCCACATTTTGTGTACATTTTAACATAGGTCAAATATGTTTTATCATTATATTTAATTTAATATTAATTATAGTGATAATTATGATAATTTTTGTAACATATTGTTTCTATTTTGAGTGTTGTTAATTAAGAAAATCTGAGTTCTTTGCCAAATCTATTTGGCTACCTAAAGATTTTTTACTGGTTGAGATAAATAATTATATATTTGTTACTAAAAATTGTACTGACTACTTCTTTCTCATATATTTTAGATTGATATAATGTTTATTCTTCATGTTGATAAAATTTAATTATTTAACAAAACAGAACTCAACAGAAAGTCCTAAAATAATTTGTCTGGTCATCGTAAATACTAATAGAGAGTGCTTTATACTTCAAACTGAATATTTAAAGTCAATACACAAAATAACATAACATTGCAATAATAAATTCATACATATTTATCAAATTGTTAACTAACAACTTATCCTTACCCGCACTCTGAGAAACCGATGAGTTTGAAAATTTTGAACGGCAAGAAGCTTATGAAAAAGTAAATATAAATTCTACAATTTAAAGTCGAGCTAAATAAAGCACTTCTAAAGTGCTTTAAAAAAATACATTTTAAAAGTGCATCAAACTCTTCTAAAACGTATTAACAGTCTCTTCCTTTTGGCAGGGCTTGAAGCACATTTAAAATGTACCTTCAAAAACACTTTATCCACCACTGATTTTTAAAGTAAACGATTATGCCAAATATAAATATAATTTATTACAAAATTACTGCAAATTATGGAATCGTCGTTGTAAAATACCTATCTCAGATTTTCAAAATATGCCCTTCATGAAAGTTGCATTTGAAAACTTAGTGTATGGTGCTCTAAACCTATTGAACATACAGAACTACCAGCAACTTTACTTTTAAAACTTTATAATACAACGTTGCTGATGGCAGATTTAGTAAATAATTAAACTTGCAAGTGCAACGTTAAGCCTCACAGTTTTAATCTTCAACAACAGTCTGGGAGCTTTAGTGTGTTTTAGAAGATTAGCTACAAGAATAATTAGTTGTATTATTCTTAAGCTAGTTGGAATTAAAGCCAGGCCTTAAGTTGACTTTTGTTTACAAAAACAGAAACAGAAACAAGTTTTAAATTTCGGAAGCAAAACCGAAACTCTGTTTCCAGCAAATGGACTAAAAATAAGTTGTGACTGTGTTTTTGTTTTTTAAACACACGGACAGTTAGTACAATCATGTCCTCTATTTACGACGACTTGTTTTTTATCACTCATATGTAGAAAAGATACAAAAACCAACTGTTGCTGCGTGCTGTTTCCACCGAGCCAATTCTGTTTACAAAAATAAAAACAGAATGCAGAAACCCTTTGATCTTTCCGCCACGCGACGGGACTTTCAGGTGTTGATGGAATCATTCGCCGACGACTCAAAATCTCCGAATTATTTATGATTTTGCAATCTCGAGTTGCTGTTTTGTCGAAATAGATACAGTCTTTGTTTTGTTGTAGTTTTGTCGTTTGGTGAACATCCGTCTGTAGAGTGTGAGATCTTTTCCAATTGTATTGTTCGTAACCAATATGAGTGTACTATCTTTCGGGATAGAATTCGAAACACTGTAGGCTAATAGTACAATATCCGATATGAACTAAGTAATGGTAAGTGTCTAAGCTTTTTGAACTACAAATAAATTAAACCACATGTATGATTCTAAACTTCTTTATTTATTCTATGACAACAGATAAAATACAGCAGTTCATGGAGTCTACGGATATTATAATTAACCGTCGATTTTGAAGCCCTTGACTCTTCCTGTATATGCCACAATTCCGTTGATTTTGATGTAATATATAAATGGTCGATTAGCCTTGAACCAGATGGGTTCGCTAGGATCATAAGTTGCCTTTACCATATTTACTGAAAAAAAGTTTTTACTTTTGAGTTAATTGCACAAAATCAATATTATAAATACAAACTGTATAATTCTGTTATTAAATAAAAAGTGAAAAACCATTGATAGCACGTACTATGGAAATTTCGACATTTTCACAGCAAAAATTATCTATGTACTAGCTGGCGACAATTACTAAACTTTTTGGCGTGTTTAACTGTATTTTGCACAAAATAACACATAAAAACTGCTATAATATACTTATTAAACAAAGTGTCACTTATTTTGTGAGATGATTTTATTAACGTCAACAAATTAATTAGTCTTCTTCTTCTTCTTATCAACCAATTTTACTAAAGTAGTTACAATCCTTGCTGACTAAATTTCGCAAGAGAAATGAAAAATTTTACAACAGTTTTATAATATTTCAGCAATCAATGGTGCGATTCGATATTAAATAGAACTACCGATATATCGACAGTTGATATAGAAAGCTTTGCACTTCTGTATCAAGTAACAGTTAATATCATTGAAGAATTCATATTGACTAAATTCTTGAATGCAGAATCATTAACACGTTCTTTAACAAACCATCTTAAACACTTTACATGAATGTTCAAAACTTAATATCTCAGTTTGTAACTTCTGGAATATACCCGAATTGATGCAAAAAAAGAAAATTGTATTTCTTATCTTCATTATTATCGTTTGGATCACCATTCGAAATTGCTTAATTTGTAGAAATAATATATACTAACCTGCCGTTGGAGATGTAGCTTCACATCCAAATTCGTCGAAACTAATGTAAGTTTTCTGAATTACATCATTGATACTGAAGTTATCGTCAGATGCAGATATTCCTGAGAAATCAGCACCTTCATGGAAAGCTTTCTTAATACCCAACTGAAAAGAAAAAGAGTTAGCTATTTCAAAAATATAACAACCAAGATCACCATCTCTTACAATACATTCATACAGATGTATCATGTAAAATTTTTTATTATTTTTCGGAGAATGCTGTCGAACATTGTGTGAATTTACTATGGCCTCATAATATGAGTTGCTTTTATAAAAATTTTATATTTATGATGAAGAAGCATTCATTAAATTTACTTTACAAGTAGAAAGTACAATGAATTAAAAAAAGTTGATTGATGATGAAGTTACTTTGTGAAAATCCATTTTGATTTAAAAAATTATAAACACTTTTTTTACTTGTCTAATTTTCACTTTCTTTGTTATTTTACAACTAGTTTCATCCTATTCGGACATTTTCAAGTAAACTGTTTACTTGAAAATGTCCGAATAAGATGAAACTAGTTGTACAATAACAAATAAAGTGAAAATTAGACAAGTAAAAAAGTGTTTATAATTTTTTAAAACAAATGAATTACTCTTCTTGCATGTTTTGGTTAAGAAAATCGATAAGACATTTGATACTAGTGTAGTAGCTCATATTAATAGATGTTTAAAATTTGACTCTAATCAATCAACTAATGTTAAAAGGTAGATGTAGTGAAATGTTTATATATTGTGACAGAATATAAATTATTTATTCTAACGATGAAACTAAATAATTTGAAAAACATATTCAAGTGGATTGCCGTAAAAAATTAATATCCTGAATTATTTGTTGATAGAAATTTCATAAATTTGGAATAGATGTCAATACCAGTAATTCTTTACCTACAACGTTTATCTCAAAACCTACATCATGTTGTTAATAAATTAGGTCATAACAAAAACAAAACCGGTAAACCATGGGTATGTGAGAGAGTTGTTCAGACATCTGATTGTAAGATGAATAGAATTATACTGTGAAGGGGGAAATCTAAAACTCGCGAACATGCTTTGGAAAACTAATTTTCATTGAATTTGGGTTTCACGGTAACATACATATTACATTTTTTTAGTTAATCAAACTTTAAAGAATTATTGGTGTAATAGTAAGATCCAAGAAATAAAGAGAATACCTCAAAGAACATTCACACAATGCGTAATATACTTACATTTTTCCAAGATTGGTATGAATTTAATGTCATATTCAGTTTTGAATTTAGGTATTTCGACAGCAATTTTTTCTTTACTGTATTCCTGATGCTGTATCACTTGGTCGATATGTTCTTCCAAATAAGCAATATCTTCTCCTTCATAAGGCAAAGCAATCGTCATACTGATATCACCACCTTAAATAACAATTATAAATATATAAAAATTTACCTAATGATCGGTTAAAAAAGAATTACGCCTGAAGATAGAAGAAAATGTTATCACATAAAATTGTAGCTACTTATAGTTATTCTTTTAGAAAACACTCTGTATTATTGGAAATTTTTTAAAATGTTTATCAAACCATAAAATAAATAGTTACAAGCGTACTTGCAAAATTTTTCAATAATAATAGCGTAATTCTACTTTAACAGGTATGTTTGCATGTATACAGTGTATATATATATATATATATATATATATATATATATATATATATATATATATATATATATATATATATATATATATATATGATTAAATATGATTTGAAGGAAACAACTACTCAGCGGGCAAATACCCCGACCTGCATTGAATTACACCTTCAAATCATGATAGATCGATAGCCAATATCATTTGTCAATTCCTAACCAGACATAGATCGATTTCGAACTTATTTGTTCTCTTCAGTATGCCATAGGTTATGGAACAGACAAATGATAGTGGCCAACCTGCTAGTTATATACTAACTATGGTGAAGTGAATAGTGGTGAGAGGTATGAAACTTCTCATATGGTCTGAATGCTACTATCCGACCGACATCCTCGATGTCTCTGTGGCGGATAGCAGACCATATGAGAAGTTTCATACCTCTCACCACTATTCACTTCACCATAGTTAGTATATAACTAGCAGGTTGGCCACTATCATTTACATGTATATACACATGTATATTGTCATAATATTCATGGGTCATAAAAATTAAGTTGTTTAAAGAGAGAAATAAAAACAAAATTTAAGAAATCAGCTAAAATGGCAATTACTTTGAGCATTAATATCATGAAATGTAATAATACTGTGGTCAAATTTGAAATTTGTTGTTTCATATAACAATATAATACTTAAAACGTAAAGAAATAACAAAATGTGTTGAGAGCCATGAGGCAAGATATAAAAATATTAAATGAACATAGTTATTAGTATTTAAGTTATAATGTTATAATATAGAAGTACATACCGTACAGATAATTGGCAAAATATTGTAATTAAAATAAACAAAAGTGAAAATGATGCATTTGAGGAAGCTGCAATTATGATAATTTAGTCAGTTTGGAAATCCTGAGATACAAATGTTCAGCTAGTATTGCACAATTGATTCAGTCATCCAGGGTAACTAGGAAAAACAAGGGAAGTTGTGGAAGGAACAAGATTTTTGAAAGGAAGAATGACAAGAGATTAAAAACTGGTTAAAATAAAAGTATAATAAATAAAATAAAGCTTTTATAAATAAGGCGTATTATAAGAAGTTAAAGAAGAAAAATAAACAAGCAGAAGATAATTGGAAAAATTGGAGGAAGATTAAAAATTATAATAATTGAAAGCAGAATTGATAAAGCAATCAAAATACCTATTGTTCAGTACTTAAAAGGTTAGTTTCCGGCTATTTAATTATTGTTTTAGAAAACCTCCGTTTGGTAAGAATTAAATACATAAAAAGTGAATGTCAGATTGGGGAGAATTAAAGATAGAGAAAATAATAAGAAGTTTGGAGAGTACGGGAAGAGGGAAAATCCCAACGGTGAGCGTAGAAGACAGAGTTAATGATGCATGCAAACGAGTGTTAGAAATATAAGGAACTTGGTATGTGATAGAACTTTATTAAAAGCCAGTGTTAGATCAATATTAAATTTAAGGAGTCAGATTGTTAATTATTATTATAATAGTTGGAAATCATTATATGATCATTTGGTATTTACTCTTGGCCTAAATTTAATTTATAACGCCCTAGTACCGGCTACTTTGAGATAAGTGTTTCATGCTCAAAGTAGATTAATCCAAAATCCAGATTAATTTATTAATCTGGTTGGCGCTCAGCACAATTAAATCGAGAAATTGAGTAAGTGTAAACTAAAAATAAATTTTCAGGAGTAAGATATCACAATATATATATATATATATATATATATATATATATATATATATATATATATATATATATATATATATATATATATATATATATATATATATATATATATATATATATATATATATATATTATATTTATATATATATATATATATATATACATGTGTAATAGAAAATATACCTTTGTATGGGAGCTCCACAAAGTAGGCTTTAAGTTCTGGGTTTTTGTAGTAGTTAAAGTGTCCAATTTGGAACACAGTATCAACTTCAACAGAATCGGCCTTAGCATTGTAGAAAACCTTTTTCGTTGTATTTGAAGCATCGAACTTGTATACCCATTCTCCGTTGAAGTAAAGACTGTTAATTAAAATCACCTTAGTATGCTCATCATAACTAGAATCGTGGATTATGTCACGGATTTTGCCGTTGGTATTTTTCTCTACCCATTTGTTAATAATTTTAGCTGCATCGGAGCTATGAGTGAAGTCGACGTAATCAATACCTGGAAGAAAAATTGTTGAAATGTTCAATAATACTAAAACTACAACGTGAAAAAGCTCAGACATAATTACAACTACGTTTACGGCATGAGCGAGATCTCAAAATTGAAAGAATGAACTCTAGTGTGTACCATTTTTTAGGGGCAGGACTTCGGAAGGTGATTAAAACCACAAAAAAAGAATGGCAGTTTCTAATATAAAATACATGTTGGAAAGGCCTCTTTTTTTGAAATAAATTCTTTTTTATTTTTCTGTCCCAAGCGGACATTAATAAAAAAAAGTAAAGTATTACCCACTCGTTTAAAACTCAACGGAATACGCCTCCTTTGGGCCTATGTCTATGAGAAGTTGAATTTATTTTTGAAGAAAATCAAATACGCGAATGGCCATTTTGACGAAATTACAAGATTTTTAAATATTATGTTATGTATTTATTAATTCATTTAACTATAATAAAACAAATCGTAATTTGCCGATGAATTTTTTACTTATCTCTCGAATTAATCTCAGACTTGTACCCATTCTGATGAAATTATATTGACATTTCTGAAAAATGTCTATTTGCAAACTGTTTTTTTTTTTTCAGGTTTATGTGTCTTTCGCTCGCTGCAAACTTATTTTTTACATCGCCACTGATTCTTCCATTTTTATTATTTCATTTTACTTGAATACTGTAGTATTTGCTCTGATTTGAAAGAAAAATGTGATTTCCAAGAAAAGTGTGATTTTTGAATAATGAAGTTTAATGGTACTGGTAATACATTTGATTTCAGTTTAATAACTCCTCCATCTGCTTTGGTAAGAAAAATAATTGCAACTTTTTTTTATCAAAATTTTAACATCTTGCGTCTCAAAAATGAGGCCTATCGTACATGTAGTTGCTATATTATAGACATTATGAGCCGTGAAATGCACAAAAGGCAGAGCTTATTCCGTGGTATAAGCCGGGGTATTGCCTCTGCGCATGTGAGATTCGTAGCTCATGGTTTTCAATCACTATTTACCTGCATCATAAACACTTTTTCCAATTTCTTTGAAGCTGTCCTTAATTTTAATGTCATCTCCTACAAAAACTTTATTGGCGCTCCATATCTTCAAGTCATCCTGATCCCTCTTCAAATTTGGCAGGAAGTATTTGAACGCGTATTGAGTTTTCTGGTCAGTACTGGGCAAGTGAAGACCAAACTTGAACTCATCAGCAGTTTCACCTTTTGCACCTTCACGTGTAAAGGCCAAAATAGATTCCACAGATATAGGACTAACGATAAAGTTTCCATGTTCATATTTAGCAATTTCCTTCAATAAAAATAAGAACATTATTTTGTGTACCTTGGTATGTACCTTAGTATATATCTAATATTTTCGTGGATTTAGAGTTAATCAGTTATTTTAATAAGACGTTATAACTTAATTTCGACTGAAAAAAAATAGCTATTTGTTGAATTAAAAGGGTGTCGTCTAGTGCACACATTATGAAGATAATATGAAACTGATGTTTCATTGAAAAATACATTATTCCTGATAAATAATTAATATTAATATATTGGAATTTCCCTTAATAATTTCTAAATTATAAAAACCTCATTGAAAGCAAGCATGTTTATATTCGGAAAAACTTTTTATTCCCAAGGACTGATATCCCATAAATGAATCACAACTCCAAATTTCTTTATCATTATCTTCTACTTATATGCACCAATCAGAAAGACAATGTATATAAGATTAAAAATTTATTAAAAACTGAAATTATCTAAATTTTGTTATATATAATATACATAATTACAAAAATAAAATAATTAAGTACATAGCAAAATTACCTTGTATACACCCGAACTAAATCTGTGATTACCGGCTACAAGTTCTTTCTTTGCTTCATCTTCAATTGGAGTGGATAGTACCCCACAAGTTATGGCAAGTAAAATAATGGCACACTTCATTTTGAACCTAAAATAATAAAAGTATTTAAAAACACAATATGTAAATATACAGAGCGTTCCATAATTCCCGTCCAAGTATTTAATTTCCTAAACGGAATGAGACACTTCTAAAATTCAATAGGGTTTTTGAGCAAAATTTGTTCTACAAATATGGTTAAAATGATACTTTTCAAGCATCAGCATAACTTTTCTAGAGTATTTTCCATAGACCTCATTTCGTCAGCACAGAATGAAAGGTCGCATTCATTTATAGAATTTTTTCTAATATATATTTTTCTAGTTTAAATTGTTTTCAAATATTGAATAAATAAAAAATAATTATAGAAATAATGCCAATTATACATATAGAAGTTTTTTACGTACTTAATATAATTTAAAATAAATAAAATTGAAAAACTTTGTTATAAAAGGTCATCTCTCCTTAATGTACAAAATACTGTCTATGAAAAAAATTATAAATTGCTTGATAACGGTTTCAGGAATTTGGTATTATAAAATCTCAGCTATAAGTATTCTGAACTCTATTCACTAGAAAGGACTTTAGCCAAAATGGAGAAAGTGACACAAAATCTGATTAGAATCGTTTTGTGAAGATTGAAATTGTTATTGTAAGCAAGCTCAAAAAAAATTAAGAGGTTAGATTTTCTGGTTTTTGCTTTCTTATACCTAATATAAGGAAGTATAGTAATAGTGATTTTTTTTCGGCCTCGAGATTTTGATTGATTTTTAAGTTTTGAACCCTCCTGAATCCATTCTGACTATTTTCCGAATGATGTCTGTCGGTGCGTGTGTGTGTGTGTGTGTGTATCCGCGATAACTCAAGAAATATTAATGGGAGACTTCCCAAATTTGGCAGTTAAGATTATCAACAACATTTTAGGTGACAGATTAAATTTGGTGAATGTGGTACCACCAGAAGAGACACAATGAATGAAAGAAGAAAAAAGGTATAATTTCGGGGAAAAAAATTAAAATTTGTTATTGCATTTCTAGACGAATCTCAACGAATTATAATGAAAAACATAACTTTATTGAAAAAAAATCTGTCTGCATGTCCGTAGTATCGCGAGAGGTTCCACAGTTTTTGAAATAAAGCTTTCAAATTTGGTACACATGTTCAAAGACAATGATAAATTCGACGATGAGCAAAATTGGCCAGTTGAAAGGAGGTCCACGGACCCAAACTTTTTTGTATTTGCCTTTACAAAAAAATATATTCTTGATGAAAAATTAGTAATCATGTCTACTATATCAAGCCAATAAACTATATTTTCCAAGTACTTAAATAAAGTTGATGTAAACTGAAATTTTATACACATTTGACCTCATAAAATAGGGTTAGGATAAATTTAACAGTATGACATTTGAAATGTCTAATTTAGTTACAAAAAATGTCTTGTTTTTCTGCTTTTTAATGAGCGTTTATAAATATTTGTATTTAATTTAATTTCTAAAATTTTTTAATTAATTTTTGTTAAGAAAGACCTTCATTTAGTTCGAAATTATTTACATCGTGGTACCTAATCATCTATAATTCTTTCGTTTAAGAATATAATGTGAGTTCTGCAAAACACAACAAGTACTGTATAATAATTGACAGTAGGCAGTGTGGAGTTCGGATGGTGCAGTTATACCATCGTAAACTGAAATTCTAAGCATGACGTTAATGCACAGAAATGAATTTAGTTTGACTAATTTAATATTGCTCGTTTTAGTTTTTGAAACTAGCACTATTATGAATATTATACGTATTTGAACATGTATCAACTACGACGACATGTTTTTATTCTTCCTAGATTCAACTTTTTCGATTCTCTTTTTTCTTTAATTACGTTTGCAAGTAGAACAAAAAACTAAAAACGTGACATCAAAAAAATACATATTTTAATAAAAGTGTGCAAAATTTCTAGTATTAATCTTAAAAAATAAACCGATACATTAAGAGATATCCAATATAAATTCATAGATCGCTGTTAAAATTTCTCTGTTAGTAATATTGAAAAACCAAAACATGGGATTCATTCTAAATACCATATAAATTGAATATATAATATTACAGGCGTATTTTTTTAACCTAGAACGTACGATTATTTAATGTCATAATAAAATAAAATATTCGTAATTCATAAGTAAAAATAAAAATGTACATCAGTGTTGCCTGCAATTTTATATATTAAATCCATATGGTATTCAAGATAAATCATATGTATCCATTTTTCGTTCTCATCAATAGAAAAATTTTAACAGTGAATTAAAATTTTATGTTCTGTCCTCGCGACGAAGGAATGCTAACTCCACCTTAAATCCTCAAATCAGTTACTACTTACTTTTGCACGATATTTTGTCAATTGATGGGTACATTACAAACAAAATGTGTTAGTTTCATTATTTATAAATAAAATTTAATTAACAATGGCAGAAATTATCTGTAAATTTGTAACATATTTTTAAGTATGTATATGTTCAGACTTGAACAGTTTTTAAAATTCCGTAGTTTAATTTAATTTTAATAATTGGGGAAAAAGTAAATTTTCTTATACCTTCAATAAAAATGATTTAATGTTAAGAACAAAAACTCAAATGTTATATAAATGTTAACGTAATTTTTTTAAACTGTAACCCAAGCAAAACAGAGTGATATAATAAACGTGTTAAATCAGTTATTCAAATTTCAACATGGATTTAGAAAAGTAAAATTGTCTGCGCGAGATAGGTATATTATTGGCATTATCATATTTAAAAAAGAATATCTTCTGGACTATGAAAAATGAATATTTTAGTCAGTTTAAATCGGCTTAACATTAGTTTTTACAAGAGGCATTTTAAGATTATCTTCGATAATTTTTTTAAACCTTAAGGCTGGGATTTTGCAGTGTTGGAAGTAGGTATTTAATTTTTGTTTATTATAAATATTAGAAAACCAGACAAGGCTGATAAATAAAATCATTTTAGGACTTTGCTAATATTCCAACGACTATATTAATATAAAATTTTAGTTGTCAGTCAATAATTAAAATTTGTGATCTAATAATGAAAGTAGTATTTTTATTGTTAGGTCACAAACGTTAAATACACCAAAAATTAATGACAAACAAATTAATATCCTTTTCTAACATGAATATATGTACAAAAATTGTCGATTATTAATTTTGAAATTAGCGGAAACTTAAAATATTCCTTCTGTGTGAAAAAATGTATTATTTAGTGTTAATAGGTACCATATGTATACAAAAACCAGAAAAATATACCAAAATACGTATAATACTCCAAAATTTGAGAAACAATTACAAAGCAAAAACATTTCACTTACCTTATTGTAGATATTCACACAAGGAATACTTGTAGTAGTGAAGAGACAGTATTTATATTACTATTTTTGTCTCCCCTACTTTTGATAATTTTTATCGTTAACATATTTTCAATTACCTACTGTCTAGTCAAAATTGACTTCTAGTATGATTCCACCATTTAAAAATAAATTTCTCTTTATTGCCTATCAAAACACTAATTTATTTGTAATTTTTTATTAATATCACCAACATTCTTCAGTTGCTGCCACTATCGAGAAAAGATGTGAACATTATTTTAAAGCCGAAAATCAGGAATATTTTTATTGAAGAATTGAATATACGTTCTTATTTATGTCATTTCGCAAGCTTTTTCAAAGAGTTTCATACGGATAATAGTTCAATTTTTTATTTTTTTGAAATAAATATTTTTATTTTTAATTTGCTAAACCACAACTACAAAACTATAGCGAACACGCTGTATAAAGAATAGGGCCCAATATCAATAGAAATAATTCTCACTTATTGTTTTATACAGTGCGTTCATAAAGTTGATAAAGCTAGAAAAAATATATTAATGAATAATCCTAATACAAGTAATTTTTTTATCCTAATTGCGCATATTTTGAAAATGAACTCCTACTTATAGTCAGTTTTAAATTGTACAAATATTAGGTCTCGTGTGCAAATTAGTGAAGCAATGCTATACATCAAAATTTTCGGAAAAATGTGTAGATTACGAATTTGTATGGGGCGCATCTCGCAAAGGTGGCAGAGGGGTGAAAACCACTCCTATACTATCCTTTTAAATATATAATTAAAAAATTGCATATTTTGATTAAATTGACCCAAGCTTACTTAAAACCATAAAAAAATAATGTGTTTTATTAAAAAATTAATATTAGGAAGTCCCACCGCCGCCGGCGGGGGTGAAATATATAATTAAAAAATTGCATTTTTTGATTAAATTGACCTAAGCTTACTTAAAATAATAAAAAAAATAATGTGTTTTACTAAAAAAATTAATAGTAGGAAGTCCCACCCCCGCCGGCGGAGGTGAAATTTTTTTATTTTATATTTTTACCAAAAAATAATTTCACGTCAACTAAGGCAAGACAATAATATGTTTTCTAGGTGTGTCTTAATTTGCAGAAGTCGTCCCGATTTAAATTTAAAAGATATAATTGGTAATTTCGAACTTACTGCAATACCACGATCATTTTTTCACCCTGACGGTTCCATGATTCATCTACAGGGAAAAAGTAAATTAATGCATCTTCTAGACGAAATTGGAAGCAAGGAACCAATTTTTGGTAACGTGGATAAAAACAATTCGGATTCTGTTTTCAGCCATTGCAGTTATTGATGGTATGGCAGAAGTACAGATGCTTCTGCTAAAAGATTGCGTCTATCTTTCTGACTTATCTGAGCAGTTTTCAAATAAACTGTTAAAAAAAATATGCTTTATATTCTGAAATACACGTTATTTTTGATACTTATATTATTGGCTCCCTTAAGTCCATAGAAAGAAGCAGAAGGCAAAATGGTACAGATCCTATACGTTACCATGTTGATGAAAAAATTAATATAAAGAATACAACCATTAAAAAGCTTTTGTCTCACACCTCAACCAAGGAAGATATAACCCAGTATTTTTCAGAAAATCTTATTGCATCAGGAAATATGCGTAATAAAAAGATCGTTTGCTCTTATAAGGATACAGTGCTTTGTACTGTGATATGCGGCGATATGAATCATTTAAAAGTTCTCACGAAGAGGCCGATACCAGAATAATTTTCCATTCTTTAGATGCATCTAAAAGGGGAGCAAACATATTAAGATTTTTTTCGCCAGATACAGATGTTTTGGTACTGACTGTAAGGCGAGTTCCTTTATTACCTAAGGATACCATGTTCATTTGTATTGGTTCTAGCGGTCGTGAAATATCTTTGCAACCAATTTACAGCGCCCTTAGGCCACTAAAAGCTGAAGCCCTTCCAGGTCTTCATGCCCTTTCAGGATCAGATGTTACAGGAGGTTTTAAGAGGAAAGCTAAAATTAGTTTTTGGAAAAAGTTTTTGGAAGGGACTCCATCTACGCTTCAGGCATTAGCTTCTTTAGGTAAAAACGAAACACTAAGTGACTCTGATTTTGAGCAGATCGAGGCTTTTATCTGTTTTTTATATTCAGCATCTAAAAAATGTTTTAAAAGTCTAGCAGAATTAAGATGGTGGTTGTTTGCACAGAGGCAAGTTTCTACTGATAATATGCCCCCCACTCAAGCAGCGTTAAAACTGGCAATACAAAGATGCCACTACCAGTGTACTGAATGGAATCGGGATACACAGGTTCATCCAAATTTACCACCACCAACGGATTACGGTTGGAAATTGGACAACGGAGAATTTGAACCCATTATGTGTACTCTTCCTTGCGCACCTGAAGAAATACTGAATCTTATAAAATGTTCTTGTAAAAAAAAATAATTGTGCTCAAAGATGCAAATGTTCAACCCAAAAAATACGTTGCACGGAAATGTGTGAATGCGAGGCTGATCCAGAATTTTGTTTAAACATTAGAACAGATGAAGAAAAATCATATTATACTGACTCTGACGATGCACTGGACAGCGATTCCGATGACGAGTAATGATTCAATCCATTTATGAAATGCAAAAATGCTGTATTTTTAACATAATTTAGTTTTGTTAAAACTGTACAAGTATATAATAAATATATAAAAAATATTTTCAGCAATTTTTGTTAACGTAACATTTATTTTTATATAGGGGTTGTTTAGGGTAATTTTCTCCCTTCAGCTACCCCTTAGAGGTACGCTCCATTGAGATTCAAGCAAATAAATATATTTTAGAAAATGTTTTCAGCTATTTTTTTATCGTAACATTTATTTTTATATAGGTTGATTAAGGGTAATTTTCTCCCTTCGGCCAGCCCTGAGAGGTACGCCCCATCGAGATTCATAATCTGCATATTTTTCCGAAAATTTTGATGTATAACATGATATTGCTTCACAAAGTTGCACACGGAATACCAATTTAAAGCTGACTATTATGGTTGGTATGGATCACAAAGTTGCGTTCAAGTTATGATATGACGTCATCGAATCTTTTTTTTAAATGGGACATACTTATTTTCTAAGCATGTAAACAGTATCGGGTGTCCAATAATTCCAGCCCATGGCTTTTATTTCCTAAACGGAAAGAGATTTGAAAAATTCAAAAAAAGGTTTTTTCTGAGATCAACTTATTTACATATCTGGTGGTAAATAATGTTTTTGGTGCATCGACGCTAGGTGTCGCGACGCGTTTTATATATTTTTCCCATGGATATCTTATTTTTATTACACAGTTTTGGATAACAATAATTTTGAAAAACATTTTCTAATAATTTTTTTTCCAAAAAATTATCAGTTTTCGAGCTATAAGCAAAAGAAATGGTTAATACATTCCAACCGCTGTCTTTTATTATATTTATTTTATTAAATGCTAGTAGCAATGTTAGGATAATAAATAGAATGCTTGCCATGAGAACAATTGAATATTTTTGCATTTAAGAATCATAAAATAAACATTTTTTTATAATAAATATACCACTACTTTTTTGTTACTTTTAATAATGAAAAAGTTGTTATGATTCTTGTACATAGAAAAACGAACAGAAATACAACTCTTGCTCGTCATTTATATGCTGAACAATGTCGAGAGAGCCATATGACAGACAGAAATATATTTAATCGTTTTCGCCTGATATCCAATTTAAATTTATAAATGGCTGTTAAAATTGTTCTTTTAGTAATATCGAAAAACGGAAAAATATGGTTCATTTTAAATATCATATAGATTTAACATATAAAGTTACTGGCAATATTGATGCCTATTTTTTTTTACCTGGAAAATACGATTATTCAGTTTCATGAAATGACACCAAATAAAAAATTCTTATTTTCTAGGTTTTAATAGCGATTTAAAGTTTTATGGTGAAGAGGGAGAGCTAACGCCTCCTTAAGACAAAATGTTAGGCATTTTCGTCAAGAAAAGGTAGAGATCATACAAAAACAATTTGCACAAATGAAAATTCTGCTGCAGTATTTCATTATTTTGAAGAAAATCAATTCAATTAGACAGACCTTAATAATTTTGAATATTAGCTAAATATGTATACAGAAAAACTTAAAAAAAAAAAATTCACTAATATAAGCCACATTTTTTGCAATATCTTACTGAAGCAGATTTTGAAAGAAAGCGACATTTTCTGGCACAGTTTTTGATAAAT
This sequence comes from Rhamnusium bicolor, assembly GCA_029963845.1. Lineage (NCBI taxonomy): Eukaryota > Metazoa > Arthropoda > Insecta > Coleoptera > Cerambycidae > Rhamnusium > Rhamnusium bicolor. Next base: position 199,429 of record JANEYF010003049.1, read on the forward strand.
GATGAGATTATTGAAAACACTTCATACGGACAGATGAAATTACGTTTGTGAATAATAGAATTCTTAATAGACATAACAGTCGTCAATGGACAGATGAGACCACTCACACTGTTCATGAAATATAACATCAAGGTCACTTTGGTGTTAATGTTTGGTGTGGACTTATTGGAAAACACCTTACAGGGCCATACTTTTCTGAAGGAACACTCACTGGTGCCGTGAATTTACATTTTTAAGAAAATCGTTTTCCACCTTTTCAAGATATACCTCCAAGGCATTTACAGGTTGCGTGGTTTCACCAAGATGAGTCGGCTCCCCATAATATGTGGTTTGGAACCTATTCAGTGGCCACCCCGATCCCCAGTTTTAATCCTTTGGATCGTATGAAAACAAGACTTTGACCTTGTAATGGCGCTTTTTCATGAACGTTTTAGTAGCGTTGTTAGTTTTTTCTAGGGTGTTCAGTTTTTGAGATGCGACATACAACTTACGATTTTCTTATCGGCACCATATTGGATTTTTACAGATTCGAAATATACATAAAATACCCGTTCTCCTGATGGATGATACTATACACTTATACAGTGAGTCCCAAATTCAGTTTTCACCATTGGGATATCGGAAACTATAAGGTATGTAGAGTCGGTTGATTTAAAAATGTTTTAGCAAATTGAATGGTGAATTTGAGCCCGTCGGGAACAAGACTAACTGTAATCGTTTCCGAGTCATTTCCAAAAAAAAAAAAAATTTTGTGTTTTCGTTTTTCACAAATATCTCTAAAATGATTAATCGTACGAAGACGATCTACTACTAAAATAAGTATAGTTTTCTGAATTTAAAAATATAGATTAATGTTAAACAGTTTTTATTCTACAGTTCAGAATCCGAATAAGAATCAATATCGTTGACGTCAGTGGAATCTGAAAATACTTATTCCAGTAAATACCAAAGCCTTTACTGGGCTTTTACTGGACCTTTACTGGAAATGCTAGCCCAATAAAGTCTCAGTAAAGGTCCATACTTTGGTATTTACTGGGAGCATGTTGCTTCAAACTTTTCCAGCAATATGCTAAACTCCGCCAGGATCTTAATATAATAAAAATGGAAAACATTGACCAAGTTGGAGTTCAATTTCGAAATATGCGTAATTAAGATAAAAAATTAGCTTGTCTCGGGATTCTTTCGTTATAATAATAATTATCATTCTGGCAGAAAATTATTTTGCGCAGTACCTACCTTATCGACCCAATGTATATCTACTAAATTTAAGGACAAAATTTTATATGTAACAAAAGTTAACATGAGTGCAAGAAAAAGCTTGACAGATATAGATATATACAAAGCACATATAAAAAAATAGCTTTCTGAATGTTTGAAGTATTTAATTACTAAACTATGATTATACAGCTAGAAATAAGACGCTTTACATTTTTTTGGATTGCATTCCTTGAAAATCGTCAGCTTTCTACACGAGATCATCAAACTTACCCAAAAATGGGAAGTTCTTCCCTTACAGAATGATTTGTTACAAAAGCAAAGCGAAGAGGATCTTGACTGGACACTCAGTTTTGCGAGCAAGTAATTGAAAGTTTCGACAATAATGTTAATTTTTCCAACAAAACAATGTTTCAGATGAGGCTACCCTTTGTATCGATGGATTGGTAAAAAAAATATTACAAACGTTACAATACCTACAGCTTTTAGATAATAATGTAATATCTGCGGCCTTATTTCTACCAGACCAGGGAAAGAAGGTCCGCGACAAGAATACCCTGAATTCCATTTACAATGAAGCGTAAATGAAATAAATGATTTAGTGCATGACACATTTTTGTGATCATTTGCATCACCATATATTCATTGGGAGATAAACTATATTCCTAGTATATGATTTCGTGGAAAGCTGGCGAATTTTCGGCACTGACTTTCCGAGTCGCGCGGGCCTTCTTTTCCCCGCTGGATAGTAAGCGCATTGATAACAGTATATGGTTCTCCACACTATAAAACAGAAGCTATTACATACCTAGACAAGGTCTTTTCAGGAAGGCGAATGGGAAAAATAAGTTCAATGGCCCACTAAACAACCAGATCTGAATCCATTGGATTATGTTTAGTCCCATTTTAAAAGTAGTGCCAGTTGCACTCGGTTTAATAGCCTTTATGATCTAAGGACTTAAAATCTTTACAATTAATCACACAATTATTATAAACTGTCATGAAATTTTGTGAGAAAATATAATTCTCGCCTTAAAAATTAGAGATTTGGGGATAAGCCAGACACTTTTAGTGACTTAAATTACATTCAAGCAGATTTTCCAAATTATCGATAATTTTCAATGCACTTATTATACTGACAAATACTATTTTCTTACTTACAGAAATACTTAAATTTTGAAACGAATGTTAATGCCAACAGAATCTTCGGGGGAGATGGGTAATTAGCCCATTACTCTGCTCTCGAATTTGCGCTTACCAAGAAAAGGGTTTTGCTGAGAGTTTTGTAGTGACTGAAACAATGTAGGTGTTTGAAACAATATTTACACCAAATTACACCACAGATAATACAACTCCCTGTATCTCTAAACTGACGTTGTGCTAGAGGAGTCTACACATTTAGAGACAACGGACACACATCCAATATCCGAGTATACTACGATTAATCTCTCTCACAGAAAAATCTAAGTTCCACGGGCGGGATTCGAACCCGGGACTTTTGGGTGAGTGTCAAGTGTCCTTGCCTCTCGACAATCTCTTACAATATCAAAAACAATTTTCCCAATTTCACCACCGAAATAACACATGCACAACAGAGACTAAATAATAGTTCTTGTCCTTAGTTACTTTCCGTCATTTTTTTTGCCTTCCTGGTTCCACATTTTGTGTAAATTTTAACATAGGTCAAATATGTTTTGTTATTCATATTATATTTAATTTAAAATTAATTATAGTGATAATTACGATAATTTTTGTAACATATTACTGTTTTTATTCTGAGTGTTATTTATCTAATTAAGGAAATCCGTGTCTTTGCCAAATCTATCTGGCTACCTAAAAGATTTTTACTTGCTGAGATAAGTAATTATAAATTTGTTACTAAAACTTTTACCGACTATTTCTTTCTCATATATTTTAGATAGATTTAATGTTTATTCTTAGAGCCAGTCTTTTCACCTCTGGGCAAGTTATTGATAACTAATAAGATGATAAGAAGTGGTTTTACTGCTACATTTTATTTATGGCTATATTCACATTCTAATCTTCTAGTTAGTTAACAGTAATTTACTCAGAGGTGAAAAGACCGGCCCTAAGTTGATAAAATTTAAATATTTAACAAAACAAAACTCAACAGAAACTACTAAAATAATTTGTCTTGCCACCGTAAATACTGATTGACAGTGCTTTATATTTTAAATTGAATATCTAAAATCAATACACAGAAAAACATAATACTGCAGTAATAAATGCATATGTATTTATCAAATTGCTAACTAACAACTTATCATTACCCACACTCACGGAAAAAATCTGAGAAACCGATGGGTTTGAAAATTTTGAACAGTAAGAAGCCGAGGGTTGCCTTTTATATTTCGGGAATAGAGAACAAAAAAAAGAAATTAATCATTGTAAATGGCTTTATTGTTTTTCAAAATATTCTCCATGAAGATCAATACACTTTTGCATGCGCTTGAACCAATTTTCGAAGCACTTTTTCCACTCCGATTGAGGTACCTCCAAAACATGCATTTTGAACGCATCAACCGCTTCTTCAGGTGTCGAAAAACGTTGACCTCTTAATTTATTTTTGATGTGCGGGAATAAAAAAAGTCATTGGGTGCCAAATCAGGGCTGTACGGCGGATGACTCATCAATTCGACTTTTTGAGTTCTCAAAAAGTCTCTTGTTTGAGCCGATGTGTGAGAGCTCGCATTGTCGTGGTAGAGAATGATGCGTCTTCGGCGGTTGGTTTCCCTTATTTTTCCGAAGACTTCTGGCAAACAAATGGTTGTGTACCATTCAGAACTGACCGTCCGACGTTGTTCTAATGGTACAGTTGCCACCTGTCCGGTTTTTCCGAAAAAACAGGCGACCATTTGCTTCGAAGTACTTCGTGCGCGAACAACTTTTGTTGGATGTGGCTCGTCTTGAAAGACCCATACAGTCGACTGCTGTTTACTTTCAGGTTCATACGCATAGATCCGTGATTCGTCACCTGTTACGATGTCATAGACGTGTTTTGAAGCACCGCGATTGTATTTATTGAGCATTTCTTTCGACCAATCGACACGAGCATTTTTTTGAGCGATTGTCAAATTATGCAGGATCCAACGCGAACAAATTTTTTTGGTGGCCAAATGTTCATGCAATATTGAATGTATACTGGTCCCACTAATGCCCAAGGATGTCTCAATCTCCCGATAAGTCGCATGACGATCTTGCAATATCAGTTCACGCACAACCAATGTTTTCTGGAACAACAACCGATTTTGGACGACCTTCACAAAATTCGTCAATGAGCGAACTACGGCCACGATTGAATTCTGTATACCACCGATATACAGTGGTTTTTGATGGTGCTTCATCGCCAAAAGTCGAATTAAGTTCATCGATGCACTATTGTTGAGATAATCCACGTCGAAAGTTGTAAAAAATAATCGCACGGAAATGTTCACGACTTAATTCCATTTGTTAGCCGAGATGAATTTGTCAGGTCACTGTAAACAACACAAATAGCGCCTGTACGTCGAAACGTTCTGAGTACGTATACCGACAAAAAGTTGAACTTTACGATAGGGACGTCGGTTGTTAGATGGCAGTACCAGGATCGTCCATTCCCGAAATATGAAAGACAATCTATAAGACAGAAGGTAAATATAAATTCTATAATTTAAAGTAGAGCTAAATAAGGCACTCCTGAAGTGCTTTTGAACGTACATTTTAAAGTGCAGCAAGATCTGCTAAACGCATTAACAGCCTTTTCAAAATGCATCAAATTTTTTTTAACAGGGCTTGAAGCACATTTAAAATGTACCTTCAAAACCACTTTATCCACCCCTAATTTAAAGCCTTTAAGTAAACGATTATGCAACAATTCTGTTATAGCTTTATTGAAATATGCCAAACGTGTTTTATTACAAAGTTAATGCAAATTATGAAAACGTTATTGTAAAATACCTATCTCAGAGTTTCAAAATATGCTCTTCATTAAAGTTGCATTTGAAAACTTAGCGTAAGGTACTCTAAACTTATCGAACATACACAACTACTAGCAACTTTAGTTTTAAAACTTTATAATACAACGTTGGTGATGGCGGATTTAGGGAAAGGGGCAGCATCTTAAAAAAATATAATTAAACTTGCAAACACAGAGTTACGCTCACAGTTTTAATCTTCAGCAACGGTCTGGGAACTGTATTATGTTTTAGAAGATTAACTTCTAGAATAATTAGTTGTATTATTCTTGGGCTAGTTGGAATTAAACTCAAGCTTCAAGTTTTTCTTAAAGCGGATTTCCACCAAACAGATATATCCATGTCCTCTATTTACGACGACTTGTTTATTATCACTCACATGTAGAAAAGATACAAAAACCAACTATTGTTGCGTGCTGTTTCTACCAAGTCAATTCTTTTTACAAAGCAAAAACAAAATACCGAAACCCTGATCTTTCCGCCTCGTGACGGGACTCAGTTGTTAACGAAACGAGTAACGACTAAAGTCTCCAAAATATTTCTGATTTTGGAACCTCGAGTTGCTGATTTGTCGAAATTGTCTTTGTTTTGTTGCAGTTTTGTCGGTTTGGTAAAAATCCGCCTGTGAATTGAGAGATCTTTTCCAATTGTATTGTTCGTAACCAATATGGGTGTACTATTTTTCGGGATAGAATTCGAAACACTGTAGGCTAATAGTACAATATCCGATATGAACTAAGTAATGGTAAGTGTCTAAGCTTTTTGAACTGTAAATAAATTAAACCACATGTATGATTCTAAACTTCTTTATTTATTCTATGACATCAGATAAAATACAGCAGTTCATGTAGTCTACGGATATTATAATTAACCGTCGATTTTGAAGCCCTTGACTCTTCCTGTATATGCCACAATTCCTTTGATTTTGATGTAGTATATAAATGGTCGATTAGCCTTGAACCAGATGGGTTCGCTAGGATCATTAATTGAGTCCACCACATTTACTGAAAATAAAAAAAAACAGTTTTTATTTTTCTATTTTTCAGTTAATTGCACAAAATCAATAATGTAAACATAAACTTTATAGTTCTGTTATTAAATAAAAAGCTATTGATAGCACACTATAGAAATTTCGACATTTTCACAGGTAAAATTATTGATGTACTAGCTGGTGACAATTATTAAACTTTTTGGTGTGTTTAGCTGTATTTTGCACAATATAACACATAAATACTTTTATAATATACTTATTAAATAAAGTGACACTTATTTTGTGAGATGGTTCTATTAATGTCAATAAATTAATTATTCTTCTTCTTATCGACCAATTTACTAAAATAGTTACAATCCTTACTAACTAAATTTCGCAAGAGAAATGTAAAATTTAACCATAGTTTTATATGCTTTTTAGCAATCAATGGTATGGAGGTAATTATCGATTCGATATTAAATAGAACTATCGATATATCGATAGTTGCTACAGATGGTTGTGCACCTCTGTATCAAGTAACAATCAATATCACTAACGGATTTATATTGACTAAATTCTTGAATTCTGAATCGTTAACATCTTCTTTTATAAACCATCTTAAACACTTCAATTCGATGTTCAACACTTAATTTCTTAGTTTTAGGCAGAGGAAAAAAGGAAAAATTTTAACATTAATTCTAACATTTTTGGAAACTTTTCTTATATTTAAGTGCCAAAACAAAAATATTTTTTTTTTTTTTCCCTTCCAGGGGCGACCCGTTTTTTTTTTCCGAAAAATTAAAAAATAAATTTTTCCCTTTAAAAAAAAAAAACACCCCCCCCCCCTTTTTTTATTTTTTTTTTTTTTTTTTAAAAAAAAAAAAAATTTTTTTTCCTTTTTTTTCCCCCCCTTTTCCCTTTTTTTTTTTTTTTTTTTTTTTTTTTTTTTTTTTTTTTTTTTTTTTTTTTTTTTTTTTTTTTTTTTTTTTCTTTTTCCCTTTTTTTTTTTCCTTTCTTTCTCTTTTTTTTTTTTTTCTTTTTTATTTTTTTTTTTTTTTTTTTTTTTTTTTTTTTTTTTTTTTTTTTTTTTTTTTTTTTTTTTTTTTTTTTTTTTTTTTTTTTTTTTTTTTTTTTCTTCTTCCCCCTGGTGGGGGGGGGGGGGGTTTGGGCGGTGTCTGTGTGTGTTCTTTTCTTCCTCCCCCCTCCCCGTGTTTTTTTTTTTTTTTTTTTTTTTTTGTTTTTTTTTTTTTTTTTTTTTTTTTTTGTTGGGTTGTCTCCCCGCCCCCCCGGGCGCTGTGGGGGGGCCGTCCCCCCCTCCCTCGCCTTTTGGTGCTTCCCGTTTTTTTCTTTGGGTTTTTTTTTTTTTTTTTTTTTTTTTTTTTTTTTTTTTTTTTTTTTTTTTTTTTTTTTTTTTTTTTTTTTTTTTTGGTGGTTTTTTTTTTTTTTTTTTTTTTTTTTTTTTTTTTTTTTTTTTTTTTTTTTTTTTTCTTGTTTTTTTTGTGTGTTTTTTTTTTTTTTGTTGTTGTTTTTTTTTTTTTTTTTTTTTTTTTTTTTTTTTCTTTTTTTTCTTCTTCCTTGTGTGTTTTTTTTTTTTTTTTTTTTTTTTTTTGCCCGGCCTTTCCCCCCCCTCCCCCGTTTCTTTTTTTTTTTTTTTTTTTTTTTTTTTTTTTTTTTTTCCCGGTCTTTTTTTGTAACTTCTGTAATATACTCTAATTGAAAAAAAAAAAATAAATCTGTATTTCTTATCTCTGTTATTATCGTGTAGATAACCATTCGAAATTGCTTAATTTTTAGAAACAATATATACTAACCTGTCGTGGGAGATGTAGCTTCAGATCCAAATTCGTTGAAACTGATGTAAGTTTTCTGAATTACATCATTGATACTGATATCAGTATCGTCAGATGCAAATATTCCTGAGAAATCAGCACCTTTATGGAAAGCTTTCTTAATACCCAACTGAAAGGAAAAAGAGTTAGCTATTTCAAAGACATAATAAGCATCACTTGCAATATATTCATACAGATGGGTCAAGAAAACATTTTCATTATTTTTCGGAGAATACTGTTGAGCATTGCGTCAATTTACTTTGGACCCATAATATGAGTTTTTTTTTTTTTGAAAAATGTTAAGGATTAAGAAGCATTCATTAAATTTAATTTGCTTGTAGAAAATAGAAATTAATTACTCTTCTTTGATGTTTTGGTTAAGAAAATTGATGACATTTGAAACTAGTGTATGTGGTTCATATTAATAGATGTGTAAAATTTGACTCTAATCAATCAACTAATGTTAAAAGGTAGGTGTATTGAAATGTTTATATGTTATGACAGAGCATAAATTATATATTCTAACGATGAAATTTCATAAATATTGGAATAGATATCCAGAGCAGTAATTCTTTATCTACAAGGATTGTCTCAAAAACTACGTCATGTTGGTAATGAGTTAGGTCAAAACAAAAACAAAACCAGTAAACTATGAGAATGTAATTTGGGTTCAACGGTAACATACATACATACATTTTTTGTTAATTAAACTTTAAAGAATTATTCATGTAGTAGTAAGACCCAAGAAATAAAGAGAATACCTAAAATTCGCACAATGCATATACTTACATTTTCCAAGATTGGTACGAATTTAATGTCATATACAGTTTTAAATTTAGGTAATTCGATAGCAATTTTTTCTTTACTGTATTTCTGAGGCTGTATTACTTCGTAGATATGTTCTTCCAAATAAGCAATATCTTCTCCCTCATAAGGCAAAGCAATAGTCAGACTGATATCACCACCTTAAACAACAATTATGAATATATGAAAATTTACCTAATGATCGGTTAAAAAAGAATTACGCCTTTATAATTGAACATAGAAGAAAATGTTATTAAGTAAAAATGTAGTCATTTATAGTCACTATATTATTGAAAATATTTTAAAATGTTCATCAAACCATAAAATAAATAGTTACAAGCTTACTTGGCAACATTCTTCAATAACAAAAGCATCATTCTAATTTGACGGGTCTATATGTAAGTATGTATGCATGTATACAGTGTGTCTCCGGATGCAGTTCACAATATCTACTTGTAAATTTTTTGAGAAAACTCATTCTTTATAAAAAGTTTTGCGTATTTTGAAAATTCAAAAGCCGTAATCAAATATTCGAAATATTATACAAAATGATCAAAAACTGAAAAATAGTGAATTTTTTTCAAGAGTAAATTACCAATATTTTTCTCTTTAGAGAAAAAATGGTATGAACGATTGTTGTTTATAATCGGAAAATCGACTTAAATTAAGAATTTCGTTAAAAAAAATAATGGACGACCAATATTCCCAAGTTCATGCTGAAATTCTTACAAGTATTTAACTAAGTATTTTTAACTTCTCTATTTTTCATTTTAAAGAACAAATGTATTTTTTATAAAAATGTTTACGTTTTATGATTACGAACACCAAATTGTTCATGACATTTTTCTCTAAATAGAAAAATATTTGTAGTTTACTCTTGAATAAATAATTTCACATTTTTCAAGTTTTTGATCACCCTGTATAATTTTTCGAATACTTGATTGAGGATTTTGAATTTTCAAAATAAGCAAAACTTTTTATAAAGAACCACTTTTTCGAAAAATTGAAAATTAAAAAAATGTACAACTATTGTGAACTCCATCCGGGGACACACTGTATATATATATGTATGTAATAGAAAATAAACCTTTGTATGGGAGCTCCACAAAGTAGGCTTTAAGTTCTGGGTTTTTGTAGTAGTTAAAGTGTCCAATTTGGAACATAGTATCAACTTCAACAGAGTCGGCCTTAGCATTGTAGAAAACCTTTTTCGTTGTATTTGAAGAATGGAATTTGTATACCCATTCACCGTTGAAGTAAAGAGTGTTAATTAAAATCATTTTAGTATGCTCGTCATAGCTAGAGTGGTAGACTAAGTCATGGATTTTGCCATTGGTATTTTTCTGCACCCATTTGTTAATAACTTTAGCCGCATCAAAGCTGTGGGTGAAGTCGACATGACCAATACCTGGAAGAAAAATTATTGAAATGTTTAATAATAGTAAAATTACATCGTGGAAAAGCTTATACATAAATAACTACAACTGCGTTTATGGTGTAAGCGTTATCTTCAAATGGAAAGAAGAAACAGTAGTATACAGGATGTGCCATTTTTTAGGGCAGGACTTCAGGAAGTGATAAAACATAATAGGAGTTTCTAATATAAACTACATATAGGAAATTCTCCATTTTCAAAAAAAGAAACTTTTTCTGACCAAAGTGGAAGTTAATGAATTGAAAACTAGAGTACTGGCCACTGACATCAAACATCATCAAAAAATCAGTGAAATACTCCTCTCTATTAGGTGTATATCTTTGGGAAGCTTGATTTTATTTTTGAAGAAAATCTGATACGCCAATGGCCGTCTCGACGAATTTATAAGATGTTTAATTTTATTGTACTATGTACTTATATATTTTGATTCATTTCACTGCAATAAAACAAATCGTACTTTGTTGATAAATTTTCTACTTATTTCTCGAATTAATGTCAAAGTTGGTATATCATTCTGATAGAATTGTATTCAACATTCTCAAAAATTTTTGTTTGCAGTGTTTTTATTTCAGGTTTATGTGCATTTCGCTTGCAGCAAACATATTTTTTTCTCCACCACTGACTCTTTCATTTTTATTATTTCATTTTACTCGAATAGTATAATATTTGCTCTGATTTGAAAGAAGTGTCTTTCCAAGTGTGATTTTTGAATAATGCATTTTGATGGTACTGGTAATAAATCAGATTTCAGTCCAATAACTCCATCTACTTAGGTAAGAAAATAATAGGCATTTTTTTTTATCAAAGTTTTAACGTCATACGTCTCGAAAAAAAGGCCTTTTCGACATATGGTTGCTATAAAAAACAACCATAATATTTTTACATTGAGATATCCCTTACGTCCGTCCATGAGGAATAAAATGAACAGTTAAAATAAAATCAAAAAATTTCAGTATACCCCTAAAGGTGTTATGATACAGCAAAATGACAGTGTATGATGGTGAGTAATAGTTAAAATATTGGTATCAGTACCTCACCATAAGCATGGTCGTCGCCAAGGAGCAACAGTAAGGGTCGACCGCCCCCTCCTTGGTTTTTGGCAGATAATGAGTATATTTCATTAATATTATATGGATACGTAAATTCTCCAATGAAAAACAATCAGTTGCGATACTAAATAATTTTAAAAAAGTGGCTAAATTAATATTCACAAATAAATATTATTGCAAATCCATGTGTCTACAAAGTACATAAAGTTTGTTATTTAAGTTACAATTCAAATTTTGATTTGTTATGAAGGACCGCTTCCAGTTATCAAAAAGGTTCCAGACAAGATCGTATTATCCAGTGTTTGCCGCCCGTGTGCAGATTTACCTTTGCCGTCTCCCTAAATATAACTTTCATATCCCTATTTTTTCACAATGTTTAATGTAGATACAGACAAATGTAAAACTGACAAAAATAAAATGAATAAATTCTTAAAAACTTGATTAGCTTGGTAGGTACCTTACATGATATAGGTGGAAGATGTGTTCGTAAGGTCGCAGAAGTGTTGAATAGATTAAAAGTATTTAATGTTTGTTCAAAAATATAATTGTTTATTAAAATTATAGCCTTTGCTTATTAGTTTAGGAATTCTTTAACTGTACAATTTATTGAATGAGAATTTTTCGAGCCTTGCTTTAGAATATTTTTTAAAACCATTACTCGAATTGCTTCACACATTTTATATTCCATGTATAGGATAGTCTTTCTTGACTGATGGAAGACCGTAGACAGTTCTAAGCCACTCGTTTCTCAAATCAGTAGGTGCAATAAATATAAGAGAATTCTTATTATTAAGTATTAATAGCAACGATACTGCAGGGCACCGATAAAGGTAGAAACCGACGCATACAAGAGGGTGGGCAATAAAACAATTATCATATCTATTGTTAATTAACGCAAATGCCGTTGCTGAAACGTTGCAGCAATGCCAACAAAATAAATATTTTTATATTATATGTTTTTCAGATAATGTGTCTTTTCTTATTGTATAAAAAGACAAACATTTTTTAGTATTCACTGTGGGTAAACAGTCGGATGCATTTCAAAAAATATGTTGCTCCCCCCTGGAAATTTTGAAGCCGGCGCTCCTGACCATAAGGAGAACAAATACCAAGTAATCATAGTCATTAGAGGTATTTCAAAACCTCCTGAACTGTGAAATGCGCAAAAAGTGGAACTTATTCCGTGGTATAAGCCGGAATAATGCCTCTGCGTATATGAAGGTCGAAGCTCATAAGGTTTTGAAATCACTATTTACCTGCATGATAAACAATTTTTCCAATCTCTTTGAAGCTGTCCTGAATTTTAATGTCATCCCCAACATAAATTTTATTGGCACTCCATATCTTCAAGTCAGCCTGATCTCTCTTGAAATTTGGCAGGAAGTATTTGAACGCGTATTGAGTTTTCTGGTCAGTACTAGGCAAGTGAAGACCAGACTTGAATTCATCAGCAGTTTCACCTTTCGCGCCTTCTTGTGTAAAAGCCAAAACAATTTCCGCGGATACAGGGCTAACGATAAAGTTTCCTTGTTCGTATTTGGTAATTTCCTTCAATAAAAATAAGAAAATTATTTTATGTACCTTCGTATGCGAATTCCAATATTTTCGTGGATTTAAAGTTATAGTCAGTTATTTTAATAAGACATTATAACTTAATTTCGACTGAAAAAGTTATAATGTCTCAGTTAGTTGCTGAAATTTGGAAGTGTCGTCTAGTGCAGATATTATGAAGGTAATAATGTTTTGTATAATTAAATAACTGGTTGAAACTGATGTTTCTTTAAAAAATATATTATAGCTGATAAATAATTAATATTGATAAATTGGAATTTCTCTCAATAATTTTTAAATTTTAAGAACCTTACATTCTGAAACACTTTTTATTCCCAAGGACTGATGTCCCATATAAGAATCACAACTCAAAATTTCTTTATCATTATCGTCTACTTATATGCATCAATCAGAAACGCACTGTATATAAGATTAAAAATTTATTAAAAACTGAAATTGATCTAAATTTTGATGTTTTAGATATACATATCTTCAAAAACAGAATTATTAAGTATATAACAAAATTACCTTGTATACACCCGAACTAAATCTATGATTACCGGCTACAAATTCTTTTATTGCTTCATCTTCAATTGGAGAGGATAGTACCCCACAAGTTATGGCAAGTAAAATAATGGCATACTTCATTTTGAACCTAAAACAATAAAAGTATTTAAAAATAATATGTAAATGTACAGGGCGTTCCATAATTCCCGTCCAAGTATTTCATTTCCTAAACGGAATGAGATACTTCAAAAATTCAATAGCGTTTTTTGAGCAAAACTTTTCCTACAAATATGATCAAAATGATATTTTTGACGCATCAACATGTCTTTTCAATAGTATTTTCCATAGACCCCATTTTTTTAGCACAGAATGAAAGATCGCAATCATTTATAGAATTTTTTTCTAATACATTCTTTTCCAATTTAAGTTGTTTTCAAATATTAAATAAACAAAAAATAACTATGTTATAGAAATAATACCAATTATCCATACAGAATTTTTTGAAGTTTTTTATGTACTTAACAACAAAATAATTAAAACTAAAAAACCTTATTATAAAATTATATTTCATTCACGTAGCTATCAATGTTATCACCTACGATGACAAGTTTTTATTTTTTGTAGATTCAAATTTTTCGATGCTCTTGTTTTCTCCTTTTTTTTTCAACACGTTTACACGTAGAACAAAAAAAACGTGACATCAAAGAATATATATTTTAACAAACGTGTGCAAAATTTCTAGTCCTAATTTTATAAAACAAACCGAATAAATTATTAATTCTATAAGCTCTAAACATTAACTTCGTAAGGTTGCGTTTTCACCAGATATCCAATTTAAATTCATAATCATAAATCGCTGTTAACATTTTTCTCCTAGTAATATTGAAAAACGAAAACATGTGGTTCATTCTAAATACTATATAGATTTAATGTATAAAATTACAGACGTATTTTTTTAACCTAGAAAATAAAATATTCGTACTTCAATAAAAATAAAAGTGTGCATCACTGTTGCCTGAAATTTTATATATTAAATCCATATGGTTTCAGGATGCATGTTTCCATTTTTCTTTCTCATCAACAGAAAAAGTTTGCCGGCCGCCTCCTAACCTAAATTTTGCTTTTCAATCAAAAAGCGGCCCTTGAGCCCTTTACTACTGTCAAAGAAGACGATTTGTTTTGTGCAACTAAGTTGAAATAACCAGTTTATTTAAACTATCAACATAAAAAAATTTTGATCCCTTTACCACTTAAAAAACTACGTTTTTGTGTTGCAATGTTGAATAATTCTTTTTGTATTTTATGTCAAAACCACAGTGGCTCACAAAATGCTATCAATATTTTTAATAAAACATGTTTCACATATTTTTAAGTAGTATTTGTTTGAACAGTTTTTAAAATCCTAATTTTTATACTGGGAATTCTTGCCTTGATAAAATTATAAACAAAATTATATAAATGTTAATTAATTTTTTTACCAAAGGTCATTATTTAATCCGAGAAAGAAAAGCGGTTGGCTATTTTTTAAAAAAAATGTCTTCTGGACTATGAAAAATAAATGTTTTAATAAGTTTAAACGGTAACTATTTTCTAAATTTTAAATTTCTCTCTTTTTTAACCTTAATCGAGTGAAGTAGGATTTAATTTTTGCTTATTATAAATATTTTATTTATCAACCAAACATGGTTGATAAATAAAAAAGGATTGCTAATTTCCAACGACTATATAACGAATTTTAGTTGTTAGTCCTTGTTATAATTAAAATTTGTGACTAATAATAGTATTTTCATTGTACCAGGTCACAAATTTTAACTTCAACAAAAATTACAACAGAAAAATTATTAATAAACTTAAATAACAGTAAAGTCCTAAAACAATTTTGTATATTTTGATATATTTGATTTTTAAATATTTATAAGCAACCAATAATAAAATAATATCCTTTTCCAACATGGATTTATATTGAAGAATTGTCGTTTATTAATTTTGAAATTAGCGCTAAAATATGCCATTTGTGTGAAAAAATGTAATATATATTTAGTGATACTAGGTACCAAATATATACAAAAACCAGAAATATACCATAAATACGTATAATACTTAATGTAATATTTCACTTACCTTATTGTAGTTATTCACACAAGGAATACTTGTAATAGTGAAAAGCCTAGTATTTATATTACTATTTTTGTCTCCCCCTACTTTTGATAATTTTTATCGTTAACATATTTTCAGTTAGTGTCTAGTCGAAATGGTCTTCCAGTATGATTCCACTATTTAAAAATAAATTTCTCTTGATTACCTACCAAAGCACTAATTTATTTGTAATTTTTTATTAATATTACCAACATTCTTCAGTCGCTGCCACTATCGAGAAAGTATGTGAACATTATTTTAAAGCCAAAAAATCACATTATGTATATTTTTATTGAAAAATTGAATATATGTCCTTATTTATGTCATATCTGCTAGACTTTTCATCAACTTTTATACCGATGACTATTTATTTTTTACTTTTTTGGAATAAATATTTTTATCATTAATTTGCTAAACCACAACTGCACAACTCTAGCGAACATGCTGTATTAAAGAACAGGGCTCAATATCAATAGAAAGAATTCTCTCTTGTTGTTTCGTACAGTGTGCTCATAAAGTTCATAAAGCTAAAAAAAAAATAATGAAAAATCCCGATACAAGTCAATTTATTATCCTAATTGCGCATATTTTGAAATTGAACTTTTGAGTAATAACCCATTCGGGTTCAAGTAATGATATGACGGTTTCGAATATTTTTTTTAAATTAGATATACTTTTTTTCTCAGCATGTAAAAAGTATCGGGTGTCCCATAATTCCCGCCCAGGGCTTTTATTTTCTAAACGGAAAGAGATATTTGTAAAATTCAAAAAAAAGTTTTTTTTGAGCTCAACTTATTCTACAAATCTGGTGGTAAATCATGTTTTTGTGCATCGACGCTAGGTGTCGCGACGCGTTTTATATATTTTCCCATGGATATCTTATTTTTATTGCACAGATGCAGATGATATAAATTTTTAAAAATTTTTCGAATTTTTTTCCCAAAAATCATTAATTCTTGAATTGTGAGCAAACGAAATGGTGGATACATAATTCCAATCCATACCTTTTATATGATTTATTTTATTAAATAGCAATGTCAGGATAATAAATAGAATACTTGCCATGAAAACACTTGAATATTTTTGCATTTAAGATTCATAAAATAAAGGTTTTTTGAAATAAATATACCACTACTTTGTTGTTACTTTTAATAATGAAAAAGTTGATATGATTCTTATACATAGAAAAACGAACAGAAATACAACTCTTGCTCGTCATCTATATGCTGAACAATGTCCAGATTGCCATATGCCAGACAGAAATATATTTAAGTATATATCCAATTTAAATTTATAAAAATGGCTGTACAATTGTTCTTTTAGTAATATCGAAAAATGAAAACATATGGCTCATTTTAAATACAATTTCATAGATTTAACACTATTTTTTTTAAACGATTACGTTCTAAATACAATAATAACCTATTTTCTTTAAGATAACTATGATATTTGAGATGAATCATGTTTATTCATTTTTCGTTCTCATCAAGTTTTAAAGGTTTAAAATTTTATGGCGAAGAGGGAGAGCTACCGCCTCCTTAAGACAAAATGTTATGCATTTTCATCAAGAAATTGCAGAGATCATATAAAAAAATTGAAAATTCTGCTGCAGTATTTCATTATTTTGAAGAAAATCCTAATAATTCAATTAGACAGGCCTTAAGAATTTTGAATATTAGCTAAACATTCATACAGAAAATTAAAAAAAATTTAAATATCACCCATATGAACTACATTTTTTGCAAAATCTAACTGAAGAACATTTTGAAAGAAGGCACCGTTTTTGATAAATGATGACATATATCTTTGAAAACACATCATATGGATCGATGAAAGTACGTTTATAAATAACGGAATTGCTAATAACAGTCGTCAATGGACAGACGAGAATTCTCACAATGTTCATGAAATATAACATCAAGGTCACTTTGGTGTTAACGTATGGTTTGAACTTATTAGAAAACCCCTTATAGGGCCATACTTTTCTGAAGATTTTTAAGAAAATCGGTTTCCACTTTTTCAAGACATATCTCCAAGGCTTTTACAAGTTGCGTGGCTTCACCAAGATAAGTCTGCTCCCCATAAAGATTGGTTCTAAATTTCCTTAACATCCTATATCACAATAGGCGGATTGGAACCTATAGACCTATTCAGTGGCCACCCCGATCTCCAGTTTTAATCCTTTGGATTGTACGAAAACAAGACTTTGACCTTCTAAAGGTGCTTTTTCATGAACGTTTTAGTAACGTTGTTAGTTTTTTTCTAGGGTGTTCTGTTTTTGAGATGCGACCTACAACTTTCGATTTTCTTATCGGCACCATATTGAATATTTACAGATTTGAAATCTACATAAAATTCCCGTTCTCTTAATGTATGACGCTATACACTTATACTGTGTATCCCAAATTCAATTCTCACTATTGGGATATCGTAAACTATAAGGTTCAGAGAGTCAGTTACACAAGGAAAGTTTTAACAAATTGAATGTTGATTTTGAGCCCGTCCAGAAATCTAGGCTAACTGCAATCGTTTCCGAGCTATTTCCAAGAAAAAAAAAAAAACGAAAATTTTGTTATTGACAAATATTTCAAAAACGATTAATCGTACGAAGACGATGTACTAATAAAATGTGTATAATTTTCTAAATATAAAAACGTAGATTAATGCTAAACAGTTTTTATGCTACGATTCAGAATATGAATAAGAATCAGAATCAATTGTTGACGTCAGTGGAATCTAATAATAAATAGCCCAGTATATACCAAATTCTGGGCCTTTACTGGGTTTTTACCAACTTTTACTGGAAATGCTGGCCCAATAAAGGCCAAATAAAGGCCCATATTTTGGTGTTTACTAGGAGCATGTTGCTAAAAATTCTTCTAGCAATAAGCTAAACACCGCCAAGACTTTAATATAAATAAGACATTAAAAAGGAAAGAAAAAAAAAACATTGACCAAATTGGAGTTCAATTTCGAATTATGCGTAATTAGGTTAAAAAATTAGCCTGTCTCGGGATCTTTTTTTAAAATAATAATTATTCTGGCAGAAAATTAATTTGTGCAGTACTTACTTTATCGACACAATGTACATCTACTAAATTTAAGGTCAACATTTTATATCTAACAAAAGTTAACATGATTGCTGGAAAATCTTAACATATAAATATACACAATACACATAAGAAAATAGCTTTTGAGGTATTTAATTACTAATGTATGATTATGCAACTAAAAATAAGACGCTTTACATTTCATTGTATTGCATTCTGACATTTGCCCCTAGATCCGTAAGAAACTTACCCAAAAATAAGAAGTTCTTCCCTTACAACATGATTGATTACAAACGCAAAGCAAAGAGGATTTTAACTGGACATCCCAGTTTTGCGAGCAAATAATGGAAAGGTCGACAATAATGTTAATTTTTCCCACAAAATCATTTTTTATGATGATGACCCTTTGTATCAATGGATCGGTAAAAAAAAATACAAACAAGTTATAACACTTACAGCTTTTAGATAATAATGTAATATCTGCGGCTTTATTCCCATCGGATAGTACTGTCTGACCAAGCAAGGCCTGCGGAAAGAATGTGCTCTCTAAATTCCATTCACAATGAAGCCTAAATGAAATAAATAATTTAGTGCATAAAAAATTATTGTGATTGTTTGCATCCACACCATTGGAAGATATAATATATGATTTCGCAGTAACTCTGCGCAGGCCTTTTTTCCCCGGCTGGACAGTAAGCGCATTGATAATAGTATATGGTTCTCAACACTATAAAACAGAAAATAGAACATACCTAGACAAGGTCTTTCCAGAAGGACGAGTAGGATAAATAAGCACAATGGCCCGCTACACTACCGGATCTGATTCCATTCGATTATTTTAATGGCTCATTTCAAAAGTAATACGAGTTGCATTCGGTTCAATAACCTTTATGATCTGAGGGCTAAAAAAAGCCAGAAGTTGAAAGTATCACCCCTATGGCTATAGACAAGACAATGTAAATCGAAATTGTAGAGGTCCATTTGGGCATTGCCTGGCACTGAACGGAGGTTGTTTTAACCTCTCCTTTATTGATATGTGGTATTTAACAAGGAAACAATAAAACCAGTGGTAAAAAAAATATTTTATCCAAAGATTCCTTTCGGGGTAAAGCTGAAAAGAAATGGACGATGATGTTGCCACAGTCAAAGGGTGCGATACAGAAAATATACTAATATTTTCTGTCTTAATGGAAGAAAAATTCTCGTCCTAGATAATATTGTGATTAAAAAAAGAGAAAGACTGACCTCGATTACTATTTGTATTTTTTTTGCTAATTTTTTTTAATCAACATTTATTTATCTTTTTCCTATTTAGTTATTTCGTACTATTCAGAGTAATCAAAAATTATTAGAGTTGGTAGAAATGCGCGGCGGGACATAGGCGGATGCATCATAAGAGTAATAAAAGAAATTAACTAGTAACTAACAAAATCAATAAACTGTTACAATTTCGGAAAGAGGAATTAATCTCAGTTTACTCGGATAGTGGATGTGTATCCGTTGCCTCTTAATATGTAACCCTCTCCTGCACAAATTCATTCCAGACCTTCAGCCCTCTTAACTAGCGCAATGAACTAGCTTGGTTATCACAAACTGGAGAAGATGTGTAAAAACTTTGTAGCATCAGGTATGTTTCTATGGTTGCCTCCATGAGTGAAGTTCACTGTGGTGATAAAATATGCTTATATTTTGAGAACGACCGTTCGGCATCTATTTATGTTATACATGCATACTTAAAATAGTCTTTGAGCGCACTTAACGGATCTCGGATTGCATCATCAGTGCCACCACAAATTCGTCTTAATCTGGTAAAACCGGTGTCTTGCTTTAACACACGTGCGAACTTTTCTCTAACGGGATCATTTTTTGCGTCACCTATAAAGTGTAGTAGTCGATTTACTTCACTATTTGCAGTGACTCCCCTAATGACAATACACCGTTTTGTATGTTTTGTATGTTTTGTATGGCATGATGTAGTTTTTTATAGTTCTTGTGAATAGCTTTTAAAGCTGTTTCAATGAAAATATCTTCGAATTTTGTCTGGCTCTCCTTAATAGCTACAGCCTCGTCAGGATTGAATGGTACACAGTTTATATTTGTTGTAAATATTCAGCATAATGAAAAGCTGCCCTCAACCATATTCCCTAACGTGTAAGAATTGGCTATGGTGGTTTGGAAATACCGGGACACTTGCTGGGAAATGTGCTTAAACGTTTAGGAGATTTAAGGAACACTTTTTTGTACTTGCTATTAATGCATCTACCTCTGGATAACCTTGTCGAATAGCTTCTGTCACAAGATTTAGAGCATGCAGTTTACACATAATATGTACCAACCTACTACCGTGTTCTTAGATGGCCTACCAAACGCATTATCGCGGCACCATCGGTCACAAACATCAACACTTGACTTGTTGACAGATCAAATTTTTCTAATATCTTAAGCACGACCCGCGTAATTGTTTTGCCAGTACACTCAGTTAGTCTTTTGCTAGCTAGTAATAGTGGAAATGTAGGTTTAAGAGGGTCCAGTACACGTACTAACATTTACAATAGAATTTTTTTTACGATCTGTCGTCTCGTCAACACATAACCACAGCCGTGTATTTTTTGATACACGTTTGATCTTATTTACAATGTCTTCGCGTTCAGTTGGTACATAGTTACGCAACGTTACACAAATTGGTAACGTCACCTGAGGATTGTATTTATTACAGAACTCCCGAAATGGTTGTTCATAGAATATGTGCAGCGGAACATCACAGGCAATCAGCATTAACAGTTTCAAACAAATGTTTTCGAAGGCACGCAATTTTTTTTAGTTTTATGCTACACAGTATTTACGGGACGTCTACAATCATATTTATCCCATCATATCGGGTCTATCTCGCACACCGCACAAATTATTATAGCACCATTATAGAATAAATCCGGGAATTCACTGATAAATTTATTCACTTTGTCAGTGTATGGCCGTTTTTTACCCTTGCGCAAGTTTGACATATTTTATTATTAAATTAATATCAACAGTAAAATACCCCAAGCAACATTTTATCAACTACCGACTACTTTTTCACTAATTCCGACGTCAGAATTATTACAAATAGTAGTCGAGTAATAACTTAAATTTTGTAGTTGTAATACGACGTTGAACCAAATATTGCGTCGACCTCGCAAACCTACTGCTTAAGTCTGGACGATTTACCAACGTTGATTTGCCGTTAGAAAACGACTTAATAAGGTTTGATATGTTTTCAAGTCATTATCCAACGTTGATGAGATGTTGACAACTGAGTAAAATAGGTATGGTTATATTTTGAATAACTTACCAACGTTGGTTAGACGAAGACAGCTGACTAAAATAGGTATGGTTAAATTTTGAGTAACCTACCAACGTTGGGTAGACGTTGGTGACTTACTGAATAGGTCAAGTTTATTATGGAACACTTTGCCAACATTGGTTAGACGTTAGTTAGTGGCTTAATAGGTTTGGTCCTTTTTAGTTATTAACCAACGTTGGTTAGACGTTAATGACTAACTTAAGTAGCTCCGATTAATTTTTCGGTAATACACCTACTTCGGTATAACGTTGGTAACCGGTTTGATAGGTAGCTACATTCATAAGTAACATTTTACCGACTACCAACTACTTTTTTACTAATTATAAGGTCAGAATTATTACAAATAATTGTCAAGTAGCGTCTTAAATTTTATAGTTATGATACAACGCCGAAGCAACTTAGCTTGAACCTCACAAACCTACTATTTACGTCTAGCACATTTACCAACGTTGGTTTGATGTCAGAAATCTACTTAATACGTTGAGTGTGTTTTTAAATTATTATCCAACGTTGATTAAACGTTTTTAACTGATTAAGTAAATTTAGGTAATTTTTGGGTAACATTCCAACGTTGGTTAGACGTTGCTGACTGACGTAGTCATTTAGCAATGTCGGCTGGACGTTGGTGTTAAGTTTTTGGGCCTTGGTCTAACATAACCTCAAAATTAATGCCGATAATTCAGGTATTGGTAGATATTTAGTAAAGATTTATACACCAACTGCAACAGACGGCCGATATTATCACGATTGTTTGGAATGAACGTTAGTGTTAGTGCAGATTTCTGCACCAAAGCCTACTAAAAGTTGGTACAGGTAAAATTATTTAACCATGACGTCGCTGTTAGTAAAAATAGTTGCACTTATTCCCGCCTTCGCCATATTTCCTGGTTCCACAGAAGGAAATAATAGGCGGCCATGTTGATTATGTGTACAATTATTTTAAATACACAAAATTTGGCTCTTTTTTGAAATAAAGTAAGCAAAAAAGTTTTTATTTACTCCTAAAATTAATTAAACAATATTTCAATTGCGCTTTCTTTGGAAAGGGAAAATATTTTTTTGAAAGTAAAAAAATAAAAATAGTACTTTCGTTCTTAAAATAAACATTGTTCTTAGAGATTTACTATATTTTTCAACCTAAGTTTCAGTTTTTACCCCACCAGATTTATTAAAATTTTATTCGAAGTATTTTGTATATAATACGTACGCAATGATAAACACGCCTTATCCATTTTATATAAATAGATAGGTACGACAAATGGAATAATATACAAAATTGCTTAGTTTCACTACCTACACCCGACTTTTGTAGGTCAGATTAAGGGCAAATTTTAAATAAGGTTGGTAATAGCCTAACAACCAACTTAAGCCGACGTAAAATTTGGTGAACATTTGGTCGGTAATCACAACGACTAAAGTCGGTCCTCTACGTCGATTCGACCCATATTTTATTGACCAGATTAGTACAAATATGGGTCAGCCCGACGTTTTGTGTACGTCGCACACCGACTTTTAGTTAGTTGCGAACAGCAACGTCGGTTCGTCGTCAGAATGTTGCTTGGGACAGCAAATAAAATTATCAACAATACAACAACATAAAATACAACGGAGAATAAACACTACGACATACAACAATTAACTAGTCTCGCGGCTCGCTTCGATTTGTCCGCCAGCCGGTCATTGCCTCAGCAGATATCTATCTACCTGCTGTTGCACCACTGAATAGCCGCACGACTTGCCAACTCTAATAATCAGTCCTATTCCGTATTTTGGAGTCTGTTTTTTAGTTTATGTGCGACCTCCAATTTATTTACCTTCTATAAGAATTTCACTGTTCTTTTTATTACTAATACTTTATTAGCCAAAATAACTGTTCCTTTTATTTTGTGATGATAAAAACTAGTTTGTAATACGTTTAGATATAAAGCATATGTAGTTAATAAAGTAATATTATTGAAATATTAATAAAACACGTTTTCTAATATCTACATGTTAAACTTTGTGTCATGCATACCTAATAAAATGATAAAATTTGTATTTTTGGGACTATGTGACTTAATGATGGATCTATTTGATATTGAATTTTTCTTGAAAATCAATCTAAATTTCCATACAAAAAATGTATTTGCATAGGAACAGAGTTTTTTATTTATTTTTTGGTAATAATACAATTTAGGTTTTCTAATTTTTAGTTGTCTTTTATTCTTATATAAGGTGTTAAAATTTGTATGCTGACATTTGAAGTGTCGTTTTTAATTTATTATCTATCTAAAACTTTTATACCAGCGCATTCTGATAAGAATGAGAATGTAATATAAAAGAAACTATATTGTTATCATATTAGGTTTGAAAGGATACTTATATCAGAGACTATATCTCTGCTTATATAATACACAAATAATTAATTTATTATTTTTTTCTAGAAGTCCATAATACCAAGCAAATAAAATGTCAGATTTTTTAATTTCCAAATTTTCAAAACATTATCACCAATGATTTCTGTCGAGGATCTTATTCTGTTCCAAATGACCGAGTTATGAAAGTGACAGCTGATTCAACCACAGATATTTTAAACTAAATTCTCTGAAATTAATTTAGTAATTCCCTTGAAAAAATTAAAAAATACTATAGAACCTGACCAAATTTGTGCTTTTCTTTTTAGTTATTGCTTTTGTGTACTGGCTAGGCCTATAACCATATTTCTTTGAAACAACATATATTTCCGAAAATCTTAACATAAGCCAAATTTATTCAAAAAGAGAAATAGGCAAGATATTTAAAATTAGACGCTATTTTCAATAACCTTTAAAAAATGGTTGATATTTTACATTATGAACCAATTCTCAATCATGATCATGTCAAGAGTCAGATTACTGGATTTTAGCATGATTTTATAAAAGGAAGTCCAACCAACCAAGCCCAGTATCACTATTTACGACAATGCTCAAGATGTTATCTTTGATAAGCTGCAACAAAACATTTTACTAATGAAACTCGCCGTTTCTGAAATTTTGAAAAGTATTTTTATCGAACACTTCAAAAATATAATAATGTATGGAATACTCCATTTAAGAAATAAAACTTTATTTGACCAGGGAAAATTTGAACATTCTATATAAGTTTTGATTATATTAATTTGTAGTTCGATTGATATACAACAAATTTCATGTCAGGTTTTTTCTGTACCTAAGATAATAAAGTTTTATTTGCACTTACATCTTAAACGATACACCCACTACATCTGTACGAAAACTAATTTTTTGTTACAATTAAGATGAACACTTGTAATTAATAATTTTGTTATATAAAACCTATGAATGTAAGTTACGCCGCTTGTCCATATTCAACCATTCCATATTACAAATACCTTTAAATATACTCAATTTTCCTGATATCACAAATGAATCTCATGCATAAATTTTGCATCATTTGCACTTGGCCACAGAGTACCTTATTATTTTTGTGACCTTGTATACTAGTTACATCCACACTAAAAGAAATTTGTTGTAAATTTCTACTTTAAACTTCAGTGTACATAGTGTACAAAGAACAATGTGTTTTAAACTAAATAAAAACTACTATCTTTTGAAACTTCTTGTTAATATTCTGAATTACTATTATAGATAATCTCTAATTAAACACCACGAAAACAAAGAAACAACTAACAAATCCGAATATAAACAAACAGGGAAAAACGTAAATGCCGAAATGAGGTTGATTGATATACCAAAAAGTGGCGATTCTGCACATGCGCATACAAATCTGGTTTAGGCGGAAAGGCTAGCTTTCGCCTCTGTGTAGCTAGATATTCTGTGACTCGGATAGCATATTTTGTGACACAAGGACCATACAAATCATCCAAATAATTAAAATATGATAATACAAGAGAATCACATAAATGCTGATTAAGTTTACTATTAAGTACAGAACGATGACTATATATTAATGCCAAATTCAAAAAAGCTTTCTTTAAAGATGAATCGATATGTCTACTAAAGCTCATATCTGTATATAAAAATATTCCAAGGTTTTCTGTTGAAATTACAGCATTTCGTTTAACATTATTCATTCTTATATTTAGTAGTTATTAACATATTAATTTCGAAGCTTTTCTACTAACACAGTCATTTTAAACTTATCTGGATTTATGGTCAAACAGTAATTCTCTGAGGATTTTAATAAGGCCTCAAGGTCACGATTAATATTGTCATTGGTCAAGTGTATCATCGGCATAGAGGTGAGATGAGCCATGTTTAATGCAATGTAATAGTTCACTTGTGTACAAGGTACAGAGGAGTGCTCCCAAAATTGATCCTTGTGGGACACAACAGAAAATATTTCCCGAATGAGAAAATTTATTTTTAAGTTTAACAATTTGTTTCCTGCCATTAGGATATTTTTTTTATAAAATTTATAGAAATATTTTTAAATCATGATTTATACAATCGAAGGCCTTGGAGTAAGCCAACAAAACCAATACTGTTATATCATTATCATCAATTGCTGAATTATATCATCTGTAGACTGTACAACAGGTAATGATTTATATTTGTTAATGTGTTCCCTGATCGGTGTTTTTAAAAAAAAAAGTTTAATACTTTGGACAAAGTGGGTAATATACTAAGGGTATTAAGTCCTTATAATGTGCAATATTACTCATTTTAGGTATAGGAATGTGAGTTTTTGTCCTAGCTTCAGGAAAAAACATTCTTTTTGAAGCAATGTGTTAAAATTGAAATAATTAAAGGACAACAATGAAGCAGCATAGTAATATTTAAATTATCATAATCTGTTGTTTTTGATTTTAATGGTAAAATACATTTAATATAACTCTATAATATTGTTATTTTTAATATTGTGGTAATTATTTAAAAGATCTGCACTTGGTACATTATTAGCTTGTGTAATGTTGTAACGAAGTGATTTTTTCCAGTAATAGTTTTCTGTTGAAATAAGACCGAATTGGGTCTTCTCTCACTTTGATACATCCTGTATATTATTACTAGTATTAATATTTTTTTTTAAACCGTTTTGAATCAAAGTTAAATTTATTTCACAAGTCCAGCATTTGAAATAACAATTATATTCCAGTCATAATTGTTTTAAACTGGTTTCTTTTCAGGGTAATTCTAGTTTGTTTTATTAGCCTACTGATAAATCAATTATTGTGTTTATATTTAACAGCCGCTCGCTGAAGCCAACTAAAAGAACAGTAGTTGAATTGAGTTTAATTCGAAACCAAGTTAAAAGCATTTATTTATTAAAGGTAACGAAATTTCTATATCTGCCTTACGCAATCTTACAAGGGCATTATCTAGGCGTACCTTGAGAATATTAATTTACAAAATAGTAATAAATACTAGAAATAATACCTAAATATATACCAAAGTCAAAATGCTCAATTTATTTAAGTGAAGATTAAATCAATTTTTGCCAACACACATTTAATGATTTATAAATTTGTATCATACTAAGAAAAGTGATTAATCTTTAATTGTCGATTGTCCAGTGGTAAAGAATTTGTACCAAATAAATGGAAATCGCTCTTGAAGCGGTCGTTCATACCATTCGCAGACCGGTTTCTAGTTTTTGCCTTCATCAGTGCGAAGTAGTTATATACACATTAACAGCAAAATAAATTTCAGTCATTTGTCTCTGTATGAAAGCAGATCACCAATAAGTTGAGATCAACTCAATCTACCATTGCAAATCGAAATGTAATATTAATTGGAAAAACGTCAGAGAAACGCAGGTAGATGGAGTTGAGGATTACATGCACAAGTTATTGCGTATTTTTTACATTTTTCTACTGTATGTTCTTAACAATGTATGATTTTTTCGAAATTGTGAACTCGACTATCAGTGAAATAGAAACGTATTTTTATATATTTTTTTAATAGATTTTCCAAAACATTGTATGTAACTTGGTCAATAGAATCTCTACAGTTTAGTCTGTTATTTGGGTTTAGAATCATTAAAACGATTAAAAGTAAGAAAGTTATAAAGTGAGCAGTCTAAATATTCCTTTATTTTATGATTCACTCTGTATGTAATAACATCAAAGATATCTAGGTAATGTTAGAGAATAATATAGAAAAAGATACATGTTAATAAATAAATAAGAACAAAAACAGAATTAAGTTTAATCGACATTGAGATAGTGAATTTTAAATAGTGCACAAATATTTTAGCCACACCAATATAATATCATCATAAACATAACATAAACTCCAAGGAAATATCTTTCTTTAATACATGATTAAACCACTAAGAGAAGAGCAGTATTAAAGTCATCTTCTAGAGTGGGGGAGACAAAAAAATTATATATTTATTTACCAGTTCTTCAAGTATACACCGGCAAAGTTGAATAAATGCTCGTTGTGTGAATATCAACATAAAGAACTTGATTCAGGGATTTCTGGTTGAAGGAACAAGGTTAGTAAATTATTTTTAGTATTGTAACAATACATGTTTTTGATTATTGTAAACAAGCGTCATATTGTTGCCATGTTCATAAAAAGTTGTATTTACCCATCTTCCCACAATATGTATATATGTAGGTATGTGATGCCTTCGCATACACTTATTTTTATTATATGTGAATTCTGATGAATGATGATATATAGGTACCGTTTTTTATGAACTATTTTCACATCTCATTTTAATATAAAATTGTATTTGAAAAACAGTATTTCTTTATTCATTGTTTGGCAAAAAAGTTGAATAAAAATAAATATGATGCGTTAAATCGTAGGTCCAATAAATCAGGTAGCTGTTGTTCAAAAATTTTTTTAATTAAATCAGTGGAAATTATTCTAATATTCAAATCAACGGGCCCGGAGATTGCCGAATATTTAAGACATAATGTTATCTTGTTTATAAGAAATATTCGAGAGTCATAAAAACAAGCAGACATAGAGAACAACAGACAGACAGACGGATAGACGGACGGGGATGTTTCAGGATTTTGGTTCAAGGTACTTAGATTAGAAACGGGTGTCAACGTGTTTCATTAATTATTTACATCAAACGATATTCAATCTCATTAAAGCGAATGAGGGATGAGATCTTTTTAAATATCTGCATAGAATATCAACTAAATTTTCAATTGGATTAAGATCTGGAATTCGTACTGACCACTCAAGTATCTCAACTCGTCAAAGTCGAAGGGGTTGGTTGTCTGTGTTCACGTTTCCTTCAACTGTATAATCCCTGTCCGTGCAGCCTCAACTTTGGTTCGGGGGTTGTCTAATTTATGTGGTGTGTTTTATGTTTTTCATGTTTTAAAACAACTTAAAGAATCTTAATTGAATAGAGCATTTTAAGGAAAAATCGCACATTAACTGAAACTATGCGTTTTATTCCAGTTTAGAAATGTGTTGTCAGACAAATGAAAAAATTAGTCCTATTAAACATTAATATTAAATACCACATATAACAGGTTGTGGGCGCGGCATTAACGTTATACATAGACTATAGAGACACATCATATTCCACTAAATTATTATTTTTATAGGGATGAAATTCCACTATGTAAATAGCTGACAGCTGTTGTCCATGCCATTTTGGTAGTACCAAAGAAAACGGCTGTCTTGTGGTTGTAGGGGTGGGAGAAAGACTATAAGTTTGATCTTAGAATATCAAATCGTTATGACTTTTTAAAAATAATCTGTATTAATCTACATTCATGACTATTTCCAGAAATATTTAGGGATAATACACCCTGTTTATACCTAAAGGAGCACTCTTTAAAGATGGTTGCTGTGTGGCTCACATTTTGCCATATTGAAATATTTAGTTTTATTTTTTTGTCCAGCTTAAAGCATTGTTGAGCATTTTCAAGATCTCCCAGTCTGTTTGGACTAGGGTCATATTTCGTCCTCCTGCTCTGATAAACTACTACAAGCAGGAATAAATTAACAAACCTTTTTTGTCTATGTAAGCAGAATTGGAAAATATTTACTAAATTTCATCTTTGTTGGCATTTTTACTTACACGATTGGACAGAAAATATATTTTCAGTCTGTTTTGTTCTCAATACTGCCGTATTTATCACCAAAACTATCATCAAAAGGCTGAAATGTCTGACAACTTTTAATAAATTCTAATGAAGATTATAAATAAATAAAGTTAGACAGACATATAACGGAAGAATATCTGGGTCGGAATTGATTTGGATAAATGTAAGAAATCCTCATACATAAGACAAACAAAACAGCTGTTAAAATCTCGGATTAATGAACTCAAAAACTCATGTTTCTGACTAAGTTTGTTTTTAAAGGCTAACTAAGAGTTGACAACCTTTTTTCAAAATTGAAAGATAAAGACGATATTTTGGCAATGTCCAATGTGGTGTATTGCATACCATGTGATGATTGTCATTAAAAGTATGTGGGGCAAACTAGAAGGAAAGTTAAAGATCGCATAACTCCCCACAAAAGTGATATCAGACTTAATAAATAGTCTTGCACTTTAGCTAATCACGAATTATTACATAATCATAATGTTAATTATAATAACGTAAAAATATTAGATTTTGAAATCAACTATCACAAACGTAGTTTTTTGGAAATGTGTCACATTTTCAAAGAACCAAATACTATCAATGCAAGAAAAAAATATTGACAACTAAAGCATAATTTATACTTACTACATTTCAACCATAATGATGATGAAAACACCCTGTATAGTATAGAATAATAATTAATGTCCCTAAATATAAAACATCTAGTTGTTGGCATCTACTGCCATTTTTCTTTTGTTTCACTCTAACAAGTTTTTATATCCATATTCTTTTTAAGTTGTTTTTTTACTTCATAAAGATACACATAATGTCTGTTATAATTCTAAGAAATTAAATTAATTTGGATCCGTTGACATTCATTCACAATGTTGTTATTTTTATACAGTTGTGCCCTTTCTGAACGTGTATATATATATATATATATATATATATATATATATATATATATATATATATATATATATATATATATATATATATATATATATATATATATATATATATATATATATATATATATATATATATATATATATATATATATATATATATATATATATATATTTATTTTTTTTTTTTTTTTTTTTTTTTTTTTTTTTTAATATATATATATATATATATATATATATATATATATATATATATATATATATATATATATATATATATATATATATATATATATATATATATATATATATATATATATATATATATATATATATATAAAACGTAATACAAGCACATTTATATAGTTAAATAAACGTGAATAAATATGGTTTAAAAAAACTAAAAAAACACGCTTTTAATGCACATCAAACTAAAAAGTGAAAAATAATTATTAATATAAAATAAAAACAATAATGAACGAAAAATACTAGTATTATTGTGAAAAAAAGCGTGGGTTGCTCGATATACGAAAAATATGGCACAAAGCGCCCCACGCTTTTTTCACAATAATACTAGTATTTTTCGTTCATTATTGTTTTCAGTTTATATTAATAATTATTTTTCACTTTTTAGTTTGATGTGCTTTAAAAGCGTGTTTTTTTAGTTTTTTTAAACTATATTTATTTTTCACTTTTTAGTTTGATGTGCTATGAAAGCGTGTTTTTTAGTTGTTTTAAACTGTATTTATATTGCTTATTGATGCTGATATTATAACATATTACGATCCAACAGATATTTCTGAAAAAAAAAAATATTTTTTTATTTCAGCCGTGGGATTTGAACTCACGCCCGAGGAGTCTGTCGTTTCGCGTCGACTGCCTTAACCCGCTTGATCACCGCGACCTAGCTCATAATCGCGGAATGTACTTACATATTTAGTCTTTGCTCTTACGCAGAGGATACGTGAGGAAAGTACTGGCGATCCTGATCAGGATAATGATATAAACTTATCAAATTATTGTATTGTTACCGGTTCTTCGTAAGTGTACAAAGTTTCAATTAAATCTGTCCGTTTAAAGTGGGTCAAAATCGAGTCCAAAGAGTTGGTTACAAACAAACAAACAAACAAGCAAACAAGCAAGCAAGCAAGCAAGCAAACATACAGGTGAAGCTAATAAAAGCGTTTTAAAAATAATTATTATTCTACCAATTAGACAAATGTAAAATGGACAATATGATAATAAATTTGCACAAGAATAAAGGAATTAAAAACTTACATGAATTACAAGAATTGTTATGTTAAAAAAACGTCCTAATTCAAATTATTTTTGGCACAATTTATTTATTATAGGTTTATTTATTATGATGATTTTACTTCAAATCGAAACATCGTTGGTGTTAATAAATAAATCATGTCAAAATTAATTTGAATCGGGTCTTCGCTTATTTATCCACATTAATACGAGTATTCTACTTCTTACGCTGATCTTTCCAAATAAATAACTCTGGTACATATAAAATAATAGAAAAAATAATTTAAATATGAAAAAATATTTTATTCTTTGATACATCAATCACAATATAACATTAGTAATAAATAACTAATAATTAAAAAATAAATTACTTCTATATGATCAATCACAGAATATATTTTCTTTCTTTGGCTCGTGCGTAAATATCAATGATATCATCATCAATTTCTTGCACCAATTGTACAAGAATGGATAATAATGCAAGTGCATTGAGCCTGTCTTGGTTCATACTTGCACGCAAATAGCTTTTCACCCTTCGTAGGGTGGAAAATGATCTTTCTCAAGAACAATTCATTGCGGAAATACTTAGATAAATACGTAAAGCAATATCTATATTTGGATAATATCGCAGAGATCGCGTAAATGTAAAAATGCACTTATAGTCGATGCAGAACGTATATCCTCCTCCTTCTTTAATAATTGCTTTAAGTAACACTGCAAATGAATGCTTCTTCTACATCGTCCGGATACTTTACGACTATTCTTGCTGTTTGCTCTGTTAATTTATTCGTATTAACCTTCGGCAAATTATTGAAGAAATTGAAGCTACTGTGAAGCTGTTGGTACATTTTTTATGCCCAGTTAATCCTTCTAAGAATATCTAAAATGCGGCAATAAATATTAGTACGAAAATTGTCATGGCCAGAGTACGCTCTCTTTCATTAACTCTAGACTTATCAAGTCGGAGTATCCGATTTTTTATGTCGAATATCATATACGTAACAATTTTTAACTCCAGAAAGCAATTTTGCTTTTTCTTCATAAGGAGAAAATTGTTTATTTCTCATATCTGGAAGAAATGAAGCAAGAGAATCATACAGTACGACAACAGTTGATAAATCAATTTGTGATTGTTGAAGTTTCTTCTTAACAACATTAAACCGATCTAATACAGCGCCCAAACAATAACTAGAATCGCTATTCTAAATGTTTTATGTTTTTTTGCAGTCCAGTAGCTTCAGAACGTGTATTTGGTTTCTCATCCATACTTTCTGCAATAGAATTTAATGCATTGAGTATACCAGACCATACTTTTTCCAAAGCGTAACATGCATCACGTCGAGCAGACCAACGAGTCTTAGAAAGATTTTTGAGATTTCGGTGTGTATGCTGCAACATCTCCCAACGATGTGTAGAAATTGTAAAAAAAATTAAAAAATTCTTGGAAAGTAGAAAACAAAAAAACAAACTTCAATTTTATATGGAACATCGTAAAAATGTTGATTTATAAAAATGAAAAAGTCAAAATATTTTAAGTATTTCCCCGCACCACAGTTCTATAAATTATTAAAAAAAAAATATATTAAATAAACCTGCTGTCCTACAAATAGTAAATATTTATATATGACCAAAAGGCTGCCTACTCATTAGGTAATGTAAAAATAAACAGTATTGGCTAAAACATTTTTCCTGTTGTTAATGTATATGCAATTTATAGATCATTAACATTAACCGTTTTGATAATTTGGTATTCAGGATAACATTCCTTGTCTTAAGTCAAGGTCACGTTGATTATATAGTTCCATATGACTAAACATATCAGGAGCAATAAACAATAAAATAACACATTTGTTGTTATGGCAGTCCACACTGGGATATTGCAAAACATATTTTTAGTTGACCATATGAATAAACAAATTACATAGATAGTGTACATTGTAGAAAAACGTTACTAATTAATGTTTAACAATTATGTGAATTATCATTTTAAACAAATTTTAACTTTGTCTGAGAACATTAACTAAATTAATGTCAAATTAAAGTTCATTGAGGTAATTTAACTGATACCACTGATAACAAACAAATATTGAAAACAGTTATTATTGGTTATCTTGACATACCTCTAACGCACTCATTTATCTATATTGGGTGTTTCTAAATTACAAGTAAATCTCTGAACCATCTACTCCTTATTTTTTTTTTTAAATATAAAACGAAAAGTTTCTATAAACTTGTGTCTAAAATCGACAAACACATTTGTTCAAATTGTAAAAATTGAAAGATTATCCTCAATCCTGCTTTATAAGAAACAAAATCTATTTTAATGGTACACTTTTCTCTTATTCGTTAAAAAATATATGCTAAAGTTATATCGTGAGAACACACATTTATTATTCAAGAATTAACAGATTTTGAAAAATAAAAAGGAAACATTATATGAGATGCTCGAAATGTCCATATTCGGGTATACATACTTGTAGACGGTCACTGGTATTTAAAAATGCAGACGGTTTTTGTGCGTTGATATCAACGGCCTCAACAATTTTATATTGCAATTGTAGGACATAATCTATCGAATATACATAAACTGAATCTTTCATGCTGTCCCAAAAGTAGAAGTCAAAACGATTTAATTCGTGGGAAAGTGCAGGCCACTTAGAAAGAGCATCTTGTTCCCTCTTCCAATTCAGTTTTGAGGAAACTTGAAGCTTAAATACCATCTTACGTTCTGGTCGTAAAGTGGTCCTGCCCCTGC
Source organism: Rhamnusium bicolor (assembly GCA_029963845.1). Lineage (NCBI taxonomy): Eukaryota > Metazoa > Arthropoda > Insecta > Coleoptera > Cerambycidae > Rhamnusium > Rhamnusium bicolor. The sequence continues at coordinate 234,211 of JANEYF010003049.1, forward strand.
ATAAATAAGTCAAAGCTCTGAAGATTCTTCGAGTTGATGTGCTAAAAATTGAAGTAAAATGCCTCAATCAAGGTGTTTCCAATTAATCCCGCCCAAACATTCAATGACAATCTATCTTGATAGTGGGTGACTCTTATTATATGAAGATATTCTCTGTAAGGTTCCTAAGTGTGAAGATTTCGCTAGGTCAACACTCCATCTCTTGCAAAACAGTCTTCATCCGTAAATAATTTCTTTTCCAAAAATCTTGGATCGATAACGTTTCAACGTGATTTGAGAAAATTTAACCCTTTTTGGTAAATTAAACGATGTTAAATGTTGTACCTTCTGGCGATGGCATGGATATAGAATTTGCTCATGAGTTATCAACCATACTGTTGCATGTAAAACACCCAAGCGGTTTGCAATTCTTCTTGTACTGTACTTAGGTTCATCTTCCACCAAATGTAATATAGCTTCATCTTTTTTGGACTTTTCACATATCATTGACGTCCAGCATCTGATTTATTCGGTGCAAGTCGACCCAATTTCGAATTCCAGTTTAAATCTTTATTGCCTATTAACATATAAATCTATTTAGAAGCCAATTATATTTCATTTATTTCATTGCTAAAATAAATAAATAATACAACACGGGTTTAACCCTTTTGCGCCGACTTTTTTCTTGTTAAGTTATAATGATTTAAAGTGGTGTCATCGTTAAAATTCATGTTTATGAGCCTAAAGTAATTTTTTTTAAAATTTTATTTACTCGATATTCCAAAAAACAGTTCTAGGACACGTCCCTTCAGGCTTCTAATATGGGAAATATGTGCCCCACCAGTAATAAAACAATATTTTAAATAGAGAAAATTGTCCCTGTTCACAATTACAAAAAACATACAGTATTAAATAATATCACAAAGAATAAAAATGAGAAAATATGAAAAAAGATTAAAAAAAAATGATTTATAAAATTTAGCGAAACAGTCCACACAAAGGACGGTATTATACTCTACACAGTAACTTTTTGTTCTTTTTTTCTCTGAATGATAGAGATGGCACCATTTTCTCGTATTTGCAGCTGCACCTGCAGCTATTAACTGCTCAGCTAATTATACGAGAAATTTTTGCAATGGCATTTTATGATTTTCGTTAATACTCTTGTACAGGATATAAGCATTAACTACTGATGTAAGTAATAACTGATAGTATACATTTTTCCACCATTTAGTTGACTTTTTGTCTCCAACCAACTGATCTGAGAGATTGACCCCCATATGTTTATTTTAAAATACAATAGCTTCAGGACATGTGATTTTTTTTTCATCTTTTTGCTTTCTTTCTATCTCACCAACCTGTGGTTTATGAAAATTACTCGCGACAATAACATCTTTTTTATCCTTCCATTTAGCCACTAATAAACTTGTGTTATTGCAGTAATGTTCATAGTCACCTTTGAGTTCAAGTCTCTTTGACATTATCGATAGGTTTTTCTGTTAGAAATGCAAGTTCCCACTGCAGCGAATGAGAGATTATTTAAAAGATTAATTGAAGTGAAGAACCTATCGAAACATCAAGTAACATAATAATCTTTAATGCTTGATGTGAGTTTAATAACTACTCGTTCTCCTAATGTCCAGTCACTTTTTCAACTTCTTTTTCTGTGTAAATATTAAAATCATTAGCATAACTCGTTAGAGCGTCACACCTTTGCCAAATCTTGCTATCTCTCTTTACAGGTTTCAGGGGCAGGTACTGTTTTAGGGAGGGTATTTCTTCAAATTTGGTCATCGATTCATCAATCGATTGAAAACCTGCTTCGCTTCTAGCTTTCTGAAAAGGAATATTTCAGATACGAGACCAATTCGTCGGTATTGTATGATTTGCTAGAATTGGGTGGTATTTCCGGAAATTTAAAACACAGTTTCAAAATAAGTAATAAGAGCCTGTCTCAAGTTATCGAGCATTTCGTTTCCCAAAGACTTATTCGTGCAAATTGGGAACATGATTGTAACTCATCACCAAAGTTGGCCGAGGTGGCTGGAGTACAGCTAGGTTTTTTTGGGGGGGCAAACAACCTGTAGCCAAGAAGTGATTTACGCTCATAAAGTATTCATGTTTCTGGGAATAATTGGTAGCCTTCTCTTCAAAGAGACATGTGACATTACGAATAAAGTGTCTAACCTCTTATGGGTACGACTCGGCAATAAATCATAAACAAACTACAAGGAAATATTCTCAAATTCAGTGGATGAACTATTGCACAGAAATTCATGGTATCCCTGAACCACCAGGTCAATTCTTTGTTCGGAAGGGTAAAGTTCTTTGCTGAACAAAATTGAATCCTCAACCTGGGCTGCGTGTTTTTTCAGATTCAGTAACTTCTAAAAGTTTACATTATTACGTATTGTTGTTTCGGTTTACTGTAGGAATATTTTAGGTAACTTGGGAGTTATTTGATTCGCTTTTTTTTTTGGACTGCTTTTTTTCATTTCAATATTTTGCAAAATAAAAGAAGGCAAATACTCAGATCCACTCTCCTCAAATGGTTCTTCTATATCTTCAGTATCTGATATATTTTCGGCAAAAAACTGTATCCAATGCTCGTGCAGTATTCTTTTTCTAAAAAATATTTATGTTGATATTTATATTGAATAAATCAGAAAATACTAGTGGGGTACATGGCTTAATACGTGCATAAAATGAAGAAAATATGCGTTTCTTTTAGAATGACAACGTAAACCAATGTTTATTGCACTTACCTACCCATTTTTGTTGGAATACACCCATAAGTTTATGTAATATATGGCAATTATAAATCATAGAGCAAAAAACGAGTGTATGAAACTAATTTATAGGTTAAGTACTAAATTATAGGAGTGTTTTTAATGCGCAAGTGTATAAAAGAAGCATGAAATAACTGCTACTTACAAGTGGGACAAGATTACGTGTTAATCAAACGGATCGAGAAGCCTCTAGACATGCTTGAAAGTTGGTGGGACATGTCACCCATTAGGCGTGAAAGAGTTAAGAGCGCTCTGAAGTCACTAGGCAACCTACAATAAACCTAATCCTATTATCACCCATAAGTCTTGTATACTATATAAATTTATGCAAAACGACAGAACTTCCTACATTTTACAACTTCATTGCCATGTGGACAGATTATTTTAAAATCAAAATTACATTTCATAAGAACATAATTTTCAATATCCTCATTTCCAGCCAAATACAAAATTACGTTCTTATGAAATGTAATTTTGATTTTAAAATAAACTGTCCACATGGCAATGAAATTGTAAAATGTAGGAAGTTCTATCGTTTTTGCATATATTTACAAGATTTATGGGCAAAAATTTGGTTAGGTGTATGGTGGGTTGCCTAGTGACTCCGGAGCGATCTTAAGTTTAACTCATTTAATATATATATATATATATATTTTTTTTTTTTTTTTTTTTTTTTTTTTTTTTTTTTTTTTTTTTTTTTTTTTTTTTTTTTTTTTTTTTTTTTTTTTTTTTTTTTTTTTTTTTTTTTTTTTATATATATATATATGTATAAATAGATAAATATTCATACAAAAATTAACCTCCAGGACGACAATTCCCGCTGAGAGGTGCAAACAGGTCCTCTTGGCAGCCACTGTGGTGGCTCTGTGCTCGTTTACTGGTTTCTTTGTGATTTTGCTGCAGCTGGCACTTTCCAATAGAACGAATACAGTGCGTTTTAGTTATTTATATCTGCAAGTTTTTAAATTGAATGTAAGGAGATTGTTTTGGTTAATAGTTATCGTATAATCAAGGAAACTGCCTTTCAAGCAATTTAAAATAGAACTGTGAATTTGGTTGGTATGAAAAAGCCATGATAAAGTTAAGGGAGTATTTTAAGTTGTTTGGTTAGGATTGTGACTTGGGTTTGTAAAGTGAGGTGTGTGTCCGTCGTTGTACATGTTTTATTAGTTTTAGTTGACTTTGTAGTATAGTAGTATAGCAGGTTCTTGTGTATCAGTTTTTGTGTGAATTAATTGTGATGTCCGCGTATGTTTGTTGTTTTATGTCTTGTTAGGTTGGAAGCATGGATATTCGATGTTAGGGACTTTTGACAGAGTTCTATTATGTCATCGCGTATTAGTGGTATGTTTTTGTTTCTGTGTAAGTCGTCTATCCGTATGTATCTGCTTGCGTTGGTCACGAGTCTCAGTTATTTGTGCGTCACCCTGAGGCGGTTATATTGTGTGTCTGATATATGGCTCTAGGCGGCGCAGTCATATGTCATTATGGGTCTCAGTATTGTCTTGCAAAGTAATGGTTTGTTGTCATATTCCTTAAACGATGATCTAGTGCTTCAAAACTGTGATGATTGGGAACCCTCCTATCACGAATTAATTCCTGATATCGTCGTCTTGCCGCCCATCCCTCTCTCCTGCACTCGCCATAAATTAAGTTCATAGTACGTAATTAACGGAATAAATACCCATTTTCTGACAGTATTATAAACAATAACGAAAACAATAAAACGGCAATTCGTGCCGTTTATCGTGTCATATTTTTATAAACTGACTTTATTATAAAATACAAATATCCTAATAACACTGACGTAGTTTTCCACGAAACACCAAAGCACTATATACTGCACTCGACGCGTATTTCGCCAACCAAGTTGGCATCATCTGGAGATGACTAAAACTGTTTTAATCATCCCCAGATGATGTCAACTTGGTTGGCGAAACGCGCATCGAGTGAAGTATATAGTGTTTTGGTGTTTCGTAGAAAACTGTCAGTGTTATCTTCACATCAAAGGTTCCATCCCACTCCAGAAATATCCTATAATTTGCAGAATGCAGAGTTACAGATCTTCTTCAAAAACAGTAAATCTAATAAAAATTGTACAATAAGGAAAAAATTAGGTACTTAATAATTAATTCCATTTATAAATTGAGGATTTTTTACGCTCTGACAATGCAGCGAAATATAATATTTGAGTCCAGAAAATGTATTTGGAGCGAACTGAATTTTATAAAATTGTAGTATTTTAGGCATTTCCATTATATAACTGTATAGGTATGCCAAATTTGAAAAAAATGGGTAGAGTCGTTTTCGAAATAATTCATAAAAACTGCTTTTTAGGTGTCAACTTTGGGTGTCTTCAGTCTCCCTTACGAAGCGATTTTTGATATGTGTTTATTTATTTTATTTTTATGTAAGGAATATATGGTTCAAAGATATTACATGTAATTTAAATAAATAAATAAATAAATATAGAGTTAGTATTGAAAGACTTATGTAATCAAAAAATATTCCTTGCTTTTTTTCAAGGTGGTAAATCTGGGTCAATTTCGATTTGAATCCGTGGAAAGAAACAAAAACAAAATGGGGAAACAACTTTGGCACTTAGGTCGTGTCATAAAACATAAAAAAATAGCACGGAAGGGATTGTTTGATTTTTGAAAAAATGAAATGTGTAATAATTAATGTCCGTTTTAATTATAATACATTCCATAGATATAACATATGTTTACAAAGCCACAGTTGTACGCTTATTAAAGATTAAAAGCATGAAATTATGAAGCAATCCATTCCAGGAAATCTTGAATTCACAGCATGTCAAGGTCCAGGAGGTCCAGAATGAAGAGTTTCTCATATAAAAGGAGAAATTTCCATATTTGCAAAAACATTATTTGTACCACCAAAATTATCTCCTGCAACAGTCTTTGATTATTTTATACTACGAAATATACTGATGAAAGGGGAAGCCCTCCATCCATATTCTATTTACAAAATATGGTAATAAAAGCATAAATGATTAACAGGAATCTCGACAAATGAATGTCTACAAATAATAATTATAATTTCATGAAATTGATGCATTCCAAGTGTATTATACTGGGAACTTGGAATATTAATTAGTTTATTGTTGATAAATAGATAAACATTTGTTTTAAAAACGGGTTACTGGTATTCCCCATCCTATTCACAGAAACAGATACGTTCTAGATATTTAGACACGAAAAGACAAACACAAGTATTAATATAATGATTTAATATTTTCTGATGAACACACATTACACTTTACACAATGTCGTTTGCTATCGAACTTATTGAATTAATTCAATTTTTCTTAAGTAAGGCTCTTTAAAAATGAAAGACATGAACCATACGTCTTTCAATACTAACTCATATTTATTTATTTATTTATTTATTTAAATTAAAATATCCAGCGGGTTGAAAAAACACAGTTACAGGATAAATTCACATAGTAAAAATGCAGTTCTTAACAAAAAAATAAAAAAAGAGAAAGGTAAATAGATTTTAAATTACTTAAAAATAATACAATAGAACAGAGTGCATACCTTACAATACAATACACTATAATACAATACAATACAATACAATACAATACAATACAATACAATACAATACAATACAATACAATACAATACAATACAATACAATACAATACAATACAATGCAATGCAATGCAATACAATACAATACAATACAATACAATACAATACAATACAATACAATACAATACAATACAATACAATACAATACAATACAATACAATACAATACAATACAATACAATACAATACAATACAATACAATACAATACAATACAATATAATACAAACTATACATACAATACAACAATATAATACAACAATACAGTACATACAATAAGTACAAAACAAATTTTAAATTATTACAATAATTAATTAAAAACACACAGTAACTGAATTAATTAAATAAGCCATATTTTTTTAATATCATTTATAGTACAATGGAGTATATCAAGCTGAGATTCAATACTAGCGTAGTTAATCACTATTTGATACACTGGGGAACATTTATAAATATTTGTCCTATGGTTCTTCACGCAAAGTAAGTGATTATTTCTGGCATATAGTCTAGGCATATGAAAGTCATGTAATGCTACTATATCTGCAGAGTTTATTTTAATATTAACAATAATTTTATACAGGAAAATAACAGAATGCATAGCGCACCTCTTAATTAGACTATACATTTTAAATCTATTATAAAAAATATCTTGGTGGATAAATATTGTCTAGGGCAAATGTTACTGATTTAAAAAAGCGCGGTTGAACTGTTTCAATTGAGGAGTGAAGTATATTGGACTCCATACGACAGATACATATTCGAATTTAGACCTAGAATAATAATAGTAGTGTATCAATAGATTTAAAATCAGTCATCTTATGGATTACAAAACCAAGACTCTTGTATGCAGCTGCTACAGTGTTATCAATATGAGATTCAAAAAGAGAGATCAAAAGTAACTCCAAGATCTTTAGTTGGATCTTATCTGTTGAGGATAGACCCATCTAGTGTATAATCACAAATTGGCGTCTAGTTTTTACGACTATATGACATGACATTACATTTACCGGGATTAAAAGGTTGTCAAAGCAGCATAAGTTTATTTGATCTAGACTTTTCTGCAGCTTCTTACATTCAAAAGAAGATTTTACCTCACAGAATATCTAAAGATCATCCGCATATAAAAGAAAATTTACATCCAATTTAACAGCAATGTCATTAATAAACAGAATAAACATGAGGGGTCCGAGAATGGAACCCTGAGGAACACCTGAAGTTTGAGTAAATTTGAGAGAGTGGTAACCGAGACACTGAACAAACTGAGATTTATCAGTCAAATATGATTTAATCATAGCTATTAGGCTACCACTAAGGCCGGCATTGTCCAATTTGGACAATAATATACCATGGTCCAGCCTGTCAAACGCTTTAGAGAAGTCTGATAGTAAATCTACCTGTCTTCGCCAATCAAGAATTTCGTTAATAAATTGTGTCTTGCATACTAAATTAATGACAGTGGAACGACCTTCAATAAAACCATGTTGTTCAGGTATGACAATATTATTTAGGTGGCTCGATAGGAAACCATGAATCAATATTTCAAACGCCTTAGAGAAATTACATAAAATGGAAATTAGTGTGATTAGTGATCTCGCTCTTTGAGTCATTTTTATAAACTGGGCATATCCTAGAAACCTTCCAGATATCGGGAAAGGTACATGTCTGCAAAATTAAATTAAAGATTGTACACAGTGGCTGACAGAGAACGATATCGCAGTCTCTAATTAAGAAAGCCAGTATAAGGTCAGGTCCAGTAGTGACATTTTTTACATGTAGTAAGTAAATTCAAATTGCTGATAGACACATTGTTTGGGTCAAAGTTGCTAGAGATAATGTAGCCACTGGAGAAAAGTCAGCAAAACTGTTTACGATCAGTTGAGGAGCTTGTAGGGGTTGATCATTGTATGTGATTGACGATGGTATATTGTTATAACCCTTTTTGGCGTTAACAAAGGACTAGAATTTCATAGGATCTGACTTATTATTAGATTCAGCGATGGAGACATAGGCTTTACTAACTTTATTTTTTACAGTAGACCTTAAATTGTCAAAATTATTATAATTATCCCGTGTACGAGATGAACGATATTTTTTCCAGGCAAGTATTTTTTTGTTTTACATCAGATATTAATTCTCTGTCGAACCACGGTGGATAAAGTTTATGTGTAATATATTTCTTAGGGACTGCTTAATAAAAATTGAATTTAGTATGTCATATATACGGACTGCCTCATTGACACGAGTGTGTTGTGCTAGAGAGGACCAATTAGTAGAGACTAATTCTTGGTGTAGTGCTGGGAAGTTTGCTTTTTTAAAATTAAAACCTGCACTGCTCTTTTGTAGAAATTCTTTTTCTCTTTTCTTAAATGTAGTTTCAATGACAAGAACTAGATGGTGCTGGTCTGGAAGAAGCAATATATCAGATGATTCGAGGACATTACATACGCAGTTGAAAATAACGAGGTCTAACATCCTATTACTATTATTTAAGATGTTATTATACTATTTAAAATTAAGAAAGTTTAAAAAATTGTATAATGGATTACAATTACGACGAGTAATAATATCTGGTGTTACTTTCAGCACACGCTTATGAAACAAATTGTGTGACAAAATACTTTTTGCACACTTGAAAACAAAAACTATTCGGAAAAGGGCTACTCTCTGCATTGAAGTGGATTAACAAATGAGCTACTTTCCATGACAGAGTAAAACTTTTATCAACATAGGTCAATCATTTATAATTGTCAGGAAACATCATTAGGGATGTTTGAAATTGCATATTCAGAAAATAAAAGATTGAAATTAATTTTTATCATTTTTAGAATTGTTAAAAATTAATAAATTAAAAATACTTCTATTGTTTTAAATATTAACTTTAAACAAATTCTTTAGTACTTTTAAGTATCTATTATTGTGCCAAGTTATAGGCAGGGGCGGTTCTACGGGGGGCTGCAAGGGCCCAGCTCCCTCAACTTTTTGAGGTGCATTTATAAATTAAATAAAGAAATTGCGTCAGCAACAAGAAATTTTCAGGAGTTAAGAATGCGATATATGGACACAAATTTGTATCACTGTTATTTCAAAAGATATGGGGTCAAGGTCATTATTTTTTAATAGCAATAGGGGTAGTTTTTGATATTCTTCTAATTACAAAAATATTTTATAAGTGTGGGGTTGCAAAAAAAATGTATAGTAGTATTTTTAATATACTTTTTAAACTTATTTGCTGTAGGTCGGTGTAAACATCTACGTTTGTACTAAGTAATTTAAATTTTCAAACAATATCTGAAGAAGCTACTGTGTGGCAAAACAACTATTATATAAAAACAAATTGTGAAAATCAATTAATATATAAGATTATTTTGAGGTTCAGTTCAACATCGATTTTCAAGTAGTTCGATCAGTTCGATGCATTTATTTGAATTTAATAGTTATAGATAAAATCACAAATCTATTAAGCAATATAAATAGATGCAATTATACGTACTTGAAAACCTTGACATTTTATTTAAGTAAACTTATTTTTGGTACGTATTGTTGAATGATGATGGATGAATGTTTAATTATTATATCTGAAAACAATGAATGCAATAAGGCCTTCAACTAACTCTAGTGAATAATTAATAAAATACATACGTCAGTACAATAAAAAAAGTTGGATGAGTTAAAAATGCAGAGAATAAGGTTTGATTACACAAACTAAAGTATGACATGTGTCAACTTATTGCCAATGATAATGATTTTGTATTTATTTTTTAGTTTTTAGTTAATAATAATGAAATTATCTGAAATTTTTACAACATTTCCTCTTTAAATACAAACAAATATATTCTTGGTTATTGCGACGTTATAAAATAATACAATGTTGGATGTTACCATCGATATCCATATTGGCAACAATACAAGACATAATTCATCAAACATCAATAAAATACTAAATGCAGGGTGACTTGAATTCGCTTCTTACCACAACGATCTTGGAAATGTAAGAATAGATACAACTTCGGTTAAATTATCTGTAGAATTTCATAAAGAAAAATCAAAAATTTTTCAAAAATAAAAAACTGTTGAGTTTCGTCTTTATTTTTCCTGGCATGTTTCGAGAAATTAAAAAAAGCTTTTAGATTATGGTACTTTATACTCTACAAGTTGCGTTTATTTTTTAATTACGAAGTATCGTCTCTACGGAACCATCAAAAAGTTCATTTATAAGCACAGACCTGTTTTTTGTTACACTTTTTTGATAGCATTTGATCTCCAACATACAATGACATATTAACTTTTTTGTATGGCATGTAACATCCTCAGGAGCTCAGATCCCCTCTTGGGGTTTGTAAAACATCACGAAACTATAGCAGTGGAAGCAGGATTGTTCAAGACAGCAAAAAGAGCAGCAGATGAACTCGGTCTCGCATTCGACACCAAACCAGTTGGCCGGCGAGATGCTGATGTAGAGTCAGTCACTAAACTTCAGCCAAATCGCGTGAAAGCCCGAATTAGAGCTGCCGAACAGAAAAATCTGTTTCGACAGCACGTCGATAAACCCCAGCATGGTGTCTTCTATAACTAGAAACACTGGGTTTATCGACCAGGCTAACATTCGCGTTTCTAAGGTCAGCCTGGCTTAAGTCGGAGACCAAGAGATTCATTATGGCCTGTCAAGATGGTATTTTCAACACCTTGCTCTATCGTAGCCACGTGTGGCGTGTAGAGGTTCCTGATATCAACTGCAGGATCTGCCGTCAGGCGCCGGAATCGCTCATGCACTTACTTTCTGTATGCCCCATATATGCGATTTCGGCCTATATTCACCGACATAACGCGGTGTTACGAGTGCTATGTCGGTGAATCTAAGGCACTCGTACGGGGTAGATCAGACACCAATGCTGCCTTATGTCCTCGGAGATATTGAGTCCGTTGTCGAGAATGCTGCTTAGGGCACACGATTCCGGAACCTACAGTCACTAACTCTGCGGGATGTGGGGAGTGGCTGAGGTTAATGTGCTGGCGCGACTCCCGTGAGGCGTCGGAGGCCACGGGAGGACTGTCCAGCGTCGGGCAACCGAAAAAAAAAAATGATAATAATAATAATAATAATAAGACGTCAACACCATACTCTAAATCTGACAGTGATGCTTACCATCAAGCAGCACTGTCTAGATAGGATCCGAGCGCTTATGGCGATAAAAAAACATTGAAGAGGCGGGTGAGGAGTATGGAACAAAACAATTTGTTCCGTACGAATCCTTCCCGCCTCTTTCAAGAGCCACAGCGTGTTGTCGAGAATCCGCTGACTGTAGAAGATGTCGAAACCTTCTGGAAGGGAATCTACGAAACGACGCGTCCATTCAATAGCGACACTCCATCAATTGCACACTTCGAGGCTTTGTGTCACAGACATCTTGAAGAGCCAGAAAAAGTGTGCCCGGCAATCAGTACGGAGGAAGTCCAACAAGCACTTGTTGGTACCAAGAACTTCGCTGCCCCGGACCCAGACGGCATTAACAACTGGTGGTGGAAGAAATTTCCTTCCACTCACCGCCGTCTGGCGCGAGTTTTCAACTCATGGTTGAACGAGGGGCAGCAGATTCCGGACTGGTTCGTCGAGGGACGTACTATGCTTATCCCCAAAAAGGGGGATCTTTCCGACCCGAGGAATTATAGGCCGATCACTTGCCTCAACTCCTGCTACAAGATATTTACACGTATCTTGTATGCTAGGACACTGAGGTCTGTTGATCCGGTCTTCCAGCAGATACACGAACAGCGTGGTGCCAAGAAGGGCATAGCAGGTTGCAAGGACAGCCTGCTGATACACCGCTGTATTACACAGGATTCTGTGCAATACGAGCGGAATCTATCGATGGCCTGGATTGACTACCGCAAGGCATTTGATACAACGTCGCATCAGCTATTGTTGCACTTACTCGAATATCTTGCGGTACCAGCACCACTAGTGAGATGCATAGAACAGCTGCTGCCGCTCTGGTAGACCCGCTTCACCATAACATCAGGTGCACAGCGGGTCACGACAGAGCAGGTGGCATTTAGGAGAGGAGTTTTCCAGGGTGACTCCCTAAGTCCTCTCCTCTTCTGCATCTCACTGCTGCCGTTGTCTGTTGGGCTCCGCCAAACCCGAGGATATCAATCTGGACCACCCAGCGACCGGAGGCATAAGGTCACCCATCTATTTTATATGGATGACCTTAAACTTTATGCCTCCGGAGAGCGCGAACTACAAAACGCTCTTAGGGTGGTCGAAGAATATACGCGGGCAATTGGTATGGAGTTCGGGTTGGACAAATGTGCAGTCGTCCACCTCAAGAGAGGACGATGCGGGGAATTCTCTGAAAATGCGCAGCTCGCAGACGGAAGCATCCTAAGACATCTGGATGCCGGAGAGACCTATACATATCTGGGTGTGCAACAAAGGCATATCCAGGATGCATCACAAATAAAAGATTCTCTCCGCGGCAAGTACAGACACCGCCTCCGAAAGATTTGGTCTTCCGAACTTTCGGGGAAGAACAAGGTGTCTGCAACTAATATGCTTGCCATTCCTGTTCTGCTCTACTCCTTCGGAGTAGTAAAGTGGACGGTAGAGGAGCTGCGCCAATTAGATAGAGATACCCGCAAGATGATGAATATTCACAGAAGTATTTATCCTAGATCGTCCGTTCCTCGTGTGTACCTCCCACGTCAACGGGGGGCCGAGGACTCTTGAGCCTGGAGTGTACGCATGGCAGAGTAGTACTGAGTATGGCATGTAACATACTCAGGAGCTCAGATCCCCTCTTGCGGTTCGTAAAACATCACGAAACTGTAGGAGTAGGAACAGGATTGTTCAAGGCAGCAAAATGAGCCGCAGATGAACTCGGTCTCGCATTTGACATCAGGCGAGGAGGCCGGCGAGGTGCTGATGTTGAGTCAGTCACCGAACTTCAGCCAAATCGTCTGAAAGCCCGAATCAGAGCTGCCGAACAGGAAAATCTGTTTCGGCAGTACGTCGATAAACCCCAGCATGGTGTTTTCTATAAGAACATAGAAACACTGGGTTTATCGACCAGGCTGACCTTCGCCTTTCTAAGGTCAGCAGGGCTTAAGTCGGAGACCGAGGGATTCATTATGGCCTGCCAAGATGGTGTTATCAACACCTTGGTCTACCGTAGCCGCGTGTGGCGTGTAGAGGCTCCTGATATCAACTGCAGGACCTGCCATCAGGCGCCGAAATCGCTCATGCACTTACTATCTGCATGCCCCGTATACGCGATTTCGGCCTACATCCACCGACATAACGCGGCTTTACGAGTGCTATACTACCATCTAAGGCACTCGTACGGGGGTAGACCAGACACCAGTGCTGTCTTACGTCCCCGGAGATATTGAGTCCGTTGTCGAGAACGAGAAATGCCGGATTTACTGGAACTACTCGTTCCCGACTATCAGGCTAATCCAAGCCAACAAGCCTGACATAGTCCTCCTCGATCATCAACTGAAGGTGATGTATGTCAACGAGTTCTCGGCACCTGCAGAGAAAAACATCACCTTGAAGGAGGAGGAGAAACGGACCAAATATCGCGATCTCCGGTACGAGCTCCAAGTGCTGTACCCAGGCTACTCGGTAAAAATGGTCGTCCTTATAATCGGTGTACTCGGAGGGATAAAGCCTACGCTGCTCTCGGGACTGAAGATCATACCGGCCTGCCAAAAATCAGCCGAGTGGCTGTCAGGCCAAATGCAGAAGGCGGTCATTCTGGGTTCTCTCCGTCTGCTTAGGGCACATGATTCTGGTATTTACAGTCACTAACCCTGCGGGATGTGGGGAGTGGCTGTAGTTGATACGCCGGCGCGACTCCCGTGAGGCGTCGGAGGCCACGGGAGGACTGACCGGCATCGGGAAACCGAAAAAAAAAAAATAATAATAACAAACAAACAACTACAACAAACAAATCTACCACATTTTCCCTTGCAGCAGCTTTTGTATCCTTGACCTCCAGTTAGGGATTGTATCCCAACAATTTCACTGACGTACACGACCTGCCCCTTCAAGTTTCAGTCCTCCGCCGAATTCAATTAAATGATATACATTTTGTGATGTAACTAATTTTCCTTTCCCTAGAATGCCCTTTTAGTGTAATTTTGAACGTTATTAAGGTCTAAAACCTATAAATTGTCATTATTCCGTTCCATTTCCCTTGCCCCTCATTTCATTTTTGATCACTGACCTTGAACTGTGACCCGCATAATATTATAAATTACAGAAAAAAAAGCATTTTTGGGACAAGGAAAATTAGTTACATCACAAGAAGTATATCATTACGGCGTGGTATTGAAAGTTGAGGGGCAGGTGATAGATGTTAGTAACAATTTCGCGTACACTTAACCTCACTTAGTAGAACAAAACTTTGTACTTTTACCGCGGTTTACAGGTTAATGTGCACATTTCCCAATTTAATTGACGAATGTGCATAAAATATTTTTTAAAGAAGATTATTTCTACATTTACCAACTGAGTAGGAAAATGTGTACCTGTACATTTATCGGATAATGTACACATATACCGATTTTTTTACATTTACTGTAAGATATACACCTCATGAGAGAACACAATTTTTCCTCAATCAGATTTCAAATTATACCACTTGAAAAATAAGGCTCGTTCTCCCTTGATATATAATGTACTATTATGTTCACATTTTATCAAATGTCAGTAATTTTTTCGGACACCTTGTATATTTCCCAAATTTAAGTAAAACTTTTATTGTAAATTCACCCACAGGGTTTATCATTTTTTAACACTATTGCAGTTTTTTTCAGAAAAAAATGACAAAAAACGACATGTCGAATTTAATCCAAAATTTTTTCACACATTGTAGGTCTCCGCAATTTATTAGTTTCGTTGTAAGTGGGAGTCATGAAATGAAACATTTCAAATGCCATTTGTACATATGTTTATGGGATGTTGTACTGTTGCACTGTAATGGTTCTTGAAATATTACCATCTGTCCTCAGATAAAGAGATTCCATAAAACAAGTTTTATTTAATGACTTATAACCTATGCCACGAAAAATTTTGTTGTCATTACAATCAGCTGATTGTGTGATTAACAACAATCTTATGCTCTCAGCTTTATTTAGTAGTTCTTGATTAGTAGAATCTACAAGTCAGCTCAGGTCATGTCACATTGAATATTTTATAGAATTGATTAAATAAAAGTATCACATCGAACGTTATTCAATTCATCTAACTGTAAGGACTACATTTAAATAAAAGCTTAACATTTAATATTCTTTTCAGATCCGACATGGAAATGAGGTGTGCTATCATTTTGGCCTTAACCTGCGGGGCACTGGCCATTCCAGTTGAGGATGAAGCTTTGCAAGAATTTATAGTCGGCAATCACAAATTCACCTCTTCTGTTTACAAGGTAATTATGCAAATTTATTAATTAGATAAACCTGGTTAGGTCTAGAGCCAATATGTGGCAGTAAAACTTGTTTTTAACTATTTAGAAATTGTACGAGAAAACAAAAATATAATATTATTTATCTTTTAAATGCGACGAGAGGATTTAAAATATCTTTTCTATATACCGACTGGTCTATATCTGTCATTCAGAACACATATATATACATGAGTGGTATACACTGACAGTGTTTTTACAGAAGTTAGAAATAAAACAGCATAAAAAATTATCATACAGTGTTCTTATTTCCAAACTAGCCATCTATAATAACGCTGGATCTGAAGTAGATACCATTTTGAGAAAAAAACACGTCGATCTGTTTTTGAGGGGGAGGGGAGTTACCATTACGAATTTGGCAGTATTTCCTCAATATGTGGCTTCTATATTGGATAATCAAGGACGAATTAATAATAATAATAATAATAACATCACATGAAATTACAATTGATGTTATATATACCAATTTTGTTAAAATTTTTGACCGAATCGATCACGGAATCTTTTTCTTAAATTAAAAAACTTTGGACTTGAAATTTGTCTTATATCATCACTTATTACGCCCTACTTATCTAACAAAATTCGGTATGGATCAATTATGGGTTTGACTCTAAACAATTCATTGCTACTTCTGGTGTTCCCAAGGATCCAATCTTGGACCTTTGCTATTGTTTACTCTTGATAAATAAATTGGCATATGTTATATTTGCGACAGAAGTTTATTTGCTGATGATCTTATACCTCATCATGCTGTAAATAGTGTTGAGGATTATTTTTTTGTTCAAAATCCATTGAAAGACACTGAGGATTAGTGTTATATATTGAGCTGAATATTGGAAAATGTAAACTTTTGCCCTAAAAAAGCAATATATTTAATTTATTTATCAATTAAAATCTACAGATTTATGCCGCTGTGAAACCAAGACGAACGGTATAGTTTTGACACGAAATTATCTTTTAATGGACATCAATCCATATCGTCTGAAATTAAAATCTTGAGTTTTATGGTTTGAAACTGTCGCAATTGTCAACAAGTCAGTTTCTTCTACATTTATAGCAAACACATTGCATTGTTACATGTTTAAAAAAGTAAGGGACTGAGAACTAATCCTTGGGAATTACAATATTTACATACTTTTGTTCTGGAAATGTATTATTTGATGTAACTCTTATGTAGAGTTCACAAAACAAAAACTGTCGCCACCCACAGATATTTCGACCATTCAAATTTAAACATCAAACTTCCCCTAACCTCCACCAATCTGCCGCTATACCGGCATGTGACGTTAAAATAAGTGAACTACAAATTATATAATCAGCCTGTAGCTTCAAAATTCAGGAGTGGGGTAGTTTGGTTGGCAACAGTTTTTGCTCTGTGAACTCTACATTGGAGTTATTTTTGCATACAAAATTTTATAAGCTTTATACCCTTTTGATCAAATACGCATTTCTATTATTAATTTAATTTGATATATAACACCGGCACACAAAAAAAAAGTTGTTTGTACATTTGACGCCACCTACCTCCCGACATGTATTTCGACCCGCTGAATCCGAATTTGAAGTCAGTTTGGACCGTACACCCTCAAATATCGAGTAAATTGAAATACCGTAAAAAATAGCGAAAATTGGGTGTTTCGGTAATAAAAAAAATTTTGTGGATCTAAACCAAGCCTAATTTTTATGTATTTCGATCCGCTGAATACGAATCTAAAGTATATTTAGACCATAAGCCGTTTTAAATCCAAGTAAATTGTAAAAAATCCTCGAAAATTGCTAAAAATGGCAAAAAATTGTGATATACAAACTTTTGATATACGAGGGAAGATTTCGTTTTCAATATTCTAGGAATTTTTTTTTTTATTTACATTATTTTCAAATCTTATTTATTTTATCAATGTTATTTCAAAGGCGTGTGGCAGAGGATTACAACTAGAATTACGTACAAATATACCGAGTGGCTCAAATTATTGTTTCTCAGCCAATTTTAACGAACTTAGTCTTAATAGTTAGCTGTGAAATAAAGAATTGGCAAGCAAAATATCAAAGTTTGTTTTTTTCCAGATTTTAAAAATGTCAAGTAGGCCATTTTTGAATTCGCTATATATCCAAAACCCGTGAACACATATATCTCCTCAAAGTCTTAAAATGTAGAGGAAAATTCATTCATTCATTCAAAATCATTAGTCGTTCATTAGTTCTGTCATTTTGAAAACTTTCGATTTTAAAGAACGAGCTCAATGAAAGGTTTATTTAATCAGTTAACTATTGACAATAGGTTTATTAAAATCGGCTGAGAAACAAAAATTTGGCAAAGAAGGACAAAAAGTACGTTTTTTTGTCCACCCGGTACATATTTTTAATAATATGAACGATATAAATCTAGAGACAGATTAATAATTAGTAAAGAAGGTAGACATAATGTATGTATTTATCCAACCAGTTAATACATTCACAAATAAAGAATGTGATTTTTGCGCGTTGTAAATTCTGTGTCGGCACTCTTGTTAATCAATAAATAAATTATGAAAAACCAAACAAATGAAAGCAAGGTATAATATGGACATAACTGGTTTTTATAGCACATACGTTACTAAATATCTTTCAACGGTCAAATAACCACAAAGCTGTATAACTTGTTTAGAATAAAAAAATATATGTACTTATAATATTTTTGCTTGTCTTAAAAGCCTGCTAAAATTGTATTACTCAAATATTTTAATTTAAAAATATCTGATGTGGCCAGCAGTGGCGGTTCGTGGGTCAAGAAATAGGGAGGTCAATTAGAAAAGTTTACTGTATTACCTACCTTTTAAAGTGATTTAAAATTCAAGTCGATCCTCCGGTCTTTTTGAGGTGCAAAGTGGTCAATTACTTTTTCATTAAAGTCTTTTATCTTCCTTATTAATGCCCTTTCTATGGTAAGCATAGCTAAAGAAGATAACCTTTCCTGACCCATGGTATTTCTTAAAAAATGTCTTTATTCTTTTTAAGGTGGAAAAACATCGTTCACTTTCGACGGTAGTCATAGGGCGAGTACACAAGATTTTTAACAGTTTGACACTTTCAGAAAAAGTATTGCACAGATTATTGTTAATAAAAGCTGTAACAAAGCAACTGCACCTTCACTATTGGAAAAATCTTCTCGGCTATATAATACTTCTAATTCAGTTTTAAGTTTCAAATGATTTATGACTGTATACTCCGTTTTAACTAATTTAAACATATCTTGAGGAAAGCTTTTTTTATAATCTTTAAATCGATCTGCGTGAAATAACTGAGACACTGCTAAATGATTACTGAAGCCAAACCTGTTTTTGATCTCAGATGTAATTATATCACAAACTTTTAATGAAATTCTCCTTTTGATTCTTCCGTTTTACATCTCTGGGCAGACTGCATGGATGTCTCCTTCAAATAGTTATTCAAAATTTTATTTCTGATGTCTTCAATTTTACTATTAAAAACGCCAAATCACTTATTTACTGTTGTGACATCGATATTACATTTTTGTAATTGATTGAACAATATACCACAATGAGGCATAACTAAATGAAAAAAATTTAACCAGTAAAGAAAATGTTCATTTTGTAAGTAATTTTTTAAACCAATAGCTTGGTTTAGAGTGTTGTTTTCTGATTCATTATCAATGATTTTTTCTAAACAATCTAATAATTCTGTTCGATAGGTATAAACAGTCTCTATGCAATTTGTATTAAAATTCCATCGTGTTGGAGCCG
Organism: Rhamnusium bicolor; assembly: GCA_029963845.1. Classification (NCBI taxonomy): domain Eukaryota; kingdom Metazoa; phylum Arthropoda; class Insecta; order Coleoptera; family Cerambycidae; genus Rhamnusium; species Rhamnusium bicolor. Next base: position 253,800 of record JANEYF010003049.1, read on the forward strand.
CTTTAGGTAATCTCACCTTAACAACATTATCTAACACAGCTGTTCTTTTTGTCGATTTTCCAAAGAATGAAGAAAAGCTATGTAAATTAGCAAAAAAAGTTTATACTTTTATCTTGACTTGATTGTTTTTGTAAAATTAAATTTAGTTGATGAGCGTAACAATGGATAAAATTTGCTGAAAGATAACTTTTTTAATTTTGGCTTGTACACCTCCAAAAGCACCACTCATTACTGATGCTCCATCGTAACTTTGTACATTGAATTTCGAAAATACCTATTAAGTTCTTTTTTCTTATCAAGAGATGTTTGCTTTATCTTTATATTAGGTTTTGGAAGGCCACCACCTTTGAATTTCACTCGGTCTTCATAACCCAACTTATGTCCATCTTTCAGTGTTAATATATTTTGTACAACACTCATATTTAATAATAAACACCAAAAACACTGTTTTACTTAATTTCACGACAAGTAGAGGTTTACTAATAAAATGTTCACAAATAAAAACATTAAAAACAACGCGACAGAATTTATCGACCAACGCGTACCTAGTCAGGATTAAGACTGCTCTACTGAACTGAACTTCGTGCGTTACCGTTTCCGTAAAATGAGTCAGGGTCATTGTCCCCGTCAGTGTTTTCTGTCTCTTTTGCTTTCTGACGATTCGCGCATAAGTCTATTTCACTTTAATTCGTTGTAAATTCGGTCCGTAGCTAGCTTTGCAGACAAGTTGTGGATTGATCCAAGATTTTTAAATTCTATAAATGAATAATGTAATGAATATTTGAATAGTATTGTGCATAGAATGAACTAGAAACTTTAATATATTTTTTTAAGAATATTAAAAATATATATATATATATATTATATATTTTTAAACTTCAACTAAACTGTTTTTTTATTTGTATGTGGGAGGTCATTGACCAAATGACCCTATAGAAGAACCGCCATTGGACATAACTTTCTTATACCAGTATATATCTTCCTGATCTAAAAAAATCGTTCTATTTAATTCTTCACTTACCTCAACTAAATTTTAATACGTACCTTGAAATGTTTCATTAAAATTTTTAAATAATTAATTATCAGCGTCGTTCGATACTGTCAATAATAACACAGGCCCAGAAAAAAAGTTTCCTGGTCGGCATACCAGACCAATGTTTTCCGATGTTTTTTGGGCCACTGAATATGAATCCGGAGTCAGAATGGCATGATCGTGGAAAAAATTTCGAGCTAGAGTCTGAAAAAGGTCATAATTTTGAAAATTTTGGTATTTTAGACTACGATCGGTTTGGTATGATCGACCAAAATTTTGTAGGCATGGAAATATCAAGATGATTATTCTCGTGTTGAATTTCCTTCCAATATCTTTTGGTTTTATCGTACTATGAGCAACAGGAAGGAATGCGATAATGCTTCATAGAATAAAAATACTCTATTCTGTGAAAAAAATTATATTTCTATGCTTCCAAAATTTTGGTCGATCATGCCGACCCATCGTAGTCTAAAATATCAAAATTTCCAAAATTATGACCTTTTCCAGGTTCTAGCTCGAAAATTTGTCCACGATCATGCCATTCTGACTCCGGAGTCATGTTCAGTGATAATTCATGTCATATATTTTAATAATTTCTTCTTATTGGCATTGACATTGTCGTAACTAAATTAGACATTTCAAATGTCAAACTGACAAATTTATCCTTCCTAACCCTATTTTATGAGTTCAAATATGTACAAAATTTCAGTTTGTTTACATCAGCTTTATTTAAGTACTTGGAAAATATATTTTATTGGCTTGATATAGTAGACATGATTTAATCTACAGAGAATACACTTTAGTTGTTGCTAATAGCAAATATAAATTAAAAATTTCTTCGCTATATCACATTCACATAATAAAAACAATAGTTGCTTTTAAAAAACATGTATTTTGTTTTACTAAAAATCTACAACCAAACATTGTGTAAATATTCATTATTGTATGTGTACAAATAATCGTTTACATCACAAACAGTATCTGTGATCAATAGCTTAATTGAAGCGAAAAATATTCTAAAATTAATCTCCTTGTAATCCAGACTAGAAATTAAGAAATTTGACATTTTGTCTGACAGTACCCACAAATTTTTATTTTCATCCACTTTAACATCAGAAGGGAAAATTAACTTAACATCGTCTTTGTCGATCAATCCCAAATTTTGGGGATGATAGAGAGTTTTCGAATTCCAACATCCTACGGCATTTTGATCTATTAGGTTAAAAAACTGCACACCATCATCATCCATTACTCTAGCTGTTGTGTGGGAATTTGGTCCACGCTCCTCAAGTGGATAAAAATCTTTATAACTGTCTTCTACTTTGGAACTATTTTGTAAAGTTCGCGTTGATACAACAAATTCCCTGTGAGACGCCAGGGGACTGAAAAAAAGCCGTCTGTATCCGTCTTTTTCAACAGGCGAGAGACTAGTTCCAAAAAATTCCTTCCTCACCCCACTGGAAATTAAGATTGTCTATGGTAAAGTCTCCCCGCAGTGGATCAGGCATGAAGTAGCTATGCATAAACCTCCATGACCTATTTTCTCTATATGAATACACTATAAGGCCATATCCCAATTCGTCGCTGAGGTAAGCAAACGCATCATCACAGTCCTTTCCTTCATCGACCGCAATATTGGCTATAAAAGTGTTAGCATTCGTATCTTCCGCCCTTAGTTCATATCTTCTTATTCTCTGGTTTGTTCGTAAGTCGATAATATTGAGAGCGTAAGGGCAAACGTTTTGAGTGGTGTTTCCGATGCCAAAAGTACCTGTGTCTAACACCCATAATCTGTCACATTTGTCCGCATGTATTCTATAGACTGTAGTTAGGCCTCCTTGACAATTGCCAAGCTCATTGGCTTGCCAGTCTGGATATGGAATTAGTCTAGGATTTTTCACCTCAGAGGTCAATGGAATGTAATTCAAAGTTGATGGGATACCTGCAAATGGAATAAAATTACATCTTCTAGTTGGTATCACAGTATTGTAATTCTTTAATATTTTGGAATCAAACTACAATAATAAATGGAGTCTATTAGTTGTCACATCATATAATTGTCCAACATACACTGATTACCTACACATCACACTGGAAATTGACCCTTAATGCATATGTTTATAAAGGCGACATTGTCGAGAGTTACACACAGCGTGGAATTTAATTTTATTTCTCCATTGGAAGAAATATTACGAACTTTCAGTAACTAATTTACATACACAGAACATGTTTGTTTATGTAGAGTGTTCAACGCATTAGAAAAGTCTATTATTGATTTTATAAATTAATATTAAAAACGCGTTTAGTATCCACCAATAGGAATTATCTATAAAAATCAAATTGTACGTGTCATTTAATTTGTGGCTAATCTCAAATTGTTGACATAGTTTATAACCTTTTTTCTTTTTATAAAATAACTTTGTGTTTGGATTGTTTGAATGAAAACACCAAAACACCATATACTGCATTCGACACGCGTTTCGACAACCAAGTTAGCATAATATGTCACCTAAGAGACTAATAGATTATGCCAAAGTATAGTTCTTTCTATATAGGAACTATAATGACATGAATTTCTGTTACACACAGCCTGATGCAAAGTTAAGCGACTTAAGTCAATTTTATCACAAAATGAAGACCACGGAAATTTTGTTTTCAATTTATTTAGTTTAAGCAAACTATCATCCAACACATTGTAGTAAATTATAAAACGTATTCAGATTTTCATCGGGCACCATCCAAAAACTCACTAATCTGATTGACAGTATCATCGGCATAAGCAAAAACATTAACACCAAGCATTTATGATCAGATCATTTGCATAAATTATGAAAAGAACTGTGCCTTGTGGTACACCGCAAGTTATTGTGATTTTCTATCTAACCTGAATTGCTACATCATCGACATAAGCAAAGACGCTGACAGCATTTAAGAATATCATTTGTGTACATGAATTATTAAAAGTACCTGGCCAATAACTGTAAGGAGATTGCATTTTGAAAAAAACTTGGACACGTTACCGAACTTGAGATTTGAACTGCGTTGAAGTGTTTTAGAACTTTATATTGAAAAGGTATCTTAAATTTAAAAAGATCAAGAATTAAAAAATCTCCAAAAGTCAAATTTTCTTACTAAAATACAGAAGCATTATACGGAAAAGTCCAAGGGGTTAAACAAAAAGTGAATAGATATACAGTAATTATTTTCCTCACCCCTCAATGTGAGGAAGCTATGTATTCGTGAAACAAATTTTGAAAATTTTTATTGCATTTCTGGACGAATCTCGTCGAATTATGACGATACACAAAATTTCAGACAGAACATTTCAGACAGAATACACAAAATTTCAGACAGAACACAAAATTTCAGACACAAAATTTCAGACAGCTACAGTTTTTGAGATAAAGCTTTCAAATTTGGTACTTACACACATTCTAGAGGTCAATGAAGAGATTGAGTTCGTTGATAAGCAAAATCGGTCCCAATTTTTGAAACGTCAAAAAATGCAACTTTTTTAAAACATCAGCGACTTTTTTGAAACGTCAAAATGTAACTTTTTTGAAACGTAAAGAAGATGACTTTTTTTGATACGTCAAAGTGACTTTTTTGAAACGTCAAAATGTGACTTTTTTGAAATGTCAAAAATTACTTTTTTTATAATCTCCACCACACATCGAGTTTTACTACGGTGAGGAAGTTCTGATCCCAAGTAATTGGCAGCGGTTTTGTATTATGTATTCGTGAAAAATTTTAAATTTTTATTACATTTGGACGAATCTCGACGAATTATGACGATACACAAAATTTCAGACAAAATGGTTCGCGAACCTACATTTTAAATAAAATTAAATTGGACTCCAAAGGAAGATGAGCATTGAGAGCAATCGGCAAATTAAAGTATTTTAAAGTCAATTTGAAATGTCAAAAAATTTTGGACATTTCAAATTTTAAAATATAGTGACTTCCGCTTGTGCTTTGAAAGTCAATTTGAAATGTAAAAAAAATAAGTGATCTTCCACCAATGTGACTTTTTTTGAAACTCAAAAATTACTTTTTCAAAAAAATATTAGTCACATTCCACCAATGTGACTTTTTTTGAAACGTCAAAAATTACTTTTATTACAAACTTCACCACACATTGAGTTTTTTTTAAATGTCAAAATATGAACTTTCTTGTAACGTCAAAAAATGTGACTTTTTTGAAACGTCAAAAATTACTTTTATTATAAGCTTCACCACACATCGAGTTTTACTACGGTGAGGAAGTTCTGATCCCCAAATAATTGGCAGCGGGTTTTTTTTTAACTTGACAAACATGTTTTTAATTCTTGATGATGATGATCGTAGTCAAATATGTCAAACAGTTAAGGAGACATAAAATAAAACTATTTTTATTATCTTCACTTTAAGATGCTACATTTTTGAATATAGGTGAATTGGAATAAAACGCCATTATTTCATTCCAGTAGTACACTGTTAGGTTATTAACATATATTTTAAAAACACACTGTATATGTATAAGTAAATTTTACCTGGTCTCCATCTAGGTACTGTGACGAAAACCTTGTCTTTCCAAATTTCAATTCCTACTGGTAGACAGTTTTGAGGTCTAAATGCGCCAGTCGATAATGCTTGATTCCTTAAATTTTCGTTTGGAAATTCGTAGTCCAAAATGTCCCACCGAAAATATTCTTGAAGCTTATAAGTGCACGAAATTGGATTATGAGCTACACTGAAGAAAAGAAGAAGACTAACAGTTTCCTTTGTGGGCAACATTATGGCTGAAAAACAAAACATTTACATTTATATCATTGCTTAATTAAAACACAAATTGGAAAAGTCGTGTCGTAGTAGTCCAGTAAAATGAAGCAGTAGCGGCTGGTGAAACTTAGGCGAAAGTTGGAAACATTGTGAGCCTCCAAGGTTATTTTTTAAACGATTTGTAAAATATTTGCATTTTTGATTTCAAATGTCTTCAAAAAAATATTGGTTTTCTACAGTTACACCATTTTGAAATTTTATTTTAGATTCATTTTTCTCTGTACAAATTTCAAAAAGGTGCAACTTTGAAAAAAATCAATATTTTTTTCTGAAATTTGAAATCTGTCGTTATATTTTCCACCTGATTCTGAAAAAAATGTTTCGCAAATATTTTACAAATTTTTTTCGCAAATTTCAATCGCAATTTTTTCTTCTGCAAAACTTCTTCATTTAGTCTTGATAGTTACGCCTTAAAGTATCGCTTGGGCCCATGCTCCAATACTAAAATATGACATAGCCTAAATTTCACCAGCCGCCACTGAAATGAAGTCTAAATTTTTTTTTAGTATTCCCTAACAATTTCGCGACAATTTGCTTGCAATACCCCAAATCGTATTAGCGACTTTTATACAAATAATCTAAGTATACCACTGGATTAAGCGCTCCATGAAATGGTTCTGTACCAAATTTCATAAAAAAAATATTGCACATTAATAATTCTGTGGCCAAATTAAAAATCGCATTGTTCTTATGATTTTTTTTTCTGATCAAATAACCTATGAAATAAAAAGTGAAAACAACTGAAACGTCACAAAGCGACTTAAAGCATTAGTCCTGTAAGATTAGAACCTGTGAACGAGAATATTAGTTAATTAGTGGTTAATTATGGATTAAATCATAACGCCATAATTGCAGGTATAAGATAAGGTTAGAAACCCACCACAGCAAACCAAAGAGTCACACTAAATTCCACTATGCAGGTGCACGCTGCACGCACTGTGATGTTTTAAGTTTTAAGAATTAAAATAATGACGGTTCCTCATTCCAAATGATATAGTATAGTATCCGAATCCGGTACATCGAAACCTGAAACCCTAAACTGCTGATACGATACGAGTACTTTAGTATTCGAGTACTTGACTAAGTTCTCGAATACATCGAGTACTTTTATAACTCGAATACTATTCGATTCTTGCATTCGAATACTCATATCACTACTCTGAAGGCGGATTATGAAAGCAGAAATGGTGTAAAATTGACGTTGGCTTCATGATAAAAATGTTACCGGATAGAATTGTTTTTAAAAATTTATGTACAATTTTTAACTATTACTGTCATTTCCTCATAAACTCAGATGAAAGTAATAGTCCTTCTTAGGCAACTGGTTGTTCAATGGATATTTACAGAAATAAATGTACACTAATCGCCTGTTACCTTTTAAATTACTCTCACATCTTTATTGAATAATGTACCAGAATATTAACTAGCATTTTTATGTTCATTATTGCATCGTGTCTATACATTTTAATTATTATTATTGAATTTTTAGTCGAGTCAATGAAGCCAAAAAATCCTCAACCCACATTTTATTAAAACATTTGTTATACTACATTATTTGAAATCCGAAACATTTCGACGGTAGGATTAAATTTTTGGGACCCTAGTTTTGAAAATTTTGAATTTTCTTTTTAAATGTTTCGACAAGAAAAAAATTACCTAGAGGGTAGTGGTAGTGGTCGCTGATTACGAAAATAAGAATTTTCCAGGGAAAAAATAGTTGTAAAATGGGAAATCTGTTTCAAATAGTTATATAAAATTTCTTTATGATTCAGTGAATATCCAGTGGCGCCGCCAGAGGGTGGGGGAGATGAATTTTTTCGCCGAAACTATGTTACGCCACTGTTTTGTGCAGTTGATTTTGAGATTGTTCGATTCAGTGTTCAATTTAGAAGAAAGAAGGTATCTTTTAGTTTTTTCGTACAACGCTTACTTTTCGAGTAAAACGGCTATTTCTGCTTCCTCTACTAAAACAGTGAAACCTTTCCTACATTAATAATAAAATTAATAATCCTAGTTGCCTTTGGTAAACAATGAAACAGTGTTGTCAGTCAATGTTTGACCTGTCAAAACTAGTGTTAGTGTTGTGTATCAAGCTACAAGATGCCAAGATTGTTCAGCAATGAAGAGTATGCTGATATTCATTTTATTTATGGGTTTTGTGATGGCAATGCTCAACAGGCAGTTCGAGAATACCGAAGGAGGTATCCAAATAGGAGACGTCCAAATGTTCAAGTTTTTACAGACACCCATCGCAATTTTTGCGAAAGGGGATTGCGAGATAACCGACAAAATAGAAATGAAGATCGAAGAAATATTGGAAGAAATGGAAACGGAAGAATTCTTAGAGCTTTTGGCGAAAATCCAAGTTTAAGTTCTTGCAGGGCAGCACAACAATTAGGAACATCCAAGTCTAAAGTGCTACGAGTATTACATCGAGACCACAAAAAAGCTTATCATTTATATCCCGTACAAAATTTACATCCCGGTGATACAGAGAAGCGTTTAAATTTTTGTCGTTGGCTAATTAACTCTGTAAGGGGGAATCCCGAATTCTTAAGAAAAAATATTATAGACCGATGAGGAGACGTTTACCAGAGCGGGAGTAGTGAATCACCATAATATGCATGTTTGGGCACACGCAAATCCTCACCAAACCCGCCTTCGATCATTTCAAAATGAATTTAGTGTAAATGTTTGGTTGGGTATTATTGGCAACAACATTTGTGGCCCACACTTCTTGCCGCCTAGGCTAAATACAGAATTGTTTCGGGATTTCCTCACTCATGACCTTTTCGAAATAATGGGAGATGTTCCCCTTGATGTACGAAATAAAAGTTGGATACAGTTGGATGGAGTACCGGCGCATTTTGGACGGGTGGTGCGCGAATGGTTGGACGCTAATTATCCTGAGAGATGGATAGGTCGTGTGGGAAACAATTATAACGCCCAGGAGAATATTGTAAGAGGTCCGGTGGCCTGACCACCAAGATCACCTGACCGCACGCCTTTAGACTTTTATATGTGGGGTTATTTAAAAAAAAAAGTTTATGCTACACCGGTGACAACGCGAGATCAGCTACTTGAGCATATCCAACAAGCTTGCAACGAGATGAGGGAAAATCATCATCAAATATCCGCCGCTGTCAATTCCACAATTCAGAGATGTCACAAATGTATTGAAGTGAATGGGCTCCAATTTGAGCAACTTCTTTAATTTCCTGTGTTTCACTGTTTGGTAATGAGTTTTATTTATGTTCTTAGTTTTTACATAAATTCTGCAATTTATGAAATAAATGATAAACTTTCAATAAAGTTTAGTCATGAAAATGCTTTTACTATTTTACTCGAAAAGTAAGTGTTGTACGAAAAAACTAAAAGATACCTTCTTTCTACCAAATTGAACACTGAATCGAACAATCTCAAAATCAACTGCACAAAACAGTGGTGTAACATAGTTTCGGCGAAAAACTCATCTCCCCACCCTCTGGCGGCGCCACTGGAGGCAGTACAAAGATAAGATTTTATGAAACAATAGAGACTTAAAAATCATCACCGCCCCTAAAACTTCAAGTCGATAGCTTTCGTAATTTTAGAGTTATTAAAAAAATTGTTTGTTTTTCACAAAACTTTAACATCCTGTATCTCTGTTAGCAATCCCCTAAGGATGTAAGTTGATAGGAACTTTTCGGCTTATTTTAAGTCCCTCTATCACATGTCGAAGTTTGTCAGGTAAACTTCGGATCACCCTGATATATATATATATATATATATATATATATATATATATATATATATATATATATATATATATATATATATATATATATATATATATATATGTATTTTTTTTTGCGTTCAAATGTCAATGCCAATTTGTTAAAGAAATTATTTAAATAATTGACAATTAACATTTTTTAATGAAAATTTTGTTGCTTATTTACTGAAATATTATTTCTTATACATTCACAAAAAAATCACTTTTGATTAAATATCATTGAAAAATATTTGTTTATGAAATTTTTTTGTAATTATTATCTAAACAATATAAATACTTGAATCCGACAGCAGAAATATTTTTAATTTCAAGTATAACAAATATTTAACAAACATAAAAAAAAAAAACATCAAAATCTGTTGGGTTCCGAAGTAAAAACCTTCATTGGACTCCACTATTTACTATATACGAATATGCAAACTTTCAAAGCGAAAGCAACAGAATTTATGGACATCATTCTCTTTACACTAATGTAAACCATAAATATAACTCCATTTCTGGTATGTTAACTTACTATTGATAAGAAATTTCTTATTTTAAAATAACAAATACGGTAAAATTTGTAACAGTCAAATTGAGATTAACAACGATGGAAAATGGAAAAGTGATCACTAATTTTTTTTGCAACATCGTATAACACAAAAACAAAATTATACACGTTTCTATATCATATTCAATACTCGACCATAATTTGTTTTGGATTGATGACCTTATCGACATTTTCTTTAAATGGGCGCCCTCGTTTTTTCTTCATTTTGATAGATTCTTCAAATGTCAAAATGACAGCATAAAAAGTTTGACACCTTACATAAGAAAGTTTTCGAACAAACAATTGAAAATTAGAAAACCTACATTTTTCTTAACAAAAAATAAATAAAAAATCTTGTTAAGCAAATAAAATTATCAGAGTTAGTTTTTCAAAGTGTCTTATGTTTCTACACATCAGGTAAGTGTAAATCAAGCATTCAAAATAAGGTGAGGTTATACCAAATTCTATTCAACGTATTAGTTTTACAAAACTCTCTTGAAATTTAATTAACATGGTACTGTTGATTTCAATAAAAACTTGTACACTTTCTTTTAGCTATGTAAATCATTCGTTCTTTGATTGATATTAATAATCTTACAAATGTCACTTTGACATTAATCAGTGGCGTCATTATTAAAAATGGTTCGACATCTAACAGATATTCAAAAAATTTCGAATTGTTATTAAAATTGAAGATGGTTGGCCCATAAACCACGATAATAAGTGTTAAAAAACAATGGGAAACCAACCAAACGGTATCCCGTAAAGTTGGTTCCGGTAGGCCTAGAAAGAGCAATAATCAAGAAGATGAAAATCTTATAAATTACCTAATAGAAAATCCTTTTCAGACTGCAGTAAATGCAATTTCAGAGACAAATTTCCCGGCTTCGGTATCTACTGCTTGCAGAAGAATAAAACTACAAAGCGACTTGAAGAGTTGTTCAGCGGCTAAAAAATACAAACTTTCAGAAGAAAAGAAGCAGGGTAGGATTATTTTTGCACTCAACTATATAATCAATGATGAAAACTTCTGGGGACGAGCTGTCTTTTCTGATGAAAAGGTTTTTAAATCCTGTAACGATGGACATGTTTGCGTATATAGGCCTCCCTTCCACTAGATACGACGAAAAATATACTTTCGATCCACAAATATCAGGAAGGTTTTTAGTCAATGTCTGGGCTTGGATGAGCCTAAATGAGTTAGGTGTGTGTTGGAACAGTGGTGGTCATCTCAATTCCATTAAATATATTGAAATATTAGACAATATTATGTTGCCGTCAGTAATAGAGGTGTTTCCGGAAAATAATTTTATTTTCCAACAAGACAACTGCTCCATACATACGGCCCATCGTGTCAGGCAATGGTTTCTTAATAAAAACATAGAGTTGTTACCGTGGCCATCTAAAAGTCCGGATTTAAATCCAATTAAAAATGTATGGGGACTAATGGTGAAACATATAAGAAAATTAAATAACCATTCAAATAATGCTCAAGAATTGGAAGGGATAATTGAAGACGCTTGAGAGAACTTGTCGGAAGAAGTTGACCTTGCAAGAAATCTGATTTTGTCCATGCCTGCAAGACTTCAGGCAGTTTTAGACGCTAATGGAGCAATGACAAAATATTAGTTAATTCTGTATTACGTAATTGAAGTTCATTTATTTTATTTCTTTATTGTATTTTTATGTTCAGTTTGCATTCTTTACATTTTTTTAATCTCAAGTGGTATTTTTGTGTTCTTATTTTAAAAATAGAATTATCATTATTCCAGTTAGTATTTTAATTACAACCATTAGTAGAATTATCCGTAACAAATATTATTTTTTGAAACAATAATATGGCAGGCTTGAAAATATTTTGAAAAAGTTATTTTCTAATTATTTTTTAAAATTCCATTTGAATAAAATAAAAGAGAAAGGTTTAATAAGTTTAAAAACACAAAGAAAACCGATCTCCTCCAAAAACCCAGGTCCGGGGTAAATAACCTCTTCTCCACCCCTCTCGACATGCCTGGCCAGCCCTATTTACAGACATATGCACACAACTAAACTATTAAGATTTTCGATTACAAGAGTTGTACCAGTTTTTTTTTGAAATCAGTGTACGTTTAACAATGACACAACGTACAGAAATTTTTATTTTATTGGATATGGGGATGTCTAATTCAGCAAGAATGCAATTTGTTTAATGCAAAAAAATACCTAGATCGATCTATACGCCGATCTACAGTCAGTAAAGTTGATATAAACTTAGAGAAACTAGATATGTTTAAAGACACATTCCAAAACCTGGCTGTTCAAAATTTAATGAAGATGAGAAAAGTGTATACTGTCATTTTGACAATTAGAGCATCTATTAAAATCAAGAAAAAACTGCTGCCAATTACTTGGGGATCAGAACTTCTCACCGAAGTAAAACTGGATGTGGTGGAGTTTGTACTCAAGGTAATTGATGACGTTTCAAAAACGTCAGATGGGTGGCATGTCACTAATATTTTTTAGACATTTCAAATTTTAAGTGTCAATCAAAATTCTAATTTTATGGTGTTGCCAAAATGTTTACAAAATTTTAATTTATAGCTTTATTTAAACATTTGAGCATCATATTATAATGGGTTTGTGTAACAGATCCGATTTATAATCTTTATTCACGAATAAATTTTTTTGTAAAGTTAGGAAATAGATATGGGGCCCGGTAGACCCCATTTCAGAGGACCGATTTGCTCATCAACGAAATCAATCTATTCTTCGACCTCTAGAATGTGTGTATCAAATTTGAAAGCTTTATCTCAAAAACTGGCTGCTATCGCTATAACCACACAGACACACACATACACACATACACACACACACAGACAGAAATTTTTTCTATCGAAATTTTGTGTATCGTCATAATTCGGGTGAGATTCGTCCAGAAATGCAATAAAAATTTTCAAAATTTTTTTACGATACGCCTTCCTCACTTAGGGTGAGGAAGTAAAAATAGGGATTCATTTAAAAATTATGTTTATGATATCATAACTCGAGCAAAAGATGGTCGGAAATTGAATAAAGGTGTTTGTAAAATAAAACTTACCCGTCAAGGTTTTTTCCAAAAAAAAAAAAAAATTATTTCAAATTTAGTGAAATCGTTCCATACTTCAGCCGTTCTCTGTATACGGGAAATTCCGTTTTTTAGTATTATATTTAGAAATTATATTTTATCATGTAAGTATGCACCTAATTCTAATTTATAAAAAACATTTATCTTATTATTATTAACTCCTTTTTGTTTTAGTTATTTTTATATTCTAAAAAATATGTAATGATGTAGGTATACACATTTATAATTCCTGCAAATAAAGACTACCTAATAAAAAAATATTTTTACATATTTTTTGCTCAAAAAAAAGAATCGTAAAATTTTTACAATCATCACTACGTAATAGGCAAGATGCAGTTTAGAAATACAATAATTTATTTTATTTTCATGATATATACTATATGTTTAGAATATAATAAAAAAATTTTGGAAAATTTTGTTTAGTAAATAATTCATTTTAAAGTTTAAAGTTGTATGCAAGCAAAACCAGGTGATAGCAATCGCTACGGTATTGGCTTGACGTCATACTGCACGCCACTTTGGCTTTGACAGTCTGCTTGAATGTATTAAATTGCATGTTTACGTCTGTTAAATCTCTCATTTATTTATTATTTGCGTAAAAATCATTAATATATTAATTTATCTTAGTGGTGAAAATGAGGGACAGTGGTTTTGTGCAAGTTCATACCAACAATTTACCGAAAATTAAATCGATGTGTTCATGATGAGTACTATGAGCAATTCGCGAAAATCAAACAAATGAATAACTCCGTTATTTGCCAATTTGGATACCAACAAAATTCATGTGTGGCGAAAACCTCGATTGGTCAAAGTTTGTTATTTTATCTATATATTTCCTGTCATCACTTTTACATATTTGTGAAGTTTGTAGCCTCACCCATTTATTCATTTATTTAATTTTCGCAAATTTCTTTGCTAATAAGTAATAATACTGATTTTATCAGTGCTGAAATTAGGAATACAAAAGCAACAAGTTGTGTATCATTCATGGTTCGTAACAATAAATTTGTTATGCCCATGTTTATATTTTTTTGTAATTTGATATCTGTGTTCACAAATATTTTTAGGTACCTAACTTCAAAATATATAAACAAACATCTATGCAATATTTTATATTAACTGTTAATTTTTATCTCAGAATATTTCATTAACTTTTTGATAATAATTATATAGGTAGTATATATCTGTTGGAAATAGTAGTAGTTGACGTTATTGCTGATGAAAGTGAAGAATTTATAATAGTACTCCTTACTTGTGAAAAAGAGAAAATCATTTCTAATCATTGGTTTTAATGAGAAAACTTACACTAAAATGATAATCGTAACAATATAATCATGAAGATTCCGATAATTTCACGATTTTGACGTCCAGTTTCTTTCTAATTTTACTGACAAAAAATTTACTTTTCAGGAATTTTTATTGTTATGTTTGTACAGTTAGATAGATACATTACAATATTTATAACTCTCTTTGTTTTCACTCTCCATGGTAGAACGTAAAAATAACCATATTTTAATTCGTAAACACAAACCGCGAGGATAACAGTTTTCACTTGTACGAATCTTATGCGATATGACGTCACACACAACTGGCGGGCGATATGAATCGTCCAAACCGTTTAAATTTCTATCTAAATTAAATAATTTTTTCAGCCTTTAATCCAAACGAAAAAAATACATGAAAAAATACATTAGTAAATATTCAGATCCAATAATTATTGTTTATAATTAAATGACTTTCTTAAGATGTGATCGCTTTTAATTTTGTATAGGGTGTTACTACTTTTGTCAAATTTATGATACTAATTATCCATATCTCCCCCACTGATTAATTGTAGAACATGATACAATGATATCTTATGAATAACAATATAAGAAAATTCGATATTTTTTAAAATTTTCATCACTACGCTTTCTCCAAGACGAAACATTTTTTGTCACCTATTTATATGAACAATTTTTCTTAAAATTAGCTAAAGAATACCACCCTGAAATATTTTAACGTACATAAATTACACCCTGCATAAAATCTAACTTTTATACTAATTCCCCTACCTTTTCATCAATTAATACTTAGAACCTGAGCAAAATAAGTATTCATATACATTTTTAAATCACTAGTAGCTATTTTATCTGAAGAATTGTTGATATCTCATTTACTTTGACTTTTCAAATGAGTACCCCGGTTGAAATTGTATCAAACACGCATCGTGCGAAGAACAAAAATATAATACGTTGACGTGTTTGTTTTTACCCGTTCTGTTCTCAAAGACATTATGCTTTTTTATGAGTTACATAAGTAATTAATATTGTTACAAATAAAAATTAAATAAATACATTCTGTCCAAAAATTTTAATTTAAATCTTCCCAGACGTGTCCTTCATAAATCTTCATTTAATTTAAAAGGTCAAGGTTTATCAAGCCTTTTTTAAGGTTATCTGTACGAGTAAAAGAGTTAAATCAAAAATTTTACAAAAAAGATTAGTTCTGCTTTAATTTTATATGAATTACAACAGTTTTAAAATACACTTACCTTTGGTATATTAATTATAACAAAACAGGCTACAGTTTTTCCAAACGCTTTTATATATTTTCCTCCCTATGTTATGAATATTTAACTTGATCCAATCAAACGGTAGAAAGTATCGATTGATCGGCAATGGTAATTCCACTAAGTGTGAATTACCCGTACTATTTGTTACAAATAGTATTTTTCTATAAACTTACAGACCAAACAACTTGTCATGCATGCCGATAGATTTCTTGACTTGACTTTAAAGGACAACACAAGGTTCATCGAACTATACCGGTGCGGTGTTATTATTTACTAATGTTTTTAATAAATAGTCCTTTAAATGCGTAGGTCCTGATTTGTTAAAGTAATTATTTTTAATCAATTCTATATTTAAGTAAGACGGGTGAACTAAATCGAGACTCAACTTTCAGAATAAGCAAATTTCAAATTAGTAGGTAGTGATATAAAAAATATTCGGGTAAAATATTTACGACAGAAGTAAATAAAAAAAGGATTTGTTGTCATTAATTTATTTATTTATTTATTTGTCTATTTAAGTTACAACTACCCAAACAGATAAAAATCCAATTAGAGGGCAGGAAGGTCAAACAATGTTTCACACAAATTAAATATTCCAAATAATCCAACTAACTAATACATAGTGCAACAATCAAATTAGAATAACAACATCATAATGAATAACACATTTACATGAGATATATAGGTATGTTAACACATATATACATATACATACGTATACACACACACACATGTATACATACATATGTATACATACACATGTATACATACACATATATACACACACACATATACACACCCCTATACACATGTGTTGTTTCATTAACACTGACGTAGTTTTCCACAAAACGCCATATACTGCATTCGACGTACGCTACGCCAACTTAATTGGCGTCATCTGGAGATGATTAAAATTAACTTTATGCTAACAACAATGTACCCTATTTATACCCAAACCTTTGTCAGTGAACCGTGACCCACTAACCAATAAAGCGGGCTATTTGGGATTGGTCCTCTGTCACTATTCATACTATTTTTAGACTTTGCAATTTTCAAGCTTTCAAATGCATCCAGCTGTCTAGTATTTGTTACATTTCTAATTAAACTTAAATTGCTAAAATCTATTTAATGTTTGTTCTCAAACGCATGTTGGGCAACGTTAGACTTATCTCTTCTACCATATTTGAGATGGGTCATATGCTCTTTGAGTCTAGTTTGAAATGATCGTCTAGTTTGTCCAACATACTTTTGATTACAGTCTTTACAGTTAATTTCATAAATCACCGACTTTTCGTTTGTTCATTTTTGTCTTTTGGATTGCCTAAAAGTTGTTGTAGTTTATTTCCCGATAAATGAACCACTGTCATATTTATATCTTTAAAAAATCTTACCACTACCACGGATCAATGAAGGTTCGAATGGAATCGATAAAAATTTCGGATTTTCTATTTCATTTTGGAAAGTCGAGGAATTTCGAAGCGACTTTAAATGTTCGTTTCCTAATTATTATTTTATCAATTAAACTTACAGTAAGTTGTTAACAATGAGTAGTAGCTGTCCTGAACACAACTGGTCCAGTTTAATCTCCCTATTACTTAAAGTAAATTTTAAGTTATCTCGTAATTATTAATTTAAAATAATAAAATATCTTTGTATATTTCAGATTGCCCGGCGACATTTAAAAAATATTTATTTATATCTTCTGGCTTGTACAACTCATTTGGTAAATTATTTAATACAAATATCCCACTCGGACAAATTTCTCTGTATTAATTTATGATTATTTTTATTCTTTTCCAGCGTATGTTGCATATATGCGGCTTTATCTCTATTGATTGCTTTATAGCCATAATTATGTTACATAAGGCTGGTTTCTTGGGAATATTATCATAGACGTGGGCGCCGCATATAAGCAGTTGCACATAAGTTATAATTTTAGATCGGGAGGCAGCGATAAATTCCAGATACGACTTTTACGTAGATATAATATTATATTGTGAACACCTAATGAAATATTCACAGATAGGCCATTAGCACTTGTGCTCGTTTGCTCTGTAATTTTAACATCTATCTCTTAAAGAATTTTTCAATTTTTTTTTTGTTTTTGATTCAAAGGGACACACTTTTGTGCAGGATTGTAGGCTACCAAAGTCGACAGTAGGCTAGGGGGTTTTTTCTTTTTTTTAGGCTGCCAATGTAGACAGTGGGAGTTTGGGAGTATTTTTTCATTTATTTTTTCGATATCTACATCCCTTCACATAAGGACTTTTTGGTTTTGTCAGTTTACATATTTAACATCTATTCGATCGTTTAAGAATTTTTTCCAAACCTTTCTTTTGTTTTTGAGTTTTCCGTGGCATTGATCTGCGGGGTGGCATATGTCACACCTGAGATGACTTTTTAAATAGCAAAGAAGTCGACTTTTCTACACAAGACATAAATGTGGAGAGTCTCTGAAAAAGTTCATATATTTTAAGTATGCGCCAATTACATCTGTTGACGTTGAATGGTCATTCTCAAATACAAATGGATTTTTGATGCGAGGCACCGGAGATTAACTATAAATATATGTTTACTCTTGTGATCGTCAGTTAAAAATACACTTATGTCGTCCCTCACACACACACGCCAGTGTATATTTACAGCAAAATGCCACATAGCATGCCCTTGCTTCTACTGTGCGTGTTTTTAAGTTTTTTTCTGCTTTTTCCTGTTCCGTAACCATTAGTATAATATTATATGTTATATAAGGGCGAGACTTGTGTCGGTTATTGAATCTAAATACAGCATGACGGTCAGAAAGTGAAATTATGTTACTGTTTAGGTAATTTATTTTCAATTTATTCAATGTTAACTATGTACTCTCAATGTACATTGTAGGTAGTATCAAGTGCATAGCTGTTCATATCAATATTTTAAAAATTTCTGAAATAAACAATATCAGGTCTTACCTTTTCTTGTTCAACATTTACCTCACAAACATTATTGGGGATTTCAATTTTGATTTATTTAAGGATAGTTTTTATGCAAATAAATGTAAAAACCTCATATTTCAAAGTGGTCTATCCCAGCTAGCCACAAAACCTACAAGAGTTACACAGCACAGTTCAACATTAATAGACTATATAATAACAAATAATAAACATATAGGGCATGAAGTAAACTTAACCCCAAAAATTAGTGATCATTGTATTCTAACAGTTAACAATTTTGAAAAAAAGATAAAGAAAATATAAACATAAATAAAAGAACATTTAAAAATTATACAATAGACAATTTCCGTGATAATTTAGTGAAAACTAATTGGAATAACGATATATCAGATGTAAATGTTATGACCAATTTATTTACGACAGCCATAAAAAAGTGTACTGCCCAAATATAGAAATTAAAATTCCAGAAAAAACATGCTAACAACAAGTGGAGCAACAATGACATAGTCAATAAAATGAAAATAAGAGACAATAAATATGAAATAGGTGCCATTACAAGGAAGAGGATTGGAATACATTTAAAATACTAAGAAACGAGGTAACAACAAATGAGAAGGAAAAGTATTACAATATGGTAATTGAGGAAAATAAGGGTAACAGTCGAGAAATGTGGAAACACTTAAAAACGTTACTACCTAGTAACAGATAACCACCAGGAAACACAATAAAGTTTAAGAGTGTAGAAACATCATAAGGACATACCATAGCGACTGAATTTAATAAATATGTTTTAGAAACCATCAAAGAGATCGTTACAAATATAAGTAAATACAACAATGAAAATGAGTACAAAAATATAGAACGTTCCCTAATTTCAAAAAAATTGATTTGCCTCATCTGAAAAAAAATTGTGAGCTCATTAAAGAATACAGCAGATGTAGAAGACGATATATCAACAAAAATATTGAAAGATGCATTTATAATTATTGGAAATCGTTTTCTTGATGTTATAAACAACTCGCTTGTAAATTTTCTACTGAATGGAAGTTGTCTGTTATTATTCCTGTACCCAAAGTCACAAATACAACTATGTGTCAAGAATATAGGCCAATAAACACAGTTACAGCTTACGAAAAAGCATTAGAAATAGCAGTGAAAGAACAACTATTAGATTATTGTGATAAAAAATTCAATAATAGTGCCGAACCAATCTGGTTTTTGTAAGGGTTACTCTTGTAAAACGGTAATTCTAAATATATATGATATATGGATTAAGGCTATTGACAATAGTGACATAGTTATAGCAGTATTCTTGAATTTTCGTAGGGCGTTTGAAACTGTTGATCGTGAGTTATTAAAGAAATTGGAGAAAATGGGGATATGTGATAATATATTAAAGTGGTTTCAGGATTATTTAGATCATAGATCACAAAAAAGTTAAATACAAGAATTGTACATCACCAGCAACGATAACCAAACATGGAGTACCTCAAGGTACAGTCCTAGGACCAATTTTGTTCATCCTGTACGTTAACGATATGATAAAATGTTTAGGCAAGTGTAATATTAAAATGTATAAATAAGATAATATTGATGACAATTATAATATAAAAATTAATTATATCAATTTATACAGAGTTAACGACATGAAATATCTAGGAGTTGTAATTGATGAGAACTTAAACTTGAAAAAACATGCAAACTATATAATGAACAAAATGTCAAAAAAGTATCTTCCTTAGAGTTGGAAACTCACTCTCTATGTTTACTAAAATATTAATATATAAATCAATTATTGCACCGCATATCGACTTTTGTTCTTCAATATTATTTAACTTAAATGAAAATCAAACTCAACAACTCCAAAAAATCCAAAATAGTCATTTAAAAAATAAAAAACAAAATGTTACCACGGTACTTATGTGATGAAGTAAGGTACGTCATTGATGTTCATAATTACCCAACCAGGAATGCAAATAACTTTTTTATGTACATTTAACAAGACTAATACTGGAAAATCTGTGTTGTCAAAAAGGTTTAAAATTATATAATAGCTTACCTGCCACTATTAGAGACTGCCAAAATTTAAATAACTTTAAGAGCATTCTATACAAGCACGTGGTAAAAGAATTTTAGTTCATTTAGAATTTAGAAATTCAGCTTACTAAATAGTGTCAGTATAAGTAAATGAAATATTGAAAAAATGTGTAATGAATAGCTATGCTAAATAAAGATATTATTATTATTATTAATACCAACATATGATCGGTAATACCATGCATATCCAATGTTTGACTGACATTTACAATGACGGAATTAGAGATACAAATAGCATCTATCAGAGATTCAGAGTTTTCAGTAACCCGTGTAGGATTTCTAATTATTTGGCACATATTAAAATAACCTAATAAATCACGAAAAAGTTTAGACGCAGTAGAATCTAATATTAATAGATTAATATTGTCACCCGAAAAATATAGTACAGACCCATATCGCTGACTCCTGCATGTGAAAAAGTTATAAAAATAATGCGAATATGTAATTATTTACAAAAAATAAAAATAAATAAAATAATTCATGATATATTTGGATTTCGATTTGGAATACGTGGAAATGTATTAGAGTTGTTTCTAAGTTACAAGACTCAAAAACTTATGATCGATAATGTGACAAGTGAGGAAAGAAATGTGACTATGGTGTACCACGAGGCACAGTTCTAGAGCCTGTTCTATTTAACATATATATATTAATGTTTTACTTACTTTAGGAAATATCGTCTCTGTACGAAACTAGGATTTTAGAAAACTATTTAACCTTCAAGATATTGATAATAGTTTATTATGTATAAAAAGCTACCACAGGAAGTATTAAAAAAAAATAATAAAAATAATATTCAACAAAAAAAAACGAAATTTTCTGCAGATCAGTTAAATTGTGTCTGAACTATTGGATCTTAAGACAAGTGCACACAAACATAATATTAATATATCTTTCTAAAACTGAAACATACCTGCATTTTCTAGACCATAACTATAATACCAGGGAAAAAGTAAAAGGGTAAATTAAAACATATGTAGCAAGAAAGGGCATATGAGGAATGTTTTATTCACTTGTGTTAAAGATTGTATAATAATTTGCCCTTTAACGTTAGAAGTAGTTAAAAAACTTGTTTATAAGTGTTTCATTCGATTATACAGAGTTGCTCATGTTTACAGTTATGAGGTTTTATAAAATTTTGTATGCTTATGCTTCTTTGACTTACCTAAACGTAATGAGGGCTACCAGTTGGCGCTACTGGCGAGTAAGGTCGCTGTCAAAAATGATTGTTAGGCGCGGAACAAGTTTACAGGGTTTTATTATAATTATTTCGTACACCAGTAAATAAAAAAACTTGTTAATTATGCCTCAGTGTTGTGCAGTTCCATTTTGTTAGGAAACAAAAGGAGGACATATGCTTCCGATAAACAAAACTCACCTAAAACAGTAGTTGGTAGTGATTCGCAGGGAAACTCCTTCGAAACATTCGTGTGTTTGTATGGAA
Organism: Rhamnusium bicolor; assembly: GCA_029963845.1. Taxonomy (NCBI): domain Eukaryota; kingdom Metazoa; phylum Arthropoda; class Insecta; order Coleoptera; family Cerambycidae; genus Rhamnusium; species Rhamnusium bicolor. The sequence goes on from JANEYF010003049.1 coordinate 276,089, forward strand.
CATTTTAATCCTGACGATTATGCGTTACCAAAGGAGCCTACTACAGAAAATCGTAAGAAATAATCATGCATGTTCGTTGTTTTCATCCAAGGACTATAAACGAAGGGGATAGCCGAGTTCGCTTCCGATTTCTTAGCCGTAGCGATCGCAGACCGTGACGTCACCATCAGTACACCTTCAGACGCACCTCATTTAAAATGTACGGGGATACATCGTTTTTTTGTAATTACGCTGTTTAACTGTTTTTTTTATTTTTAAACTAAAAAGTGCTTTAGATTTTTCAAATGAGCATTTAATCAGTAAAGAAAATTAAAGAAGTTTGTACGTGCAACATAAATAGAGTAATAAATTAATAGAATTTTAGTTTTAGTCAGATGACTATTATGTACGTCTTATTTATTAAATGAAACATATTTGAGAAATTATTTGCTTTGTTAGTTTATAAAAATAAGTCCAAATGTATATATTTTTTATATACAGGGTGTCCCATAATTAAGTACCTTCGTTCAAGGAGGTGATGGAACTAGAATTATCGCTATAATTTTTCTCTTATTTTCTTTAAATGTTTAATACGGAAAAGGCACAAGTGTTAAAAATTTTATAAAAGTTGCTCTTACTGAATTTTACAAGAGCCATCGTTTTAGAGTTATTTGTATTTTAATATTGCAATACAGGATAGGTATGCAATAGTGAAGGGTAATGACATACCTCTACAAAAATGATTTTACAATATTTTCAATTATTATTTTGAGAGCAATTTAAAATATCGCTTCACGCAATGAGATATGTGATTTAACAAATGTTTATAAATACCAATTTATTTTTTTTTATTCTTGATCATCTTCTGAACTTAAAAAAAAAAACTAAAAATAATATTAATTAGAAAATTGTTGTAAATAAAAAAAAATTGTTGTCCTTAAATTACATGCTTTATTGCGTAAAGCGATATTTTAAATTGCTCCACAAAACAATAGTTGAAAATATTGTGGAATTATGCTTTTGTAGAGGTATGCAGTTATCTTCTATTATTGCATATTCCCTAACCTGGTATTGTAATATTAAAATACAAATAAATTCAAAACGATGGCTTCTATCAAAATTTAGTATGAGCACCTATTACATTAAGTTTTTAACAGTGGTGCCTTTTTCCGCTTAAAATGTTAAAAAAAGTTAAAAAAATAGCGAAAATTCACTTGCAGCACCCTCCCCCCCCTCCCTTGTAACTACAGCAACAAATCATGATATTTAGATAAAAATTTGACTAAGTATGTAACATTATAAAAATTAATAAATAGTTAAAATTTAATTTTTCCAACTTGAGACGTTTCGAATTTATTGCCAAATAACTATGTTGTGCTTACCCCTTAAGGGGGTTGTAGCTCCCTTATGAACTGTTTTAAGGCAAATCTTTGTATACAAAACTTAACTTATTTTTTCTAGTTCTATCACTTCCTTGAAGGAAGGTACTTATTTATGGGACACTCTGTATAAAGGTGTTAATTGTAAAAGCTGATTTATTGCTTGAAAATATGCCAATTTTATTCACTTTTTAAAAACAAATATATAAACACACGTAATAATGATTGCAAATATTTTTATTTATAAATATGTAACAGATGATAATTATTAATATTAAGAAAATAAGAGGAGACCTACATGAGGAATTATTATGTTTTGATATAAAATGGTTTTACTTTCTTTCACAATGGATATTAGAACATAAAAAAATTTAACTTATTTTAATTATGTATTTAACATATTAAAAGTTACTGATGTTTAAACAAACCACAATTTTTTTTGATTTAAAACTATTTAAAATTATAATTTTTCAAAATTTGTTCTTTATAAGTTGTGAAATCTGTTAATATTAAAAATCTTATAAAACCTTAAAAGAGATTCAAATTTTTTAATTTACTATTTTGCTATTTTACGAATTTTACTTCTTTGGCCATCGTCTGCTGTTAAAAGCTTTCTTTTCAAATCTGTTTTAAACTGTTTTAAACATAAATAATTTTAAATTGTTTTTTTCTTTATTATATTTGCTAATTTTTCACAACTCCTGGGCCCAGTTTTAAGAGAAAACTTACCAAAACCGGCAAAATGCTTCCGAAAAACGGAATAGAATGCAAAAATGTTCAAATACTAATCACAAGTTGAGTCTCGTATAAAGACGAAAAAAACACAAAATAAAGATTAATACCCAAAATATTGATTGTACGATGTTGTTAAAAGTGCACTATCACTCTAAAATGTTTAAAAATTAAAAATGGTTACTAAAAATTGTAGAGAAAACACATAATATCACAACGTAAACACACAGGCTTTCATTGATAAGAGCAATTTTACACTGATGGATACGTCACAACCGTTCACTGCTCCGTCCGTACACCGGCCAACGTTGTTCTTATGGCACTAATCTATCCTCTTCATTTATAGTCCTTGGTTTTCAACATGCTCATTATTGATATAACCTAACTTTCATAACATAAGACACCTCTGCTAGGTACAATAATCTTCCTACTGAGTAAGTAAATTATTACTTTCCCCTTCTGCCATCATTGTGTTAAATGTTTTTCTGCTAATTTTTATAAAAATCACTAAAACTCGCGTTAAAAAGCCATAGTAAAAATTAACGTTCAGTGACATAGACCTTACCCTACACTAGCGCCTCTCGTGGTGAATTCATGCGCAGTAGCCCTCATTGTATTATTGTTATTATTAATAAAGTTACTATTTTGGCAACAATTAAATCTGAACTTGATATTTGTTGAAATGCAATGTCTGTGAAATGCAGTGTGTGGAATCGACGTGAAAGGATATTTGAAACTTTATAACTTTCTTATTTTCATTTAAGGAACTTCTAAAAACGAACAAAGGAAATTTTATCGTCAGTCCTGTCTGCTGAGACCGTTCTAGCGCTTACCAATGAAGGTGCCAGAGGTGACACTTCTGCCGAATTCATTACTGGCCTATCCCTCCCTAGCACCAAAGAAAAAACTCAAAAGGCGTTCAAATCATTCCTGCCAAAATTGAAGAGATCCGAAGATGGCCTGAAATTGTTAAGTGCCAACAAAATATATGTGGGAGAAGGAGTCAAACTTGAGGATAGCTTTAAATCTATTGCCACAAGTATTTACGATTCAGGTAATTTATAAAATATTGTCTGTATATATTTTTATATATGCCAGTTGATGTTTTCTCTCACTGCCATTGGGTATTAGGTGTTATTAAATTATAATTATTCAATGATTGTTGTTAAATAAACCTCTGTCAAAAGGATTGCTTACCTAAAAATATCACAACAAAGAACATATAAAACTAAAAATGAAAATACTGTGTTAATATATTTAATAAACCATACAATGCATTAAATATACATTTTAAGTTTACAATAAGTAAAGTTGGATAAATATGACTTTAGGTTGTGGAAATCCATTTTTAAATCAAATAACATAGGTCTACAAAAAAAAAATTTATGTTATAGAGACCTTTGGTAGAATTTTCCACTGAAGTTCGAAAATGAAAAAAAAATTTCGCTGGTTCCCCAGACACTCCCAATTCCCCCCAAAAATTAAAAAAATACAAACTGGGCGAAAAAACCTACCTATCTTTAGTAAGATTTTCCGCTGAAGCCTGAAATTAAAAAAAAAATTATCGTGTGAGCTAGCTATCCCACACCCCAATTCGCCCCAAAAATTAAAAAACGCAAACTGAGCGAAAAACTTACCTATCTTTAGTAAAATTTTCCGCTGAAGCCGAAATACGAAAAAAACAAAGCCATGGATAGACAAACTAAAAAGTAAACCTGCAGCAGGCATACTTGAACTGACGCTCAGAGATGCAAACTTAAATTTAGACGCGCAAATTCAAATTTAATCTTAGATGAGGCAAACTAAAACTAAACCTGAAATAGGCAAAACTCAAAGTGACGTTCAGACATGCAAACTTAGCCTTGGACATGCAAAATCAAACTAAATCTCAGACAGGCAACCTAAATCTCAAACTCATACAGGCAAAATAAACCGTGCCTCTCATCGGGTTTAAATAAAAATTTAGATATTCACAAAATCTTTGTTTTTTTCTTGGGTCGCAGTATCTTTTCCTCAAAGGAACGGCTCGTACTTTTTCTCTTATGGCTTGCATTAACTGTATCTCTTTTTAAAGTCCAGCAGCAATCTGCTATCATATGGCTATCCATCGACCCTGATACCGTTGTTCCATAGTCTTCAAATCCTGGTGGAAGCGCTCACCCTGTTCTTCACTGTAGTCGCCCAAGTTTTTAGGAAAATAGTCCAGATGTGAATCTAAAATATGAAGTTTTAAACTCATGAGGATACCATGCTTTTTGAAATTTATCAGCAGTTCGTTTACTAACTGACTGTAAATAGGAGATTTGCAATTACCGAGGAAATTTTCGATCACCTTCACGAAACTAACCCACGCTTTTTTCTCGATGTTAGTCATGTGATTAATAAACTGATCATCATTCATGAGAAGACGAATTTGTGGTCCTTCGAAAACTCCCTCAAGTATTTTGACTGCTGATTTTTTAGGGAAATTTCGTCAGGTCAAGTGTGCCTGCTGCAGACTTTACTTATAGCCGTCCACGATTGCGATTTGGAGGCATAAAACTTCTAAAATCTCGTAATTGTTGAACAGTTGCTACGATTGTATTTTCAGGTGGGGTTTTGTCAAATAGCGTTCCACGTAAGGCCGTTTTCTTTGTCTAGTATTTTCATCGACTTGAAAATATGCCCTTAACATATTCACCTACTCAGCATTAGAATAATCATTTACCATTGTTATCACTACTTTTCATCCAAGGAACAAAATTATAAATAATAAATAACTGTAACACAATAACTGAAAAACTTTGATTCATCTAAATTATATGTTGTTTAGTTGTTTCCCGTCGACGGCATTTTTGTCCTGTTGATTTGCGGAATATGGATCTGTCATTCGGAAGTTGTATTATCTTGAGTGCAGAACCAGATTGAGTAAATCAACTTTTTGATACAAAAAATTCTACTAGAAATCAGAAAATTGTACTGGAATGCTTTTTTGGAAGCTTTCTTTTATGAAATAATAAAAAAAAACAGTATGAACCGAGACCCACTCTTGCGAAACTAACTTGAAAGAGAACGTATTGTTTTCCTGTAAAAATATTTTTAACAGTTGAACTTAATTATTCTGATGACAAGCAGAATACAATTATGTTACAGAGGGGACAAATGCCGGCAGAAAAAAGATACAGCCGAAAGAAATGTTTAAGAGTAGTCTATCTTTTTCTAAAATAATTTCGTAATTAAAACAAGTATTTCTGCGCTACGAACGCCTTGAAACATGTTTACTAAAAATTAATGCTGATTACTGATTGATTGAATACAAATTTCCTGTTCTTCCGTGAGTTAAACTAAACTATTTGCTTACATTTAGAGCACGAAAAAGTGACAAGGCAATGACAAGTGAATGATGTTACTTTTAAGACGAGCATTAGTTGTTCATTTGTTTATTGAAATACCGCATAGAGGTACAAATTATGATAATGTACTAGACTTTTGAAAGAGGTGCCGATGTACTAAAATTATTAAACTGTACTGAATCTAGAACAATCGTAATATAAATCAGTGGCAGCACTAATAGACTGGACGAAAACATAAAACTGAGCGTGATGTTTACGTGATCAGATCGGACCACGGAACGCTTCGTTTTCCTATTGGTCTACCGGCAATAAAATCGAGGAAGACAAACCCGCCTATTTTACAGAATTGTAATCAGGCATGTCGTGTATAAGAGCGAACAGTTATTTGGTTTATTTGATTTTTATTTGTCCATCGTAATTGCTACTGTTTTGTGTCCGGCTTGTTTAAAATAAGAGATACAAAATGTCTAGTACCGACACTGCAGATGAAATGAGAAGTAATGTTGACTTAAGTCCACCTAGAAAATGGTTTAATCCCTAATAGCACAACGTAGTCCTATGGACATCCGATGGACGTCCTCAGTGGACATTATAGATAATTCAGGACGTCCCATGGACATCCTTTTTTAGTCCAAAGGACATCTTATGGACGTCCTTGGGATGCCCAAATGTCACAACTTTGAACCATATTCGGACGTCCATACGGAACATCCGAAGGACGTCTATAATGGACATTATTTGGATATCTTTTTAATACCCCATAATGCCCGTATTAGTTTATTTTTTCTTTTCTTGGGTCTCACTATCACATAAACCATTTTTCCAAACTTATCGATTATCTAAAAAAAAAATACAGTTATCCAGTTATGACATTTGAAAAATAAGCCTCCGCGCTTGTGACTACATCAAAGAATTATTTAGAGGGTGTTTTTTTGGCAACTAGAACCAGACAAAAGACTTATTTTTGCAGTATCACACTGGGTTACTGTATTTTTTAGATAATCAAGCTTAGAATTATTCGTGGGTAGCAAGCCCCAAGAAATATTGAGAGAATGCTACAAATAACATATTAATGCCCCAGAATAAATCATATTTAGATTTGTATTGTTGTCTACTTCTACGAGTATTATGCTGTCGACTTCAAAACGTTAGTAACTTAGTAGTCTTTTGGATGTCGAGTTAACCCAGCGTTAAAGAATATACTTACGGTAATATTTTATATTATATTTCACAAAATCAAAATAACTATACAAACTACACCAAAAGCGTAAACAAATCTAGCAAATAAACTGCCAAAATCATGTATCACTTTTTCCAGTAAGACGCTTACTTAGCATTGTTGCCAAATCAAATACCTTCATTTCCCTCGACGGCATCATTGTTGTTCATAAGATGATAATAATTGTAACTGTAACATCTCTTTGTGCAAAAAAAAATAATAGTAAATGGCGATAATACCTGATACACACGATTTTATTTAGTTGTTTAGATATTATTTGCTGAATGTTGAAATCAATTGTCAAGAATTGATTATTTTTCCACTTAGCAACATGAAACATGTACGTTTCCACTCGCGCGAATTTTGAATTGCATTTGTAGCTTTCACATCATATATTAATATTATTATGAATCATATATTAATATTATTATTAATATTATTATGAATATATATTAATATTATTATGAATACATAGGACACGCCCCATATACCAACTCACAAGGAAACATAACAAACCTAAAAATATTTTTAGAACTAGAACCAGAATATCACCACCTAGTGGAAATAATTTTAAAAGAATTTACTTAGTTAAATCAATCAAATCACGCTATCCCTGCAAAAATCTATAAAACGTGAGTGTTCATCTATTCGCAAATGAACATTTTCTACACAATTTCAAAATGTGTTCAAACAGCAACGTCCGTCAGACGTCCATTTTATGTCCTTTGAATTTGGTATATTAAATGTCCAAACATGGACGTCCATCGGACATCCATTTTATGTCCCTGGAAGTTTGTACATTTAATGGTCGGATACGGACGTCCTTTGGATATCCATTTTATGTCCATGGACGTCTGTACATAAAATGGACTTAGAATGGACGTCCCTAGGACGTTGCGTGCTATTAGGGTGATTTTTTATTTGTCCATCGTAATTGCTACTGTTTTGTGTCCGGCTTGTTTAAAATAAGATACAAAATGTCTAGTACCGACACTGCAGATGAAATGAGAAGTAATGTTGACTTAAGTCCACCTAGAAAATGGTTTAATGTTATTGTAATTCTAAATTCGGTCCTGTCCTGTTCCAAGAAGCGTGTATGGCTTTTATTTACTATAGCGGTTAGCGAATCTAATAACGGGAGTGGCCAATTCACTATGGCATTAGATAGAGAGAATAATAATTGCAAATCGTTCAGAGTGAATTTACGTAAACGTCTTATTCTTGGAAATAATTATACTATTGTATTGACAGGTATTAGGTAAATCGAGGATGTTTGATTTCGATTTTTTAAGTGCGTTGTTTGTTCTCTTTGTGCTTTTATTTCAGTTTAGCGATATTTTAACAGTGCCTGAAAGTACTTTTCGTTATTAGAATAGTGCTTGTCAAAGCTTAGATTTTGTTTACAAATAAAGTTAGGTAATTGTTTTTATTTAGTGAATGAACCGTGTTACTGATACGAATATACTTGATGGGTGTGTGTGATAACAATCTCCTGCCGTCTGTGAAATTTGTAATGTGAATCATGAATTGGTTGGTAATGTAATGTACGTAAAAGATAGGTCAGTGTAATTCGCCCATTGACCTATCAGATTAATGAAACAGCTAAACATATGACTGTTATAAAATGATTTATTTATTAATAAATTACAGGATTACTGCAAATTATTGTAATTGCATGGTAAGTAACTACTACTTGTTAAAAAATAATAATTCTTTTATAAAATTTGAAAAAACTAAATCAAAATTGTCAATAGTATTTTATAAGTTTACTGTTCATCGGAAAATTTGGTTTTAGTTGTATGTTCCATACGAAACACTTGAAAAGAAATGTTAATTGATGCAAGAAATAGGCAAACTTGTACATTTCTTATATTAGAATGTATTTTAAAATGTTTAAAAAATTATTTCAAATGGAGCAATTAATCGCATAAGTAGGTAATTATTTCATTCAAAATTATTATGTTCGGGAACGAACTTACTGGCAACGCACGTGGTAAATTACATATGAAATGCGGCAATACTGCTAATAAAGTGAGAATGTCTCTAGTAATCAGCAGTTCCAGAACAATTTCATCTTATTTTTCTGAAAGTCGGTAATTCAATTTTACGAGGGAATTAAGAGAAAAAAATGTGTCAGTGGGTTTCTACAGATGTCAAGAATCGATGGTTTAAATATAACTATTCACTTAAGACTTACCCTGTATATATATATATATATATATATATATATATATATATATATATATATATATATATATATATATATATATATATATATATATATATATATATATATATATATATATATATATATATTTATGATTAAATATGATTTGAAGGAAACAACTACTCAGCCGGCAATACCCCGACCTGCATTGAATTACACCTTCAAATCATGATGGATGGAAAGCCAATATCATTTCAAGTTCCATACCTCTCACCACTATTCATATATATATATATATATATATATATATATATATATATATATATATATATATATATATATATATATATATATATATATATATATATACAATATACATGTATTGGGTATGTGTATGTAAAATGAAATTAAAACAAATAAAAATATAGAAACTATACATCTTGGAAATGTAGTTTTAAGGTGTCGGAAGAAAATAACAACACTATCCACTATTTTGGTTAGTGATTTAACGATTAACAAAAGTCCTTTAGGTATGTTTATTCTTTCCTCCAGTACCAAACAATCCAAACATTCCCCACATACTTCGAAAATTTATTAAACAAAATTGGACCAATAATATCCAAACAGGAAACACGTTTTCAACTCAATTTAAGACAGGTTATAGTAGTCACAACTACTACTATTATTAATTCAATACTGAAAAAAATAATAACAATATAACTGTTACTAGTATACCTAACTATTAATAATTTAAATTTTGATATTATTTATTTGTTGCTTATTATTACTTATTGTTAATATTCCAGCTTAGCTTTATTTCATGCTCGCCGCGAACCACTGGCATCTCGAACGACGTCCCAACTAGATGGAGCAACGAACAAGTCGCTGGTATCGTGCTCACAAGGCCGTTCCAATTAGACGAATGCGTTACATTACATGTTACATTACAGAGTCGGTTCTCCAAGTCTGTATGCAGCTTAAAATTTCATATGTGTAACTATGGTATGGCTTAAATTTGTTAAATGGTTATGTTGGAGTGTTGTTTTTGTGTAGAGGTGGACAAAACGGGTCATTTTAATGATTCGACTCACCAGATCTAGATCACTATACTGAACCGATCCAACAAACCGGCTCAATTGAGCCGTCTCACGTGCATGCGCACCAGAACATTTTCGTTCATTCGTTCGTTCTTCCCTTTCCTGTTAGACAGCGCGACGGCAGGTGGATTCGGCGGAAGTTGCGTGTCTTTGTCATTTCTTTTTACCTTATAATATATAATTACTAAAATGAATTCTCGTAAGAGAGGCGATACTAGTGACCCATAATATTAATATTATTACTATTAGGCCTGCCCTGTCAGCCACCTTGAAAAAACAGTAAGTAAAGTCAAGATTTTAATCTTGAAGAAAAGTAACAGTTGACCAAGGCCAGGCTGCTCTATTCAAATGTGTAATCCAAAATCAAACGCCTACAGCCGCGACTCAGGCACCCCAGACCAAATCATACAGTCACGCAATTTGAAAACCACCGGCACCGGATGCACTGACTGAAGCAACCATCAGCCAGACGAAACGAATCAATTCGTTCGATTAGTTCTTTCCGTTCGCGGTTCAGTTAAGCAACATACGTAATTGAGCCAAAGAGCCTATTCAATTAATTTCAGTGAACCGGTTCATATCGTTCAGTACTGCGATCCGACTCTTCTGAACGGGTCGTTCGCGAACGACACAGCTCTATTTTTGTGTGATAATATGTTCTCTATGTCTTATATAAGACAATCTGCCTGTTTGACCTATGAAACGGCCGCTAATAGATGGTGTTCCTTTTAAGTCGCTGACTTATGTTAGCCTCATGTTACTAAGTTGTTGACATGTGGCATTTACCTATTCCGTACTGATGAAAGTTAATACCCGGTCTGCGGATGGTATTTGTGTCTGCCCACATGGAAATCATCGGATTTTTAATAGTAGCATATGGTTATTATTGCTTCTACATGGTCTTGTTATTAACAGTATTTCAGTTGCAAATACACTCTGCACTTTTGTAGTTTTATTATCTTGATTTTTTTAAAGGATAAAGTAATATGATACAAGACTTTTAGCAATTTCAGTAAATCAAAATATTATTAAATTATTATAAATAGTAACTCACCCACCATATACGATTTTCGTATATTTCGCCCTTTTTGTTATTACTTTTATTTTTTAATTCTACGTAATACCCTAAACAGAACGAGAGTAACATTTGTATATATGTAAACAAAAAAAATATATTAGAACCAAATTATTTATAGGTGTTGCTAACGTCAACTTTGCCAAAAATGTGGAGGCTGCCAACACAATCAACCGTTTCGTGGAAGACAACACTAACAGCAAAATTCGTAATTTAATTCAACCTGACTCCCTTGACGCAGATACTAAGTTAGTTTTGGTTAATGCTCTTTACTTCAGCGGACAATGGATCTCCAGGTTCGAGGATTACTTCACAAAAAAAAGAATTTCTTCAAAACTAAAGACGATGTTGTTGAAGTTGACACCATGCACCAAGTTGAATACTTGAACTACTACGAAAATCCAACCCTTAACGCCAAATTCTTGGAGCTTCCATACAAAGGTAACATTTTTTTATGAGTTTAATATTCTCTATTAGACATATACTAAATGAATTACAGTATAATATGTATGTACATAATAACAATGTTTTTCGATTTTTAAGGTGGCGATATCAGCATGGTTATCGTCTTGCCCAATGAAACAGAAGGTCTTTCTAGACTGGAGCAAAATATCGAGCAATTGTTGCAGCCGCAGCCATTCACCAAGGAAAGAGTTGATGTTGATTTGCCTAAGTTTACCATTGAAACCGAAATTAAATTTATACCTATTTTGGAAAATGTAAGTATAAAGCGTCTGCCTTACTGCTTCTTCAGAACATATTTTTGTTACCAAATGTTACTCATTTTTCTATCTTGATAGAAAGGTTAATACTTTTTGAAAATGGTTCCTGCTGGAATATACAAATGTTGCACACCTGATTATATTTTAATTATACCTAGATTCAACCACGAAATTACCGTACTGTAAATTTTCCTGCAAAGTTTCCATCGATTGACATATTGTGATATTCTATGTCCCCGTTGATTTTTGACTTAAGATGTTTTTTTTAATAGCAGACATGTTTTCATTTTTTTTTACAGGGACATGATTTTTTTTATAATGGCAATATTTTTATAAGGTTTTATAACAATACTCATGAGAAATGCATATTTTTGCAAAAAAAAAGTACACTTGTCAAATCATTATAATAATAATAGTAAATATGAATGATGTTGTGGTTGTGCGTTTAGATATCTGACAGTGTGAGTAGTTTTCTTATGCACCATATGGCCTACGTCATGTTTCTTTTTGCAATCCAAAAGCTAGCAAATGTCGGAAATGTTAATATAGTGAAAAAATATTAACACTTCAAAAAGCGCAGCAGAAAAATGCAATGATACAGTACTCAACACAGAAGTCTCGAAAACTAACAATACATAAAACCTAAGACGACTCAAATAAGCCAATAGTAAAAGCTTATCTGCCGTACCTATGTAAAAGGGACAACGGATGAGTTAAGCAAATTTCTATATTAAGAGAAATCGGTTTAGTGACGGGACATGCGGGGTAAGACGCTATATGAGTGCGAGAAATGTCTAACACATGACATCTTCCGTCTTTTACAACCGCTTACATTAAATCGAGACAGATGATTGTTGTTTTTGTTGGCACGCGACCGAGGCGGAGTTTCACTTACATTCTGTGATACTTCAGGGCCGCACTTAATTTTGTTACCCATTTGTTTAGCATGATTATTTTATATCTGTTTTTTGCTGATGTGTTTTTTGAAAATAATTTAAGAAGGTTATCGTATTTAATGTAAAAATGTTTCGAACGTGGGAGGCCTCTACGTCTACACATCTTATTGTGTTCATCAGTGTTTTCAGTAAGAAAAAATCTGCTACATTTGAACGAGCAAGTGAAACAAATGTTTTCAATCATCTTTTGAAGCGACGAGCTAATGGCCCTAATTTGTATGACTTAAATGTACTAGGTGAAACAGCATTTCTGACTAACGTTCCCCGTATCACAATACCCAAACTGGTGAAAGAAGGTGCATTTCCAAGAAAACAACGATCCGATACCGGTCAATCGAAAACTCTGGACCCATCGTTAGCAAAACTTTTATGAACTTTTGTTTATCAGAAACATTAAATCCCGACTATTGACGTGGTAGACAGAAAACTAAAAGAACTGGATTATCATCTAAAATATACCAAAAGAACTTTAGGAACTTGGCTGAGAATAATTTGATTTAAATATCAAACTATTAACAAACGCATGGCGATTGTGGAAAGCAGACGAATAGTGGATTGGCGAGATTCATATCTAGAAGAGATAAAATAACTCGGAAGAGAAAATAGACTAATTTATTATCTAGATGAAACTTGGCATGATACCGTAAAAAAGGATGGACTGATGGATCTAGGAAATTTCAACGAATATCATTACCGCCTAATAAAGGGACCCTGTTGATTATATTACACTGTGCATCAATTGATAGATGGGTTAATAATTAAGCGTGGCCAAGGTCATTAATCCTACAGAGACGTACTGGGTATGCATCATATCATAATGCTTGAATAAGTACAATAATAGAAACAAAAATATTTTATATATTGTGATGTATGTTTTTGTACTAGTTCGTTCGCTTTAAATTCTTTTTTTATGTATTTCCTTATATTTTGTAAGTTTAGTGCTGCACATTATTATTAAACTGTTAAATGAGGTTCACACATGTACATTGTATATCTAAGTGATAACTAATAATAAATAAATAAATAAATAAAATAAATGGAAATAGATTTTATTAATACTGGTACACTTTATAAAAATATGTACAAAATTCACCTTCTTAAGCAGATTTATGAAGTAGCTTGGTTGTCGTTATCACAAACTGGAGCACTTCTATAATAACTGTGTAGCATCAGATATGTTTCTACAGTTGTCTCAGTAAGCGATGTTCGCTGTGGTGAAAAAATATGATTGTATTTTGAAAAAGACCGTTCGACATCTACGGAAGTAATACATAAGTAAAACACTCTGTGAACTCACTTACCGCAGCTGTAGTTGCACCATCACAAATTTGTCTTAATTTGGTAAAATCAGGATCTTTCCGTACTACACTCTCGAATTTTTCAATAACGGGCTTAGTGTATTTACGTCATCCACTATTTGCATCGATTCCACTAACGACAACGAAGTATTTTGCAATTTTTCTATTGCGTCATGTAGTGCTCTATAATTGTTATAAATAGTTTTTAAATCTGTTTCAAAGGAAACATCTTGAAAGCTTGTCTGTCTTTCTTTAATAGCTGCAGCCTCGTTAGGGTTGAACTGTAGTATCACAGCTTTTATTTGTTGAAAATATTCAGCATAATAAAAAGCTGCCTTCAACCACGTTCCCCAATCGGCTCTGGTGGTTCCGGAATACCAGGACACAGTGTGTGAGGAGATTTGAGAAAAACTTTTTTTGTATTTGCTATTAATGCATCTACCTCTGGAAAGCCTTTTTGAATCGTTTCTGCTACAAGATGGAGCTCATGCACTTTACACGTAACATGTAAAAACCTACAATCGTCTCTTTGAAGAAAGCGGTCCACCAAACACATTGTCGCAACACCGTCGATCACAAACATCAACACTTGACTTGTTGGCAGTCAAATTTTTCGAAAGTCTCCAACACCACCCGCGTAATTGTTTCGCCAGTACAAGCAGTTAGTCTTTTGCTAGCTAGTAAAAGTGGAAATGTTGGTTTAACAGGGTCGAGTACATGTACTATAACATTTAAAATAGATTTTTTTTTTACAATCTGTCGTCTCGTCAACACTTAACCACACCCGTGTATTTTTTAATGCACATTTAATCCTATTTACAATGTCTTCACGAACACTTGGTACATATCTACGTAACAATGAACGACTTGGTAAATTCACCTGGGGATTGTATTTATTCCAGAACTCCCGAAATGCTGGTTTATCCAATATGCGCAGAGGAACATCACAGGCAATCAGCATTAACAGTAAATTAAACATAAACTGAGGTTCCAAAGAAGACAAGCAATTTTTTTTATTTTTATGCCGGTTACTATTGACATGAATTTTGCAGCCGTATTTATTCCAGCACATTAAGTCTTGATCACAAACTTTACAAATTATTTTACATCCATCATAGAATAAATCCAGAAATTCATCGATAAATTTATTCACTTTATCAGTGTACGGTCGTTTTCTACTCTTTACGCTCAACATTATTTATTATTTATTAGTACTCTATGCATCGACCGACAGATAACAACTGAAGTGTGTCGTGTTATCGTCATCGTAAACAAGCGCGCGATGGCATTGGTATTGCGCCCAACCCTGAATCTGCCATCGCTTGGCCAGGCTTATTAATTATTCATTGAAACTGTGCGGAAAAAAACATATAAGACTGTAATGCGAAGGGAGAAATATTTGAGGAATGGTTTGAAAATACCCTAATTCCAAAATTAAAACCGAATAACATTGTTCTTAACAATGCGAAGTACCATTCGAGACAACTATATAAAATTCCTAAGAAGAGTTCTATTAAGCTGGAGATACCAATTTTTTTAATGGAACATGATCTCTATTATGAGGAAAATTATAATAAAGCACAACTCTTGGAAGTCGTTGAAACGAAAAATTATGAGAGTATATTATGGACACTATAGCGGAGAGATATGGCCACAAAGTGTTGAGATTACCGCCATATTTCTGTATTTTCAACCCGATTGAATTAATTTGATGTAAATTGAAGAAAAATGTCAGAAAAGGAAATACTATCCGAAATTAAAAGAATTAGGAAAGTAATACAGCTGAGGATGATTATTTAAAAATTGCTGCATGTCATATAAATGGTGGTAATATATTTATTATAAACTTGAACGGGGATAGTAATTCATCTGAAAATTAAGAAGAGGGTGTAAGGGCGAGGATTCAGAGGAAGAAGCGATGTGAGGTGAGGTAAAGTGACGTAATATGAAGTAAAGAAGTGAATTTTATGATATCAACTGTATTATTAATTTCCGTTTTTGTGCTTTCTTAGTTCAATGCTTGAGAAATATTGTTTTTCAGGATGTTATTAATTTAATATTTTTTTTTTTTCATTTTGCCAAAAATACATCTGTCTGTTTTTATTACAGTAATAACTTTGCTATTAGAATTTATATTTAGTTTATTTATTAAGAAAAATATTTGTTTCTGTTACTATTTTGATAGTATAATTTTTATTTTGTTTCTAAGGACTTCTTGTTACTTTCTAAATAATTTCTTTATTCTATATTCCATAACCATCCTTTCCTGGCAAGAAATGTTCATACCTCCTCGCGGTTCTTGCTGGGTTGTAACAATTTATATTAAACAAACGTGAATGCTGCAATAGTAGTCAATATTTTAAATTCAGTACTTTTATTTCAAGTTAATACTTTTTTCTACAATTGGTAAATTGTTGCTAACTAAACTGAGCACAAAAACCTACATTGAAAAAGTAAACGAGCGAGCAATACAGATAAATCCGGCTCTGTGTTCTGTAGCGTCTTACCCCGCACGTCTCGTCACTAAAGCGGTTTCTCCTACTATAAATAAAAACAAAATAGAATCAACATCTAAAAGTGACAAAAAAATTATTACATTCCTCCGGAATCCAAAGCTAGAGTTCTCAGCTTTTAATTATGCGCATAAAAGTATGTTCTGTGGGGGGTCTCGTTATTACAAGATGAATTTGATATAAAATTAATGCTTATGTACTGATGTTTAAAAATATCGTGGCCGTCGAAATTGCCGTCATGTGCAAAAGAGCCCTAAAATGTTCTTAATTGAATTAGATTTTGAAGGATTAAAACCTAAATATTGACATTTTAAGTTGCTCATGACTTCTTTCTCCATTTTAAGTTTTGTACTCTCGTAAACTCCAATGTATAATATAATAATTGAAAATTTAAAAAAAAAATATTTGCCTTACAAAAGTTTTTCTGAAATAACAAAAATCAAACAATCGCAATTTGTCTCTTCTTAGCCACAATGCTTAACTTTAGTACACTGAGATGATTAAATCTCATCTCCAGGTTATGTCAACTTGGTTGGCGAAACGTGCACCTAGTTCAGTATATGGTGTTTTGTGTTTCTCAAAGAAATTGTTATAAAACCTTAACAAAAAAACACATCATCGAAAGCAAACCGTTTGCATTTGCAGAATGAAAAAACAAAATTGCCATTTACAAAACCGATAACGATAACATTATAAGTCAAAAACGAATAGAGACACAGACATGTTATTCGATAGGAAATAATTTCCACAACATTTTTTTATACAAGCTTTATTTTTGACCAAATTAAGCAGGTGCGGAACATTTGGTTAACCCTGTTTATAATGTTCTGCTTATAATGTTCTGTTTATTTGTGACCTCTGTCACATATACAAGGTGTCCCGAAATTAGTGTGCAATATTTTACCAGCTGCTTCTACGGCCAGAAATAGGTGTATATAAACATTGGTCGAAAAATGCTTCCTACAGCCCCCCTAAAGGTGCGCCCTGAGAAAGGTTTTTATCGAATATCTCCAAAAACCACTCAAAGTCAAATATTGAAAATTTACACAGCCGCTACACTTCTTATGTGTAATAAGGTGAAATGGAAATAATTGGAAAATTTTATCCAGGGCTATCCCAAACTGAGGGATTGTGGGATTAAAATAACTCCAACCTTTTGTATGTAATTTTTTTCTATTTTTGACGGTAGAATATGAAATTTTAGAGTTTTATACCTAAAAAAAGGTACTCTTGATGAACATCGATAAAATTTTAAAATTTAATTTTATTTGTTTTTTAAATTTTATAACATATGGAGCAAAATACATTGTACCAGATGAGTTTTGTCTATTAGTTCATGTCCATATAAAGTACATACTAATATTTTTAATTTGTTGCTTGGAAAATAGATGAAAAATATTTTTTTATGAATAACTCGAGCAAAACTATCATACTCAATATGAACAAAAATCATCCAGTAATCTTTTTATATCAACAAAATTAAATTTGAATTTTACATAGTTTTATTGTAACAGGTGTTCAAACAAATTTCCATTTTCTTGGATACACAGTCTCGCTCGACGTTCTAAAGTCTGAGAAGCCCGTAAAGTCTTGAATGTATTTCTTCTTAATTCATTTCCGACCTGATTTATTCTTTGAAGTAGTTCTTCTCGTTTATTTACTTCAGTGGCGTAAACCAAACCCTTCATATAACCCCAAAAGTAAAAATCTAATGGGTTTAGATCCGGTGAACGAGGTGGCCAAGCTATAGGACCACCTCGACCTATCCACCTGCCTGGAAAATTTTGATGTAACCAAGTTAGAACATCGCGCCCAAAATGGGCAGGCGCGCCGTCATGTTGAAAATTCATATTTTGTCGAACCTCGTGTCGAACATTCAACGGTAATAAATCGATAAGGTCGTTTTGAAGGAAGTTAAATACTCTTCTGCATTAAGACGATTGGGAAATTCTATTGGATCAATTACTTGGTCCCCAATGATTCCTGCCCATAAATTCACCGAAAATCTATGTTGGAAATTTGTGCGCCGAACAACTCGTGGATTTTTATCCGACCAATGATGCATATTGTGCGTATTAAAAGCCCCGTTCCTAGTGAACATTGCCTCATTAGTCCATAATATGCTAGGAAGAATATTTCTGTTCGCTAATATCTATTGACAAAACTGGAGTCGTGGTAAAAAATCTGCCTCCGTTAAATGTTGCACGCATCTAAAATGGTATGTGGGTGTATTTCTTGCATTGCCGTCATTCTTTCTAGCTGAAATTATTAATTAAGATAAATAATTATCTAGGTACTTACATTTTTTATTAACTATTGAGCGAGGTATGTTGACAATTTCTGAAACTCTTCAAATGCTTATTTGTGGATCATTTTCTAAATGATTCAAAATTATATCCATACGATGATTTCCTTGTGGCCTTCCTGCGCCTCGAGTCCTTTTAAAATCCCCATGGTCTGCCAAATTCCGGTGAAGAACTGCAAATATTCGACGCCCAGGTACTCTATGATTGGTAAATCTTTGTCGGTATTCCCTTACTGCGGCTAATGTACTACCTTTGCTAAAACCATAAACAAAATGCATATCAGTCATTTCCCTATCTATAAATCTTGGCATTTTAAATCGACTTAATGAAAATCGTGATTAAAGGCGCACAAATGAAATAACTGATAGAAAAGGGGACAAAACGTTTTTTCTTTCCGATACGCGTTCTTAGGATTTTATATCATATAACTGTTTATATAAATTTATTAACCTTGTTGACAGCTCTAACATCAAATTATATCATAGCGGCATGAAGCATTCTTTTTTTAATCATGGCCTACTATTAATAAAAAATTAGTTTAAGATTCCCAATACCTATCTCACATGTTATAAAATTTTCAAGTCGATATTATTCAAAAACGGTGTATTTTATCGATGTTCATCGAAAGTATCTTTTTTACGTATAAAACTCTAAAATTTCATAATCTACCATCAAAAGTAGAAAAAAAGTTACATACAAAATAGTTGCGGTTATTTTAACCCCACAGCCCCCCAGTTTGGGACAGCCCTGGATAAAATTTTCGAATTATTTCCATTTCATCTTATTACACATAAGAAGTGTAGCGACTGTGTAAAGTTTCAATATTTGACTTTGAGTGGTTTTGAAGATATTCGATAAAAACCTTTTTCAGGGGCCCACCTTTAGGGGGCTTGTAGCTCCCTTAGGAAGCATTTTTCGGCCAATGTTTATATGAACTTTTTTTTCCTATTTCTGGTCGTAGAAGCGGCTAGTAAAATATTGCACACTAAGTTCGGCACACCCTGTATTTACAAAAAATAAATACCTTGACACCATCTAAGGAAATCAGAACTTTCTTTGAAAAGTTAAAGAAAGCAGTAACACAATTTAATAATTTTTAAAACATTTACTTTCAAACTTTGTTTAACCAAGATTTTCTTATTACAGCTGGGTATTAGGAAAGTGTTCAATACTGGGGCTGATTTGAGTGGACTTTCATCAACTGACAAGAATTTGTATGTTAGTGACGTGATTCAAAAAGCATTTATTAATGTCACCGAAACAGGAACTGAAGCTGCTGCCGCTACAGCAGGTTAGTGAACGCTTTTTGCTATTCAATCGAAATTAAATGAAAAGTGTTGTTTGTTTAATGAAACTTTAATTACAAATAAACAGAACAACAAAACAACAAAGCTTGTACAATGGGCGTAGCCAGACAAAATGTATCCCAAGATTTATTATCTGGAAATGAAAATAACAAAAGGACAATGTATCACAGGAAATATTTTGTTGTCAGTTAATGAACCTGAAACGTCCACACACTGAAAAGTTATAAAACAAAATTCGTTTGATTACAGTTTAAAAATGTACAAGTCAAATAAACACAAAATAAACTTCTGTTTGATTTTCACAATTTTAATAAACTTATGACAATTGTTTCGCCACACAGTGGCTTCGTCAGATGGTGAGTACAAGACTAAATTCTTTATTACAAAGTGTGGGTATATATATCAACTAATCTAGGGTAATAAAATGGAACAGTAATAAAATAAGGTACAAAATAATTTAGAAAATATTTAACAGCGGTGAACAGTTTAAATCTAGCTGGTCATTTAAAATGATATTACTATTTTTTTTAATTTATTAATTTCTAATGTCTCTAATAGTGACAATTTTAAGCCTTTATTTTCTATGTGTAAAAAATATCAAAATTGTTATTAAAAGAAGGATTTTCTTCTAGCAAATGGTTGGCATACGTCGAATCTAATTTATTGTTATTAAAACTGCGTTTATGTTCCGACAATCTTTTTCCAAAATTTCTTCCCGTTTGTCCGATGTATACTTTAGGGCATGTACCACAAGTAAGCTTATACTCCACTTTTTTGTTCTTTTTTAGTTTTATCTTTATTGTTCTTGATAAATTTTCCTAGAGTGTTATTAGTTTTAAATGCTATTTTAATATTATGTTTTTTCTTAAGTAATAGCATTTAAAACTAATAACACTCTAGGAAAATTTATCAAGAACAATAAAGATAAAACTAAAAAAGAACAAAAAAGTGGAGTCTATAAGCTTACTTGTGGTACATGCCCTAAAGTATACATCGGACAAACGGGAAGAAATTTTGGAAAAAGATTGTCGGAACATAAACGCAGTTTTAATAACAATAAATTAGATTCAACGTATGCCAACCATTTGCTAGAAGAAAATCATTCTTTTAATAACAATTTTGATATTTTACACATAGAAAATAAAGGCTTAAAATTGTCACTATTAGAGACATTAGAAATTAATAAATTAAAAAATAGTAATATCATTTTAAATGACCAGCTAGATTTAAACTGTTCACCGCTGTTAAATATTTTCTAAATTATTTTGTACCTTATTTTATTACTGTTCCATTTTATTACCCTAGATTAGTGATATATATACCCACACTTTGTAATAAAAAATTTAGTCTTGTACTCACCATCTGACGAAGCCACTGTGTGGCGAAACAATTGTCATAAGTTTATTAAAATTGTGAAAATCAAACAGAAGTTTATTTTGTGTTTATTTGTAAAATGGATTTTCATCAAGTAAAGGTCGAATCAATCAACTATGTACAAGTCATCTAAAACAATTCTTTAAAATGATTGAACATAGATTTTTTATAAACAAAAAAGAAACAAGTTAAATTTTAACGATAATTATTTTATTAATATTTTTTTATGATATACACAACAAAGAACAGAAATCTAGTCAACTTTTCAGTGTTACAACTGTAAAATTTACTATCAATGACGTCCCATTTTTCAGGTCTATTGTTTACAAATTTTCAGTCACATATTAAAGGTTAAAAGTAATTTTGATATTTGAAAAATATTTGTTTAAATAAAATATAAATATAAATAACGAGACGGATAGGTACTGGAATGTACAGTAGTAAATAAACAAATATTTAAATACAACAAAATTTAAAATCTTGAGGCCTAATTATTATTAGTGAAATAACGACTTTTCATTTAATTTTGATTAACTGTTGGATATTGGCCTTTAGCACAAAAGCTTTTCTCTCCCTATTTCTGCTCTCCTATCTCTTCAGAGCTGTATATATTTGCAACAAACTAGCTTATTAGCGTCCTAAATAGCACACCACACTATGTATAGAAGTTTCAAAATATCTTAAAACTGCAACACAAATTCCACTTTAGAACATATTAAAATGGTGACGGGTCAAACAATTTTTAACATCTTGGTATAAGATGAAAAAAATATTTTGATACACGATTCTTACAAAAGTGTGTAAGTCGGCCTAAGTAGATTTACATAAAGAATGAAGATTTAAAAGGAAGAGTATGTTATACTACTGACAGATAACAAGCAACGCCGATCATGATTGACAACAGCGATATAATATGACGCTAATAACATCGACAAGATGGAAATAAATACCTTTTTTGTAGCGCCATATCCTAAAATGACATTTATTGGACAGTTTCAATGAATCAAAATAATGTCATTATTGACGAGTGAAAATAAAGAAAAAAGTGTGAAATAAAAAAATTTCATTTCACAGTGCGAAATAAAACTTAATAGTCAACAGACAACAAATTAAAATTCTTACATCAAACATTTATTAATTATTAACAAATTTCATGAACAAGTTTATTCATAATTTAACGAAAATTTATATGAATAGTACTGTTACTGGCATTATTTATATTTATGCCTAGAATTATAGGTTCAGATGTGCGAAAAAAAGTTGATTCATTTATATTAATATGCTGGTTGGTCAGATTTTCACCAACGACTACATCGGCAGACAGTCATTTCTGTAATATTGTTTGAAAACATCTGTTTTAAAATCATTTTGTTCCGGATACTATCTTCTATATATCCCTCAGCAACTGTTGAGGTTTTCCATCCATGACGTTTTAAGGTAAGAAATCAGCTCCAGAACCAGCTAATAGTGATGCCGAAGCTCTCCTAAAGCTGTGACCGGTATATTGCTGAGGATTAGATAAGTTAAGATATTTAGCTATAATACTTGGTATTTTTGAAAATGTTTCAATACCAACTCGTTGGACCGTACATTTTTCTCCCCGATATTGAAGAAAAACCCCTTTGTGATTCACATGAGTAGGGCGAATAACTGCACATTTATCATAAATATTTAGTGGATTTATTCCATTAACTGTCTCACCAATTACCGTAAAAGTCCCTTCAATGTGGGTCTTCGAATCAGGTACTTTAATGACCAGCATGCAATCTTTTCTCATAATGTCATGCATGGTCATATTATAGAGTTCTTCTCGACAACAAGCGCCAGCCAAGCCAATTATTAATACAACTTTCAACATGAAAAACTTTTCATCTGGTAAAAAAACGTTCGACATCTGATCTGTCAAAAACTTTGGATTTCTTAGCCCTATACCCAGTGGATTGTATTTTCAAAAAAGCTTTTAATTTTTGATAATTGGATACATCTACACTGCTTTAAGCATCGAAAACTTGAACCAGAGACTTGAACATTTTAAAGTTTTTGCTTTTTCAAATAGATAAGTCAAAAAAACAGACTTAGATATCTTACTCACAGTTTTTTGTTTACACCAGTGCATAAATAAATCACATTCTTTTTCATACAATTTTCTTGATTTCGCTGGTAGCAAATCTAAAGTTACAGCAATTGCCTGCTCCCTGATTTCCGGAGGAGTATCAGGAAAAAAATCTTCCTCACCATCACTCATTTTGTTCTAAATAATAATTATTCTAAAGTAGAATGTGTCAAATGCGACGTTTAAATCGTTCAATATTTAGTTGTTTTATTATTGGTTTCTATGGAAACAGTAATAGAATTTAGTCATTACAACAAGCTAACTTTGTCAATTTGCCGTATTTTTACAAAATTATACTGTTTTCTAATTTCGAATGGCGCGGCGATACAAAAAATTTTGTATATAACACGAGACTAAAATGTGTTTTTTTTTACTCGTGTGGTTTATAGCACTCGCCTTCGGCGCCCCTACTAAAAACGCCAATTTAACCACCTAAAATACTATTATTGGGCAGTTTATTTTATATTTATTTAGTTTATAAACCAAAACCAGTTAACCAAATCTTGTATCTATTATACTCCAGGGAAATAAGGTAAAAATAAAGGCCATCTGCGGAATGAGGCCGAACAAGCTGAATTTTTGCAGAGACCTTCGTTTTGATGTTCCAATGAAGCAAAAAAAAATCTCATATGCCTACCCTTGTGCGTCTTGAGATATCGAAGGTCAAAGGTCATGACAATCGGTTTTTCGCGAAAATCTCGCTTCCAGTGCATCTGACGTCGTAAGAACCCATAACAAAACTTACGTAAAATAGTATTCTCTACAAAATTGTACATATATATTTTTTTCGTACGACCAGCCGTTTGAGAAACATCCCGATTTGACTCACTCGGCTCAAATATTTCAAGCAGAAAACTGCCCGCCAGATACAGTATTTCAGAACGGAAAGCGTTTTCTGTTAGCTATGTATGGTGCTCCAAAAGATGAAGTGAACCTTAACAAATTTAGATACACCCAATTCATTAAGGCTACTTGACTTAATATACCTGTTAAATTGTCATCCCTTCCACCTACCAGTGAAGCAGCTCGACAGAATATTTATCGGGTCTACTACTAAGTACAGATTTGGCTAGGGAAAAATCTACAACCCGAAGAATGGGGTTGGGATTTAAAAAACGACATGTTACAGCCGAAAACAACACTACTGCCACCTGCTCCAGACGAACTATTAAATATAATATTCTGTAATTGTAAAAAGGGGTGTGGTGCGCAGTGCGGGTGTAGAAAAGTCGGGCTGCCAAGCTCCAAAGTTTGTGGTCAGTGTCACGGACAGGCATGCCTGAACCCGTCAACAGAGTTGCAAAACATCGAAGACTTTAGTGACCTTGAGCCTGAAGAGGTTTTGCCAACAGACATAGAGCCAACAGATATAGAGGAAGCGTCTGACGAAGATATTGTGTTGATCGAGGTGCTAGTGGAACCTGACGAAGACGAGGAGGAAGGCAAGGAAACATAAGGCGTGGTGTGGAAAAGAATGTATTTTTTTGTTATTAATTATTTAATATATATTTTTTTTATAAATAAACAAATTTTTAACGGCTTTAATAATGGGAATTTAATTTTCCAGTCTAACAGATTAAGAAAAGTGCTTTTATATTTATAGCTCTGCAGTATAATACAGTATTGCCTATTACGAATGCGCGCTCCCGCTTTATGATGCTATATCTCGAAAATGGTTGGTCGTACGAAAGAAATGTATATGAACAATTTTGTGGAGAATACTATTTTACGTAAGTTTTGTTACGGGTTATTATGACGTCAGATGCACCGGAAGCGAGATTTTCGCGAAAAACCGATTTTCATGACATTTGACCTTCGATATCTCAAGACGCACAAAGGTAGGCATATGAGATTTTTTTGTGCTTCATTAGAACATCAAAACGAAGGTCTCTGGAAAAATTCAGCTTGTTCGGCCTCATTCCGCAGAGGAAGTTTTATTTCTCTGGAGTATTATATAATCATTAGATAATACACGTTCCCCAGTAAGAAACAATTATGACCTCTGACTAATGTCAGCACTAAGAACTCTTATTGCTATACCCTATCTAAGTAACTTTGTTACTTTACTGTTTCCAAATATTTATAAAACACAATCACAGCTGTTATGAATGTATTATAATCTTTTTGTAAATTAGTTGAATAACAGTTATGTACTTAGGTTCATCAATGTTTTATTTTTATTTGTATATGAAGCCGTTTATATTTTAAAGACGAGCAGTAATTTCTTTTAATACTGTGCACATAAAATGAGTGTGATTTCACCTTGATTATGATTACGAAATAAAAATGGAGTCCACACATATTCTACAGCACTGAAAATTATAAACATGCAAATTTACCGGAGGAAGGGGTAAAATTATACTGACAGAGGCATTTTTATTGTAAATTTACATAAAATACCTATACAAAACAAACGGGACCTCCGATTTATTAAAATTTCAATAATAATTTAATTATTGGAATAAAATTTGTTTTTTTCGTCACAATTTCAAGGTACACAATCGATGGGTCATCAACACTGCTTAAAATATCAAGTTTTCAAAGTAAAAGGCGATTTTAGGGAAGCATTTAAGGAACATTTTAAAGATCTACTTTTCGTTATGAAAGTATACGCCCAAAATCTCAGATCAGGAACAGGCGGCAGCAGACGCCGGAATATAACTGTAGGCCTAGCACAGATCACAGATTTAATTATTTCCTAACGTAAATACTTTAGCGAGGTAGAGTTGGTCAAAAATAAATCAAGTGAAGTCAGAATTAAAAATTATTAATTTATTGTTATGCTCGAAATCGATATAATTCGTGTAATAATTTATAATGTTCTGATCTTGATTTAAATATAGGCACAAAATAACTAGGCCTGTCGGAAATATTTGGGAGTAAGAAAGAAATTAATTTGGCAGCACTGCATCCTTTCTGGATAGCGATTGAAATTTTATTTCGGATGCAATATTACAATTATTATTACTTTGAATAAAGCATTCTAGTATATCATATTTCTCGTAATTTTCGTAAGACATCTTCACTTTTACGATTAAATGGGATGTAATTATAACGGAAACAAAATTATTAATATGCAATTTACTGACAAATGGATAAACACGGTAATAGATGACACACGCCTACTTGGAATAAATATAAAAAACGCAAAAAGTACTCTACTAGAAGTTTATTTTCGCTATTAAATACTTACACATCAAAAGCGACCCCACATATGAGATATAGTTTGAAAGAGAAAAAATTCCTTTTTAACAAAATCGTAGCCAGCTATGATTACTATTTAAAAAAATAAAACTTTATGTCATAACTAGAAATTGCACCCTTTTTTTTACTTGTCTCGACGCCACTGCTTTATACAGAAAAAAAGTGCCTGAAGAACGTAAAAGTTGTTTTTTCATAACTTTACAAAAAACCATGTGTCTAAAAGTCAAAAAATCGAACTTTTGTTTATAACTCGAAAACAAAAGACGACAGCAAATTTTTGTTTTCGCCAGTGACAAAAAAATATTGAGAATGTGTCTTCCATTTTTTGTATCTCTTACAGTTACCTAGGGTGGGTAAATTTCGATGTTTGGTGGGTAAATTTCGATGTTTGTATAGGGTAAACAACATCGAAATTTACCCACCCTGTACATCGTTAACGGAAAAAAGAACACTCAAAGAATTAAAACAGCAAGTTCTCTTCCGCAAATAACCAGAATATTTGACATGATTCCAACTATTCCCATGTAATAATACTTTCTCAAAATGTACCCACTAAGTAAGAAACCCTACGTTAAGTACCATCCGACTGTTAGGGCGAAAACACAACACAGCGGTGCGACATCGCACCGCAGAAATCAACGACGTCGTAGAAATTTGCAATGCGACGTCGCTTAGTACAAATCCTGGGCGAAACCACAACATTGCGGTGCGACGACGCATCGCAAATTTTCACGACGTCGTTGATTTCTGCGATGCGACGTCGCACCGCAGTGTTGTGTTTTCACTTATGAGATCGGCAATGATTCTCTCAAGTAACGCACATGCAAATCACTGAAGTCTGGTTGTCTTTTATATGCGACTTTTGGTGGTATTATTGTCAACCTATAAATGTTTTATTGTATTTTGCGTGTTATTGTTAATCAAATATTTATTTTTATATTTATGCATATGGCTATATTTGTACTGCGGATTGCGAAACAGAAATCTCGTTTATATCCTTTAGTATTGTATAAAAATGATTTATTTTATTGGAAAAAATGTTTTATGTTGCCAGCAGCTTATTTGGTTTTTATATTTAATTATAACACGCCATACATACATCAAACGTGTCGCTTCTGGTATAGGTCTTCTGTGGCCTTGCAATGAACGTTCATCGCATCGCATTGCGGTGCGACTTTGTTTTTGCGATGCGTCATCGCAACGCAGTATTGTGGCCTGCAACAGACATAGGACACGTATTGTGCGGTCCACATATCACTAGAAGTGTTTTCTCTGCGATGCCGTGGCGATGAAGTTTTAACGTTGCGTCATCACATCGTATCGCCGTGCGACGTCATTTTTGCGATGCGACGTCGCACCGCTGTGTTGTGTTTTCGCCCTTAGCGATGTCTGCTTTTTATAATTATTTATTTGTGTAGACATAGACCCTAAATTTTTTTAGCTCATCGAATAAGCTGTGGAACGCATCTAACAAAGAATTTTTAAAATCGGAACCCATACTTGAATAATAATAATAATAAAAGTATTTTATTGGTTTCACCAAAAAGGCCATCGACCGAGGTCCTTCAGCCTATCCCCATTCTTGATATATCGTAAGAAATAGAAACAAATTCTCAGTGTGTATATTTGATAGATTAATAAATAAGAAGCTATACTCTGCTTCTAGAAAGGCGAGCTTAATATGTTCTTACTGTAAAACACGCACTCAAAATTATATACAAGCCCTGCGACAACCCAAGCAGTTTAACTATAGATTGTTATTTAGAAGCAAAATGTAATATAATTAAATTATGTTACATAAAACTGAATCAATTAACCATTAAAAACAATCGGTGTTTTGCCATTCGTATTCGTGCCAATGCCTTGATGTTGGTATTCATTTTTTACTGAGTTTTAAATATATCTCTTTAAAGTGATTAAAATGGGTGCCACTCAAATACGCGTTAATATAATCTATTTGCCGATTGCAGAACTAAATTTATTACCTAATTGAACAATTTATTGTCTTTATTGTTTACGTCAAAATGAATTTAAATATCAAACCTACAAACCCAAGTGAACACCAGGAATTATTTACATATACAAGAATGCAATAAATTTCGCACTATAGACGCGATATGATTAGAAATAGCTACACATGATTTGCATTTATTTCTACATATATAATCTGATTTTATTTTTATTATAATAAATTATACGCCATGTTCTTTTGTAAGTTATAGCATAGCAATCGGCTGAATTAGTATATGCATGTGAGAAAAGACATCTTGAATATTATTGTTGCGGACCAATACAAAAAAGTTATCCTAAAAAATGCTTTGAATACGTATACATACAAATACTCATACAAATTTAGAAAACATCAAAAATGTGTTCTGGTTTTATAAAAAAATATATATTGTTTTTTTAGTTCAGGGTATGAACATAAACATATAAAGTCTAAGGGTACATTTACAACCAATTTGGTACACAGGCACATTCTGCTGGTGGATTTTAAATTGGGTTTTAAGCATATCTGGTTAAATGTATTTGTTTACAATAAAATTTTAAGTCGGTACGACCTTGAATTACACTTTAGGTTTGAATTGGATGCTTACAAATCGCAAATACTCAATTCAATTGCAGCACTAATTTCAAATTGCGCATGCATACTACGATACAAATTTATTGTTTATATTTAAAGTCAGTTTGCAATTTGAAATTAGAAGATCAGATGAAGTTATGTTAAATAATTGTAATTATTTAATCAAACTGAATTTGCACAAACGTAATATTAAAAAATCTCAACAGATGGCAGCTTCTAACTCATTATAAATGACCTAAATTTTATCTCGGCACAATTCACAATCCGTTAATAAATTGTGCCTGTAGCGAATTGGTTGTAAATGTACCTTAAATCAATCCGAGGTGAATTACTTCGCCATCGTGGCAAAATGCCGGTCGAGATTCGTTGTCCCGGTTGGAAATAACACGGATACCTATGATTGCTCAAAACCGTTCTATGTGATGATGGTGTGCCTACATTATTGTAATAGTTTCGTTGGATATTTTCATGAGACATATAAAGAAGAAGAAGAAACGTCCATGTTGAAAGTTTTTCTAATCTACTGGTTAATTTATCTACATATATTCCAGATATGGAATTGATCAGTACTTATATATTGATTGATTAAAAATTCAGTGACTTTCTACGTTTATTATGATACTTATGTCATTATATACATACAATCAACATACCTTTCCATTTTGGCTTCGTAAAACGCTAATTTGCTTAGACCATTTGTTTTAATGAAGTAAGTAACAAAGTGCTTAATCCGTACTTATGTTGATTAAGTTGAAAGTGATTGGAAAATAGTGCACAGCCAGTGAATTATTGTTAATAGTGTAGTGATTAGTTTTTGTTGGTTACTTAAAAGATTACTCCCACATTGTGTTTTTGAAATGATAATTACAAAGAGCTAGGTAAGACCAAAACCATAAAAATGATAGAATAATTATGTTTTTAAATACACTATAAATGATTGATGAAAACCAACATGAAGATCAGGTCCTTCTCTTACAAACCTCTACATTTGCTACCAGTTCGTAACATTCAAGCAAAACATAGAATTTCGTTAGATATAGACTTAACGTTAATGTTGATTATAAAATTAATTCACATGGCCTACAAACATCAATTTTCCATGAAAACTTTATAATTGCAAGCGTTCTTAATATTATATGTATAACAATGTGCTTCATAAAGATAGTGCCAAACTGATATAACAGATTCTAATGGAAATATAAAGCAGAAAAGTCAAATCCAGTTTTATCGTAATGTCTACTTTTACAGAGATAAAGGGTGTTGATTTGTTACCACCCCTATGTAGACCGGGCGCCAAGAAACATTCCGTTTAAAGAATCATTAGAGTTGATGATTTACATTCAGAAGTATGTAAAGAATGAAATTCCAAAGGTTGCCAAACAAAATTTTTTTTTACAAAAAACATAAGGTTATTACGTTATTACCTATTTTTGATATGTGATCATCATATTATTTACTTTTAACCTTTGTTAATGCTTGGCGAATCTAATTTTAAAGCTACGTATATGACTTTTCAACACCCGGTCGGGTAAATTTTGATGCATTTCTGGTAATGAAGATGGATGTTCTCTCATCTTATTTAGATCAAGTGTGAACCATTTATTTTTAGCCTTTTTATTGGTACCGATGGTTCGTTCAACCAATGGAAAAGCTGAATTAATGTGGTTGTACAAAATATATATAATATGAGAAAATTTTTCATTTACGTTGATATCGATAGAGCCCCAATCAACGAACATTAGCAAATTAATTTCTGAAAATCAAGATTTTGTCAGAAGAATGAAATTTAAGATTAAAATCACCATTTATGATAATCTTATAGGTTGAGTTTTTCAATTTGTTAAGTACACTATTTACTATAGAAAGAAAATAATTAAAATCTCCTAGCGGAGATCAATAGATTGTTTTACAATTAGTATAGCTGATTCAACAGCGGCTACCTCACCGTGTATCTCAACAGATAAACTAGAAATGTCATTCCCAGCAATAAAAGAAGAATTTGTTTTTGATAAAATTAAAACACCACCATAAGTAGTTTTAGATCTGCAAAAATTTGATACTACATAATAATCATTAATCAGTCATTTAAAAAATATTTTCTTTTAATCTAATTTTTCTTTTGAAACGTGGTATGCTACTCTTATGAAATACATTTAGACAATTTATACCTACATACATAATGATTAAATTGTTTCGTCTTACAACATTTAGAACTAAATACATTTGAGCTTCGCGAAAGTGTGCTGCTACTAGACATGCCACTGAATTTAAAAAATTATAAACACTTTTTAACTTGTCTAATTTTCACTTTATTTGTTATTTTACAACTAGTTTCGTCTAATTTTCACTTTATTTGGTATTTTACAACTAGTTTCATCCTATTCGGACATTTTCAAGTATGTCCGAATAGGATGAAACTAGTTGTAAAATAACAAATAAAGTGAAAATTAGACAAGTAATAAAAAGTGTTTATAATTTTTTTAAATCAAAATAGATTTTCACAAAGTAACTTCATCTTCAATCAACTTTTATGCCACTGAATGATAATAAAAAGAACTATATTCCATACATATGGTGTTGCAATCAAATCCTCATCTTTTCGCCTATTTCCATCATTTCATACAAAACAACAAGACTAGAACAGAAAATGTCAAACATAATAAAATTATTGTTATCAAACTACCTGTTCGGTGGAGTAGTTGACTAGAGCGCGCGATAGCAATTGTGACTACAAAATCTCTCCATTGTAGCTGCAGGTTCGAATCTCGTCATCGGCACTGGCAGTGTCGGTGGGAGTGGTGTGTGTCCACGTTTTTTCGTAAGTTTAACCCTCGCCCATGCAGCTTTGGCTTTGGATTCGGGGACTACCTAATTTGTATGGTGTTTATTTATTTATTAACATTTCCATAGCAACCAAAAGCAAAAGGCTACTTTGCATTTAAAATCAAAATGTCCATTCTCTTTTGTAATTAAATTAAAACAACTTTTATTTCATTTTCTTACTATTCGAACACAGTTGTGGAAACATTTTGTTTGCGCTGGTGCAAAACATAACTTTGGTGCTTTATTCTCGTGCGCCAAAGTGTCATTTCGCGCATTAGTTACATAACGGTACATTGTATATGACTTTTTATTTATTTATAGTGCCTATTGTAATTCAAGTACAATTAAATCGAAGAACTGTCATAAGAACATAGCTTAAGTAAAATACAAAAAGTGCCGCGCTGTCCAATGTTTTTTTAATTTAAACGTATAACAAATTTAGTCGTAGAAAAAATATAGTGTATAGCTCTCGAGGAATACCAATTTCTTTACGAGTATGACATGCATACTTCATACTCGTAAAGAAATGAGTACTCTTCCGTACTCGTTATACAATATACTGTCCGGTCGGGCAAAGAAGACCCGCGGAAAGAATGTAATTTCTGCATTCCATTCGCAATTAAGAATAAATGAAATAAATGAATTAGTACATGGCAAATTTTTGTGATCATTTGCATCCGCACCTACTCACTGGGAGAGATATTATATTCTTAGTATATGGTTTCGCAGAAATCTGGCGAATTGTCGGTATTACTCTCCTTTGCTGCGCGGGCCTACTTTCGTCGACTGGACAGTACTAGATTTACTAATCAATGAGACGTATATAATAAACAGATTTCTTAGTAGTCAGATAAATCATTATATAATATACTGTCTAGTTGCTTGTTAATTAATCATACATTATTTATGAAAATTATTGTTTATTATTTAAACGACTGTTTTCCTTGACTTAATTTTCAATAGGTTTACTTTCGTAAGGCTATAACTTGGCTGCTTTTAATTAGAGAGAACAATTTGGTTGACAAGAAAATAATAAGTATGAATTTGTGGTACATTTTGATTTGTATGAATGTGCAGACTTCGTGATAATTTCTGCAGGAAGTATGTGCAGCCAAAAAGGATCAGTCAAAGATTAGTGTTTAAAATAGTCTCTGAAAATATCATGTTCATGTCTATTTAAAGTAGAGAAAGTCCATCTTTTCCGTGCGCTCGCACAGGAAAAATTTTCCTCTGCGTTAACTGCGGAAATAAGTATAATATTCAATAAAATAAAATTAATTCTATTAATATATAATATTTAACACTGTGTTGTATTCTGCATCATTAAATTGTTAAATTTTTAGTCTAAATATTATAATTATTAAGTCAATATTTGTTTTTTCTGATGACATTACCTGTTATAAATATATTATAGTCTAAGAGATAGTGACCTCGACAACATAAGAATCTCGACAAGGCTGGAAATATACAAAAATGTTAGTTTAGATCGCCCCAAAGAAGCAATGGCCGGTATGGCTACAGGACGTCGGTGGGGTGAGCACTCTTGAATTTTTAAGAATAGGGAAAAAAATGCAAAATTTTATTCATTTTGACAAAGCCGAAATTTGCAGTAATAAATAATAGCTAGTACCATTCTATTAATGAAACAAAAATTTCCACACCGTTCGGTTGGTGCATGAAAACTACCTGCATACCAGGTCAAAGGTTGCCGTTTTGAGGTGAAATTTACTTATTCCAACAAGTCTGAAATTTGAACAGTACTTTCGAAAAATAGGTTAAGACGATATGCAAAGAGCCATACCGATTGGGTGGTGGAAATGGGGTGCCATACCATAAAATTGATTTTGATGAGTGCAGAGAGAGAGAGGGCCTTATGCACTCCTTGATTTACCGATCGGATATGACGTAAAACCAGAGTTGGCTTTAAGAGGTTATGTGTCAAATTTTCATGCATATATGAAACGATATCGTACCTTGAAATTTTTTTGGCGAATTCCGTATTATCCAAAGTTGACAAAGTCAATTTATTATAAACACTCACTCAAAGAGAACTGGAAGTATAGAGGGATGTACTTAGCACTAAAACACACGCAAGTATTTTTCACTGCCGATTACAAGAATATAAGTATATTATTAATATCTTTTCTAAATGTTTTGGAGTTAAACTTCGGCGCCTTTCATTGAAAATTCATTTATATTGCGAGAAGGACCGCTCGACGTCGACAGATGTAGCTGCGGCATACTTAAAATTTGTAAAGTCATCATATTTATGCGCAATTCCAATTCCAATTTAATCATTTATTACCTATTAAGTACATATCTAAATAAAATTACTTAAATATTCCATTTATCTCACATACATAGAAATATATATAAAACAAACAAAATAGTACATGGAGGATAGTTAACC
Organism: Rhamnusium bicolor; assembly: GCA_029963845.1. Taxonomy (NCBI): domain Eukaryota; kingdom Metazoa; phylum Arthropoda; class Insecta; order Coleoptera; family Cerambycidae; genus Rhamnusium; species Rhamnusium bicolor. The sequence continues at coordinate 310,679 of JANEYF010003049.1, forward strand.
AGGACGACAATACCGCCCGTATGCGGCTGGGCCCTCCTGGAAACCGATGTTTTGGCTTATTCATGCGTGCTTCGCCTTTTGTTGTTGGTGGTGGTCAGGGCACTTTCCTGAACAAAAATACAAACAGTGCGTTTAAGTAAACAAATGTTGATAAATTTTATGAAAATTGAATCAAAACGGTTAACGATAATGTTGTTCTGTGAATTATGGAGGAAAAATTACAAAAAACCTGCTTCAGATGAAATAAAATTGTATATCATTCCGCGGTGGAGTTTAATGTAGGAAAGCATGTCTACGCCTTGTAAGGAGATGTGGATAGGATGGGAGGTGTATTTAGGCGTAGGATGTTTTTAGACCGCGTCTGTCATTGTGTGTGTTTAGTTTTGGTCAGTTTTTGTCGAAGTACAAGGGGAGGTTTTCGTGGAGTAATTTGTGGGTATGTACGTAGTCGTGATGTCCTCACGTACATACCCACAAATTATTCACGAAAACCTCCCCTTGTACTTCAACGCAAACTCACCAAAACTAACCACGCACAATGACAGACACGCTCTAAATACATCCTACGCTTAAACACATCTCCCATCCTATCCATATCTCCGTACAAGGCGTACACACACTTTCCTACTTCAAACTCTACCGCAGAATTAATTACAATTTTAATTTTCAAATTAAAACTTTAATCATCTTAAGCAGGTTTTTGTAATTTATCCTGCATAATTCACAATAACCCCATTCTCTTTAACTGTTTTCATTCAATTTTCATAAATTTGTTCAATATTTGTTTACTTCAACTCACTGTTTGAAAATTGCAAACAATACTTGAATATGGGCGTTTCAATATAACGCGCGCGGCGGAGCTCCCATTAATGCGATCTAAACTAACATTTTTGCATATTTCCAGCCTTGTCGAAATTCATATGTTGTCGAGGCCACTAGCTCTTAGACTAACAGAGGCTGCCTACTTTGACAATCAAAATAAGTCATGCGATTGAAATTTTCTCCGCAACGCTTGTTTTGCATTATTTTTGAAGTTTATTTGAAATTTGTATTCTAAATGTATTCTCCAGAATATACTTTTATTTATTTTTGTGTCGTTTTCAGAGAGATATACTGAAAAATATCGTTTATTACACATCTTTGCATGACTCCTGTGTTCAGCTTCGTCTCACACGAGAACTTGTCACGCGCGCAGGGGAAAAACCTATTTTCTGAAATCGTAATGAAATATATACATTTAAAATCATATAACTTTTGAAAATGAAATTATCTGCAATATTTTATATTAACAAATTAAATTAACGTTTTGGAAATATGATTCTGTTACAGTTAATAAAGTTATTAAAATTTGGCTTTATTGAAGTTCAAGAAACGCCACTTTCCAAGGAATAAACATATTTTCATAAAACTTTGCCCGCTTAGATTTAAGGCTCCGCCCTTTTGTATAGTTAGTTTTTCTCCATTTTCTCAGAAATTAAATTTTAAAATAGAATATCGCTGGGCCCTATCTGGTAAGAGTGACAGAGGGGAGAAAACCATCTCTATATCATCCCTATGTGAACAGAAATACGTTCTTCCAAATTGATTGCCAAAATATGTTTCTAAAATGTTGTAAAAGACTAAAGACTATTGAAATATTTTTCTAGAAAACGCCACCTTTATTGATTAAAATGTGGATAATTTAAAGAAATGCCAATATGAAAGTATAATAATACACTGAACTGATTCTGCGGTTGGCTCCTTTAAACATCATTAAATATTTTAAATATATGAAAAAATTTGCTTTTTAATGTTTCAAAAATTTGAAACATTAAAAGCAAATTTCTTTCATATATTTAAAGTATAATATAAGATTAATTTTGTTCAATTTCAGTAGTTGAATTACTGTATTTATTATCCTAGTAGTACCTCCTACTGACAAGCCACAAAATGCAAGGTTATATAGGTCTAGTTCCACCCTTTGAATTTCACCAACCCTACTGATGACGCAAGGATGAAATTGTTCGCTCGTTTTATGTAGGTCAAAATATATGTTTTAGAATACGATGATTTCAAAAATGAAGTCAGTGACCCCTTTGCCCTAAGCAGAGATAAGCAGATAGGGATGTTAAAGGGGAGAAAGTGTCATCTCTGTAGAAAAAGAAATACGTTATTTCAAATAAATTGCGAAAAATTGCAAAACATGCATCTAAATATTTGAATTTTTGGGGGCTAGTAAAAAATTTACCTACATAAATTAACACCTAAAACTTTTCATTAATCATCAGTGTCAGATTCGTCGGTTGGAGAATCATCCAATATTCGGTATGTTTTCTTGTAAAATTATTATATTGAAATATGAATCAGAAATCATCAGTGTCAGATTCGTCGGTTGGAGAATCATCCAATCCCGGTATGTTTTCTTGTAAAATTATTATATTGAAATATGAATCAGAACTTCCTCCACATTCACTCATTTTCATGCAGAGTATACTTGGGATGTTAGATTTTTGTGTACATTTACTTTTTTATACGAACACAAAGTTCAGCACTTCATTGGGAGCGCAGGAAGGTCACACATAACGGAATTAAATTCTCTATTGACCAATTGACAACCGTAATCTGTTGCTGGTGGCAAATATCGATGGGCAATTTTGTGACATCATTCCATGCATTGATAATGGTTTCTCTTTATGGCTGGTTTCAAAGCTACCAACGTGGGCGGCATATGGGACTTCATTTTGGTTGAAAACTCACCACCTTAACTCTGCTAGATTCCTGATGTTTTCTTGGCAAAGGAAACAGCAAAAATGAAAGATTTAATCTTGATTCTTTAAAATTGAATCATCATCTCATCTTTGCCCAAGGAAGCTAATAGTTCCAGAGTAGGTGGAAGAGCTTCTAAAAACATTTTCCAAAAATCGATATTTGATTTCTCTAAAAAGCTCCAATAATATGTGCTCCCGATAGCGCATGAAGACCTCAAGCGACCCAGAGCATTATAAACTGTGAAGCTGGAAAAAATAATTTATAAAATTTGTGAAAAAACACTTGAATTCAGTAAACGCTCTCTGTCTAATTTTTCCTACTATAAATGAGTTATTAACTTTTTGAAATCGGCATATTTTGACTTTCTGCATAAAACTAGCGACAATTTCATCCTTGAGCCAAAGAGGTTGGTGAAATTCAAAGGGTGGAACCACATTTCTAGTTTGACAGTACTGGAGGGAGGTCTAATCTACTAGATAATTAATTCAACTATTGAAATTGTTCAAAATTAGTCTCACACTATATTATACTCTTATAACTACAATATTTTTAAATCATTCACCCTTCAACCATGTTGGTGGTGGTGTTGTTTAGTAAAATAATTCAATTTATTTTTTCATATACAATATTTTAGAAGTATGTTTTGCACTTTTTGGAAATTTATTTGGAAGAATGTTTCATCTGTGTCGGTCCATCAAACATGCTACCACTTGTTCGCATTTTGTGTTTACTCTGTTATTAATTGTATTATACTTTAATCGTTGGTCTGCGTAATTTCATTATAATTTAATACATGTGGTATTAATTATTTCAACGGGCTCTGGAAATTAAAAATATACAACTATGTATACTACTTGGTTTCTATGCATTTTGAATAATGTGATATAATTTAAAATTATAATGATCATTGACTAATTAATTAACAAGATAACAGTTGGCAGCTATCCTATTTAATTTTAGCCTGCTACTTACTTCCTCTTTATAATTATTTTAATATATACTAGATTTTAATTAATATTTGCCGATTCACTAAAAACGCTTATCTATCTAAAAATACAATTATTCATTGTCTGTCCAAGATGTAAACAGTTCATATTTCTCTACTTGTCACTTACAAATATTACAAATACAATCTTTGTTCAAAATTTCGTAGGACATTCTGCAAAATTTCTGAAATAATTTGACAGAAATCGTGCGTGATACGTTGCCGTAAACCTTATAGAGTAGTTAAATTCTATTTACAATGGGTACTTTACTTTTTAAAATGTAAACATGTTAGAAAAACGCTTCGGTACAAAAATTGTAAGAACATTTAGCAAAGTAGAATTGATTATTATTTCAATACAGTGTCTGGTATCCTTTCTGTCGCACATTGTGAATTGTGACTTTGCCGAGTTGTAACACGTTTTTATTCGTTCTATTTTTTGATAAACTCAAATATGGTTTATTCCATTGCAGAAAGAGTTGAAATAATCTCACTTTACTTTAATAAAAATGAATGTGCAAGAACGAAATTTATTCAACGAGAGTTTTGGAATCAGTGGCAAAATTTCGTCACACCGGATCTGTAGTAACTAAAAAAGCGAAATGCCAAATATTTCACAGATTGAGGCAGACCACGAGATACATGACTAGCAGTGGGCGTGGTTTACAGTCGGCCCTCTGTTGCTAGAACGATGGGGCTAATGTCAATGCGATAGTGAAATCTGCTGGTCTGTTGTCTCATTGTCTGACCTCTCAGTGCTTTGGCAAGCGCCCTAATTTTAATGAACAATCGTTAACTTTCGTTCGGGTGACTACTCGTTTTACTCAAATTTTTATCATGTTTCTAATGGTGCGGTTTGGACTGTATAAGAAATGAAGCAGTGGAAGTGGCGGTCCAGGATCACGTTGCTATGGACCATACACCGAGTAATAGAAAATTTAGGATGTGGTGGATATTTCACAATCTACACTCAAAAGAATTGTAAACCATTACAAATTCTAACCCTATAAAATTCATTTGGTTCAAGAACTCAATGAAGGTGACGTTTTATTGTAAGTAATTGTAAGGAATAATTATTAATGCTAACTTTCTTTTTTACCTTTCTTTTTCCGACGAAAGCTCATTTTTCGTAAATGATGCAATCAATTGTCATGGACAGATTCCAATCCAAGAATATTCTACGAAGCAAAGTCTCAACATCCAGAGAAATTAAACGGTATTTTTCGAGTTGTCGAACCTTTTCTCTGGCTTGGATAAATTTGATAGACGAGATGTATGTATCTGGATTTGTTAGAAAACAATGTTGATCAATATTATCGAGAACGACCTTGAAGATAATTAGATATTCCAAAGTGATGCTCTTTCTCACTATGCATTGTTTGTGAGGAAATTTTTTGAACAAAAATTTTCTGGTTACTGGATCGGAAGGAGAGGCCTTATTGAGTGGCCTGCGAGATCACCAGACTAATCTCCTTTAGACTTCTTATTATGGTGTCACTTGAAAAGTAAATTTTACACAGTCTAGTGAAATTCTTTAGAATATTTGCGGCAACGTATAATGCATGAATGCCAGTCCACCATTTACAGACCTTTCAGAGGCACCTGTATTGCTCTATAATTTCATTCATACATCACAAGAAAACAAGATTATTCTGTCGTGTGCTAATACACACTACAATAACGATATCGTTACTCATGTTTAGAACTATGGAATCTTGGATAGAAAAACCTAACCTATATAAAAAAAATATATATCTAAATTTTTCTTATTGTTCCAGCAGGCCGACGTATATATTGGGTTAGGAAAATTATATACAAATTTCGCGCAAGGCACCCCTTTTTGTATTATGTAAAATTGAATGATGTTGTTCTCTTTGTCGGACGAGTGAAGACATTTTAATAATATTTTAAGAATATGTTAATTCAAAGTGTCTACTATTTTTATTAACCAGTTATAGTACAAAGCTAACCAGTGTTCTGCCTGTGTATTTAGTTTATGATATTTTATGCATGTTTACATAAATTTTATTATTTTAAATATTACCATTTTTATTTTTTAATAAAAATTTTAACCAAAAAATGTACATGTATATCTCCTGAAACATACACAGTAAACTCAATGATATTGAGTGAAGTGAAGGAAAACTTGAAAATAAATTTAAAAAAAAGGGAAATTATACTAAATAATCTAAACACAAATTCACTTACATGTCGATTTCTTAAAATAACCATTGCTCAACATGTATTTACTTATTGTTATTGAGAGGTAATGTTCAATGTTTACCATTTCAAAATGTATTACGTACCAGTTTGTTTGTCATCTTCGGACATGTCCTAAAATAAGTGACGCAATTCGTGATATTTCAAATGTTGTTAAACAAAATGCCGTAGAAAGTGTTACTAGAAGATACCAAATATATGTCTAGAGAAAAAATGGCTCAAAGTTTTACTCTATTTTTTTAAGTCATTTAAATTATTTGGAGGAGTCAGATATACTTTGTTTTTTACGTAACCCCAGAGGAAATTGTCTAAGGGGGTAATGTCTGTAGATCGTGGAGACCCATAAATATTATATTGTTGAAAAGAGAAGACAATGTACTATCAAATTCTGTACAATCTAATAGTGTGATTAACAAAAATAAGATGATGACGTCATCACGTGTACACGGTATAAAACATAAATTTTCTTTTCTACCATTACATAGAGAATAGCATCCCATTTTCAAATAGATATAGTTTGTTGGGTGTCTGTCCATAAATAAACGCGCTACTGCTCCGGACCCTTATAATTAGACAGTATGTATAGCAGGTCACTAAATATTTAAGAAATAAACTATATATTTGCTATAATAATTATTATTCATCGATTTTTCACGAAGTAGTTTGCTTGGAGCGTTAGGGCAGTAATAATAAATAGGGCTTGTACCCCCAAGCCCCACCCTGGGCACACCACTGTCTTTAAGGATATTACGAGCATGAATCTTGCATCGCTTCTTGTAAATTTAGAATTTCTTCTACTTATTTTTTGGCATGAAAATCATCTTTAGACTATATATTGAGTTCTAATTTTTGTGTATAATTTTTTTTATTTATAGTTATGATCTTAGATCGAATTTCTGACGGGACGAATCCAAGTTTAATCAAAACTTTCCATGCTAAGCATCCATTTTTGTTTTATTTAAAATGTAATAATCTAGTTAGTTTTGCTGGAAGAATACAAAATTTATCTGTTTAATGATTCGCTTTTTGCAATTTATATTATTCGTGTGACTTATTTAAATTTTATAAAATAAAAGAAAATACATTTTTTACTACTTGTATTTTATTTTTGTATACCTACATTGTAAAACATTTGCTCATCTTCCTCACAATTTAGTAACCAAGCAATATTTTTTTCAATCAAATGTGCATGCGCTTTTTATTTCAAAAGAATTTCATAATTATACACACTATCATTCAATAAAGACACTTTCCGGGTGTATTGCATACAACATTTTTTCTGCAGCCGTTCTTGCTAGTCTCAGAAGATGTTTAACTTAAAATCCTTTTCAAACAAAATTCATAAAATTCAATGAGGGCTACCGAGTTTGATGAGAGGCGCTAGTGTAGGGTGAACTACAGACATTTCAAATGTTACTGAATGTTAATGTTTATTATGGCTTTTTAACGCGGGTTTTTATTGATTTTTATAAAAGTTGTGATCTTTCTGATGAAATATGGGAGATATACGCTACGGGTCGGTGAATGTTAGCAGAGCTAAGAAAAAGAGATGCAAAATTAAGCTGGCCTATAGAAATTACTGTACCTCCCGTTATGTCATTAATATTCCCAGTAAACACATACGTTAGAAAGACGTTTATAATGTCCAAACACCATTTGAAAAACGTTTCTTTTGTACGTACAAACAACTTAAAAATATCGCGGTTTTACACGTTTCAGATAACGAAATTATAAACGTTTAATATTAGTATAAGTGAAACAAATATGTCAAATATTTTAAAATGTATTACTAATGTACGTAACTCCAAAAAGTTTTAAAGACGTTTCCTTTCGACCTCAATGGACTATTCAGTTGATATAGATGTTTGATGGAAGTTTAAGAAAACAAATTTATAAACGCTTTAAATAACGTTAATTTAATGTTGTCAAAACTGACAATAGAGTTGCCAACATTTTTCGTGTAAACATCACGTATTCTTAACGTTTCGGTAAACCGTTGTTTTTTCAATAATAAATGAACGGTTGATTTTCCATAATACGAATTATCAACCAAAGACACGTTGAGAATACGTTTTAGAAGACGTATGTGTATTTACTGGGTTAGCTTATATCAAGCAACTATAAAACAACGAATGTGCATGATTATTACTTCCGATTTTCTGTAGTAGGCTCCTTTGGTAACGCATAATCGTCAAGATTAAATTTCTTACAAAAACGCGAATGTTTCGAAGGAGTAAAGTTTTCCCTGCCAATCGCTACCAACTGCTGTTTTAGGCGAGATTTGTCTCTCGGAAACATATGTCCACTTTTTGTTTCTAAACAAAATGGAACTGCACAATACTAAGGCATAATTAACAAGTTTTTTATTTACTGGTGTACGAAATAATTTTAATAAGATCCTATAAACTTGTTCCGCACCTAACAATAACTTTTGACAGCTACCTTACTCGCCAGTGGCGCCATCTGGTGAGCTTAAAAACGATAACCGTCTTTGATAGACGTCAGACGATGTTGTCTATAGTCCTTAATTAAGTACCATCCTTATTATTGTCAATCAAAAGTGTCAAGGGATCGGAAAAGACTTTTCCGATCCCTTATTACGGTACCGGGCTAGACCAGTAAATATGTATTTTCCAATCAAGAATTGGCCAAAAACAGTTAACATTCTAGATGGTTATGAGAAAAATTTACCTCATTTTTTTTTAAATGTAACTAAGCTTCGGATTCAGGGTTTTTGATTAATTTCGAACAGATTTTGAATTTTTTGATGAAAAAATGCCTACTATATTTTTTGATTTCTTTCTCATATAATTTGGCATCGTAGATGGCCTTGCATTTAAAAATGGAAAGTGATTTTGTGGTCTTAAATAGACCTTGGTAACCTCTATCTTTTGAGACCAGTTGATTTAAATCGGACAAAAAGCAAAAGAATTATTACGCTGTTACACTCTTAAGTGAGACACACTGTATGTTATCCTTTCTTAACGAAGATACATTTTACCCAAAATGAATCTAAAAAGAAGATTAATACTTAATTACTGAAAAAGTCTATGATAAATTTTCCTTAATTAGAACCACTATGAATTACCTAAATCTACATAACCAACTACTATATTAAAATGTAAGTTTTGTACGATCGTAAAAGGTTTGTTATAAATTATGAAAACTCTTTTATGCCGCAATTCAAATAAATAAACAAGCCTAAGACCCCCCACCACCTATATACATCGCCTTTAAGCATTAATGGATCCAATTATTCATGAAAATTTTAACGAATTCTCTCAGCTATACACAGTTTTGAGCGTCAACCAGCATCACAATTTTGTTTAGTTGACGCAATTAATGTTGTGTATGATCTACACCAATTTTTCAGTTATCAGGAACCACCGTGGATCATGTGATATAAAAATTTCAAACAATTTGAAATATTAATCCAGGATTTAATACTATGTGTCATATAGTGGACATTTTTGCAGGCAAAAAGTGGACTTCTGGTCCTAATATAAAGGTGGTTTTTTCGAAAAGGTTCGAGTATTTTAAATACGCTTGAGGTACGTCTATAGACGTGGAATGGTCGTTTTCACACTATAAATGGATTTTTAATTTGAGGCACCGCTCCAGAATCTAACTCTAGATCATTTAAGACAGTTACATAATAAGTGTAATAAAAAAATTAACTAGTAATAAAAGCAATAAATTGTTACAATTTATAACAATGTATGCACAACTTACCCTCTTAACTAGCTTGGTTATCACAAACTGGAAAAGATCTGAAAAACTTTGCAGCTTCATGTATGTTTCTATGGTTGTCTCCGAGAGTAATGTATTTGTAGTGACTCTGCTAACGTCAACGTACAGTTTTGTAAGTTTTATATGGCATCATATAATCCTTTATAGTTCTTGTAAATAGTTTTTAAAGCTGTTTCAACAGAAGCATATTCGATTTTGTCTGGCTTTCCTTAATAGCTGCAGCCTCGTCTGGATTGAATTGTAGTATCACGGCTCTTATTTGTTGTAAATATTCAGCATAGTAAAAAGCTGCCTTCAACCATGTTCCCCAACGTGTAGGAATCGGTTGTGGTGGCTCGTGAATACCGGGACACTTGCTGTAGAATGCGTGAAGACGTTTAGGAGATTTAAGGAACACTTTTGTTTACTTGCTATTAATGCATATACCTCTGGAAAACCTTGTCGAATAGTTTCTGCCACAAGATGTAAAGCATGTACTTTAAACGTAACATGTACCAATCTACAACCGTGTTCTTGAAGAGAACGGCCTACCAAACGCTTTGTCGCGGCATCATCGGCAAACATCTACACTTGACTTGTTGACAGATCAAATTTGTCTAACGTCTCCAGCACCACCCGCGTAATTGTTTTGCCAATATATGGCGTCATATAATCCTTTATAGTTCTTGTAAAGAGTTTTTAAAGCTGTTTCAACAGAAACATATTCGATTTTGTCTGGCTTTCCTTAATAGCTGCAGCCTCATCTGGATTGAATTGTAGTATTACAACTTTTATTTGTTGGAAATATTCAGCATAATAAAAAGCTGCCTGCAACCATGTTCCTCAACGTGTAGGAATCGGCTGTGGTGGTTCAGGAATACCGGGATACTTGCTATGAAATGCACGGAGACGTTTAGGAGATTTAAAAAACACTTTTTTTGTAATTGCTATTAATGCATCCACCTCTGGAAAACCTTTTCGAATAGTTTCTGCCACAATATGTAAAGCATACACTTTTCACGTAACATGTATAAACGTACAACCTTGTTATTGCAAAGAACGGCGTACCAAATGCATTGTCACGGCGCCATCAGTCACAAACATCAACATTTGACTTTTTGACAGTTCAAATTTTTCTAACGTCTCCAGCACCACCCTGGTAATTGTTTCGTTAGTATACAGACTTAGACTTTTGCTAGCTAGTAACAGTGGAACTGTCGGTTTAAGAGGGTCCAGTACTCGTACTATAACATTTAAAATAGAAATTTTTTTACAGTCTGTTATCTCATCAACAGATAACCACAGCCGTGTATTTTTTAATTCACATTTCATCTTATTTACCATGTCTACGTGTACAGTTGGTAGTAGTTAGTTACAACTGTGCACGTAAATTCCTGGTGATTCGTTGTTTATCGAGTATTGCAGAAATCACAGGCAATCAGCATGAATAGTAAATCAAACATAAACTGTGTTGTCGAAGATACGCCATTTTTTTATTTTTATGGTGTACACTATTTACGTGAAGTCCACAATCACGCTTATCCCAACACATCAAATCGTTCTCGCACACTTGACAAATTATTTTAGCACCATCATAGAATAAATCCGAGAATTCACCTATGGATTCATTCACTTTGTCAGCAAATGGCCGTTTTCTACCCCTGCGTACGTGTGCCATGCTTTATTATTAAATTAATATCAACAATACAGTACAACAAATAAAATAAAAACACAAAAACAATTACAATACGCCCAAGTGACTTAACGTGTACACAACTCGAAAGCTAATAATAGACTGGACTGGAGAAAGAGTTTCGCGGTCAAGGTGAATGCCGGCGACAGTAAGTACATCTGTACTCTACGACCATGATACACAGAAATAATATGCGGCTTTATTTGGGAATTATGTATGGAACACATCTTATAAATGGCCGCCACGGCTCTGCTGGCACATGCGTACTGTTTTGGCGAAATTTTGAATAACGTTGTTGCATAGATGTGGCGGTATTTCGTTGATGTAGCTTCTAATTTCGGCTTTCAATGCTTCGGTGGTCACGCGCTTGTTGGCATAAACTTGAGACTTCAGACAACCTCACTGCCAAAAGTCCAAAGGTGTCGCGAGAGCGTGGCGGCCAATTCTGATCACCAAACCGAGAGATGACACGACCATGAAAAGACTCGTGCAAGACCGTCAATGTTTCGCGGGCGGTATGGCAAGTGACACCGTTCTGCTGAAACCACATGTCGTCGCGAGCAATATCTTCCAATTGAGGCACAAAAACTGGGTTATCATAGCACGATAATATTCGCCATTCACCGTTACTCCATTATTTGCCTCGTTTTCGAAGAAAAACGGCCCAATGATTCCTTCAGACCACAATGCCCACCAAACAGTGACACGTTTTGGATGTATTGCTTTCTCATGAATCATTCGTGGATTTTCTGAACCCCAATTGCGGCAGTTTTGCCTATCAACGAAGCCATCGAGGTGAAAATGATCCTCATCACTGAAAATGATTTTGTCCGCAAAATCGGCATTCACTTCTTGGTGTTCAATGATCCAATTGGTGAACTATTTTCGCTGTGCAAGGTCCGTTGGCAGAAGTTGTTGATTCAATTGGACGTTGTAGGCATGGAGATGCAAATCTTTAGTGAGAATACGCTGAAAAGTGGCTGTTGTAACGTCCAACTCTTGTGCACGATGACGAATCGACGTCCTTGGACTCTCGCCACGCTCTCGCAAACTGTCGTGATGTTCTATTCTGAACGACCTCTATGAGCTCGTGTCTGTGTTTCACTCACTAACCGAATCAGTATTTTCGAATTTTTCGATTATTTTTTTCACAGTAGATAAATGAGGAACATTATTTCGACCGAAAATTGGACACTTTACGAATCGTGGCAATTAAACTTTCACCATTTTGATAATAATGTTTAACAATCAGGACGCGTTGTACTATCGTGTAATGCTCCATGTTTACTAACTTCCATTTGTCTCCTATCGACCTGGCACGACATAATCTTGTGACATATGACGCCAAACTGGCGCGCAATTCAAATCTTACGCTCTTATTGAAACACCTTTTATAGATGTATTTATTATAAATCTTGTACATACCTTACTCCTGAGTCTCTATTTGTAAAACACTTGACACAAGCACTCAATTTCTGAGAATAAATTAGCGAACAATTAAGTTGTACTAACGTGAGTTATTGATGAGAAAATATGAAGAATATTGACATGAGTTTTTTATTTTCGTCATATGGACGGAACCACTGCACAGTATCACAAAACAATTTCGTTATAGTGCAATAATGTATTTTGCTAAATGTTCAGTGTTCATAGAATTTTAAAAAATCACCCGTCAAAGTATAAATTAAAATAATGTCTTTTGTATTGTATATAATTTTTTGTTCATGGGAACATTAATGCTACGAGCTAATTTCGCCCCTGATATTAGCAAAATAACTACCTGAGTTGCGGTCTCTAGTGATCAGCATCCTCACGCACACATATACACATGGTGGAGAGTGTCTATTAGGATGATCCTATCTATATATTTGACATTTCTAAAGTTTTGATCTAACTTTCATACGAGGATGTACATATACAATATCTTTTTTAACAATTCTAATTCTAAATTATTCATATTTCCATGTGTTATGCATAAAAAATTATTAGGTATCGAGCATTAACACCTAACCTACATAAATTACTTTACTTTCTGTACATAAAATATAGGTAGGTATTTGTATATATTTACTTCCAACTGTGGTTATTACAGTCATATAATAAAATTCATTTAAATTTTATGTATATATGTAGACCAATGGCAAGGTAGTGCGCAATTTTCAAAATATCTGGTTAGGACTATTTTCAAACTGTTATTCCTCTCCTCAGGTGGATGGTTACTATTGTATTGTATAGAACTACTTATTTTCTGTATGTTACAATCTTTAGATATTTTACTTCTACACAACTAAATTTAGAGAGTACCTATGTAATATTACTGATATTACTCGTGTTATTTATTTACAATTTGAAATATCTTTTTAAAATATCAAGAACTGTTAATTGCCCATTTTAATTTTTTTTTCTTTATCCGTCTGCAGATTACCAGAAAGAAGTTTTAAATGCCCTTTAAGCATGGTTTCAAACTGTATGTATATGCCGTACCCATATCCCTTGAAATGTTTACAAGTTCATGTCTTGTTTAAGACTGGGTTTTTGTAGACTGTCTGGGCAGTAGAGATTTATTTTGGTTTATTATAAATTATTAAAATACTAAACGTGGTATTACACAAAATTGTTTTAGGTATTAGCTATTTTAAAACCGGCCCGTTCTAAGAAATTGACTGACGTCGGTGAGGAATATGGTAAAACTTAGAAAGACTGGTACCTCTTATATATCTTCCATTAACATTTGTTTATATGTCAGCATAGACTTGCATCATTAATAAACCTTCTATAGTATCCTCTGTTGAACTTCTACGCCGGGATTTAAATAGTAAGGCTTATTTTTAAAATGGACGTTCTACATACAAAGACATAATATTTGCATACATATAATATCATTCTAAGTTACTTACACGTCCATCACTTGGGAACTTGTTAATATTACGCAATTTGTCAATATCAGGAATTTTACTTAAAACGTCTTTAAATTTCTCGGTAACAAAAACAGCATGGTTATCTTTTATCGTCTGTAATGTCATATTTACGTTATTCACTATTTCAAAAGATTCCACCACATTAAAAAATAAACAAAAAATTAATAAAGTATCTAAATGTGCTCTAAAAGCACAGTAAAACTAATAGAAGTATCTATAACCTGGAAAGCAGTAACTCGCACGATACAAACCCACAGAAGACTTTACACGTCTGACAAAACGTACCTATTTCTGCGATTGCAGCTTCAACACTGACTGATTCGGGATAAAATTTTAGGATAGCCGCCCTTAGAGGGCACCGATTACTGTGCATAGCGAAAAGCTTTAATTCTACTGTGCTGTTGACATATGTAAGCTCTTGTCGCATCTCGTACGTTCTACTTCTATATCCTTTCGTTAGAATGCATTAAACCGGGCCGGCTATAAATATTATTTTAGTGACTGTAATTATATAAGTTGTTATTTTTTAATTTTTGTTATAATTAAAATTCTGCTCTAACAATGAAACTAAGGTAAAAATACTTGTATTTCTGTTTTAGCCCATGTACCTTAATTATAACAAAAATTAACAACTAAAAATGTATATAATTATTTTTGTGATCAAACATGTCATAAAAAATTCTTTTATAATGTGCAATTATTATAAGTCCTTCCCCCTCAAGTTTTAAAAGAGTTTGACATATAATAATCAATTTTGAGGTAAGTACTTGTATAAGATCTAAAATGCTACTTTTTGAGCTGCAAATGGCAACTCATCCTTCAAAAATGGTTGCAGGACGCTATCTTACACAAGAAATTTTAAATGACACCTATCTTAGATCAATGAGGGACTGTAGTTCTGTTGTGTCAACTGATTGATTCAATGTAACACTCTAGAAAAAATCCAATGACGTTAGGTCTGGAGGGCAGGCGGGCCACTGTATTTTATTTCGACGACCAATCCATCGCCAGGGCAGGTTCTATCTAAAATATCTTGTTTAACAATCAGGACACGTTGTTCTATCGTATAATGCTCCATTTTTACTAACTTCCATCTGTCTCCTGTCGACCTGGCATGACATAATTTTGAGACGTCATGACAGCCAAACTGGCACGCAATTCAAATCTTGCGCTCTTATTGAAACACCTTTTAGATACATGTATTTATTATAAATCTTGTACATATTTTGCTCCTGAGTCTCCACTTGTAAAACACTTGACACAAGATGTTATGTCAACTGATTGATTCAATGTAACACTCTAGAAAAAAATCCAATGACGTTAGGTCTGGAGAGCAGGCGGGCCACTGTATTGTATCTCGACGACCAATCCATCGCCCAGGGCAGGTTCTGTCTAGAATATCTTGTATTCCCCTTCTGTCGAAATGTAATATTCATGTCAAATTCTAATGAGAGATATATATGTTTTCCCACAAATCAAAATATAATTGGCCTGTCAGATTTTCTTTTAGATATGTCGATCCTGCAATGTAATTTCCTAATATCTTATCCACACCAGTTATAGACAATATTGGGTATTACCTTCACGAAAAACAAAAAGATCGTCCTTGGTCCTTTAAAAAGTAGTACTTTAGTTCTAATTGAAACACCTCAAAATGAATTATTCCAAGTCAATCTGTTTAAAATCTAAAGGGGAACAAGATTGCACTGTAAACAAATTTGCTACTTTTACAAAATCACGTGGTATTTTTTCTATTACTCAAGTAAAAATTAAACAACCAAATAAACCAAATAAATTCATTTATCATTTAAGAACTCCATACATTATTAAAACTAGACATGGCAATAAAATTATATAAATATGTAGAAAGATATTTCAAAACAACACAAAAATAAATACTTTCAGTGCATAAACATTTTTTTTCAGCTGAGTTGTGCCCCAGATCTTGTCCACCTGAGGATCCAATTGCAGAAATCTATTTCCACGCTGACCAACCGTTCCTTTTTTACATTCAACAAAATTCAGTCACTTTATTTATCGGAAAAATAAATACATTATTTTAGCACTCATCTAGATTAGTAATATTTATTCTCACATTCATTTTGTTAAATAAATAAAGGTTTCTTACAAGATCTTTGATCATCGTACACATCCGTCTTATTATTAATATTGCTTCCCCTTTTCCCCAAAAGGATAAGTGTACCAATACCTGTATACAATGTTTAACTTGAAATACTTCTTGAAATATGCGCATCCGATGAGCATTCGAATGTCAGGAGTTTAATTGTTAAATTTTGTTTCTCCAATAACAATAGGTAACATCTTCCAGCGGAATAGGAACTGCACATGCAGCGTTAGCGGATTTTATAAATGGGAACTGTGATTTCCTGTTCTCCATATTGCTACATGTACGGCCCTGTTTCCTTTTCATTATATTTAGCTGTTACCACTTTCTTGGAAAAAATGTAGATGCAAATGAAAGGCACTCAACATTTTCTAATAGGATTGTAACCATCGTTCTACGAATTTTTAATACATAAGAATCCTTGAACAACATCCTTAAAGGAGGTCTATGGCGTAAGTTCCATTATTCTTCAGTTTTTTTAAGTTAGTCGTTTTGAACTGAATGGACAGAGAACACTCTGAATCTATGTAACAACGTCGATTGGTAACAAGTTTTTCTGATCCATATAGACATTGTAGTTACATTATCTCAGGAAAAAAACCGCTACCAACTACTTGGGGATCAGAACTTCCTCACCGTAGTAAAACTTGACGTGTGGTGGAGTTTATAATAAAAGTAATTTTTGACCGTTTCAAAAAAGTCAAATTTTTTTACGTTTTAAAAAAGTCACATTTTGACGTTGCAAAAAAGTCAAAACATAACCACAGCCGTGTATTTTTTAATAATCGAGTATATGCAGTGGAAGATGACAGTCAATCAGTATTAACAGTAAATTGAACACAAACTGTGTTTTCGAAGGCAAGCCATTTTTTTTTAGTTTGATGCTGCGTAGTATTTACGTGACGTACTAAATAAAAAAATATTTATCCCAGTCTGTCTCGCACACCTTACAAATTATTGTAGCACCATTATAGAATAAATCCGGGAATTCAACGATAAATGTATTCACTTTGTCAGCGTACAGCCGTTTTTTACACTTTTGCATGTCTGACATATTATTATTAAATTAATATTAACAAAAAAAATACAACAAATAAAATTATCAACAATACAACAATATACAATACAATGGAGAGGAATAAATTAGCGTGTAAACACTACGACACACAACAATGGACTAGTCCAGGTATCTACCTGCTGTTGCACCACTGATTAGCCGCACGACTTGCCAGCTTTAATTATTACTTACTGTCGTGCCAACAGACAGCTACCCGCTGAATCGAATTACGAAGGTTCGAAAAAACGATATTAAATAAATGAATGTTTCACAAACACAACGAGGTTTATTCAAACCAAAAACAAAATAGCTGGTTACATTCAAAATAGCAAACCCCCGCTGTCAACATAATCAGAGAACCAAGAATTACAATTACTGTTTTTTACACACCCTTTTTTTAAGAGTATAGCAATGTTGCCAGACTTTGCAGAATTTCCCTAATAACAAATACCTACAAAATACAAATCTGTGGTTATCTCGACACTTACCTTTTAGATGGTATTTACTGCTCTAAATAAAGAAAACCGAATAAAGTGCACAGGAGTACGTTGTGAAGAATACTGACACAGTGCGGGAATAACCTAAACATGGCGGGGGTTCTTGGAACACGAGTACGTGTATATCCTAACAATTTCTATTAAATAACTATAATTAAGAGCAGAGTCAGTAAAGTTTTTGATTCATCTACAAACAAACCTATGACATTTTGTTTCAAAAACCTTGTTGACCAATGCATAGAATCGGTTATTCTTGCACAGTGGTACATTGAAGGAATTCGTCAGTTGCGAATTTCACTAATAGGAAATGTATGTAGCCTAATGTGACAAAATTAAGAAAATTGGGAACAACTCGTGATTATAATAATCTTTCAAATACAAGCCAATGCTGAAAAAAATCAAGGACACGGTTGAAATGAACGGAAGATGTTGGAAAATTGGATGTTGAAGAGAAAGAGGAGCAAACTTTCAGCAAATCTGAGAGAAACTTTTGAAAATATACATTCTGCAGAAAAATCTTGCTTATTCACAATGCAAATTCAAATTTTCCTATTATTTTTTATTAGTCAAGAAGCTCATGGGTTTTTCAATGGGTAAGACTACCTTTTTTTATGTAAATGGTAATTTGAAACAAAAATACATTTTTTTGCAAAAAAATTTTTGCTAACTTTTGTGATAATGAACGGTATTAAAATTGATTAAACTAAGTTTAAAATAACACACAAAGGAAGCAATTGCTAATATAGTCATAAAAAATGCTCTAAACAACATTTGGAAAGAACTGTTCTCCTGTTTTTTTTTTGTTTCAATATAGGTAATAAAAAATTTTCTAAGTAAACATTTTCTTTATTTCCAGAAAGCTTAGTACAATTTTCATAAGTCGTATTCTTACATTAGAAAAAACTAACATGTATTTCTCTAATTATTAACATATGTAGAATTAGAGATATGTGGCTCTGACAATTTTTTTTTAACTAGGAAGTCATCTTGAAAACTTTATTCAAATTTATTCATTGTGTGTTCATTTGAAATAAAACACATTGTATAAAATTTAAAAAAAAGTTTCTGTTAAGTATTTTCATGCCTGAAAGACAGTAATTTTGTGTAGTTTAAGCAGGTTAGTTCCGCTTGGCTTGTTCCTAATGATAATATATGAATAATATACTGATATAATAATATGAACAAAATTATAAAATAATATTTCACCTTATTTTCAGTAAACGCACATCCAGTAAGTTTTGATCCTACAGAACCCATCAGTTTTAAGGCTAACCAACCGTTTTTGTACTACATCACTTACGATTCCGTAAAAATATTTATAGGAAGAATAATCAATTTGTAAATCGAAAAATAACAATATGCAATAAATTTATTAATCATAATCAGTAATCACTTGTAATGTAAAAATGTTTCTTAGTTATATTATAGAAGAAATAAAAAATGTGTAGATTTCTTCATTTGATTTTATTTAACACGCATCATTCTATAGTAAGTAAAAAAAATAGAGAAAGTATTTTTTCTTATTGGGAAACATGACCTTTGAGCAAAAATCGATTATTTTGAAGAAGTACCTTCATATTCTTACATCCTGTATATTTACGTATTAGAATATAAAATCTCGAACATAAAAGTTGTATCATTAGCATGGAGAGGAAATTGTTTATCGTATCTTATAGTCATTTTTCCAATAATTTCGGAAATTTCAACAAAAAAAAAACCATTGAGAGTCAAATTAAAGTAGGAAAAAACAAAACAATGTTTTTTTAAATGGAGCGCTTTGTATATTTAGAAGAAGAGTTTTCCAGGGTGACTCCCCGAGTCCTCTTCTCTTCTGCATCTCACTGCTGCCGTTGTCTGTTGAGTTCCGCCAAACCCGCGGATATCAATGTGGACCACCCATCGACCGGAGGCATAAGGTCACCCATCTATTTTATATGGATGACCTTAAACTTTATGCCTCCGGAGAATGCGAACTACAAAACGCTCTTAGGGTGGTCGAAGAATATACGCGGGCAATTGGTATGGGGTTCGGGTTGGACAAATGTGCAGTCGTCCACTTTAAGAGAGGGCGATGCGGGGAATTCTCTGAAGATGCGCAACTCGCAGATGGAAGCATCCTAAAACATCTGGATGCCGGAGATATCCATATATATCTGCGTGTGCAAAAAAAAGCACATCCAGGATGTAACACAAATAAAGGATTCTCTCCGCTACAGACACTGCCTTCGAAAGATTTGGCCTTCCGAGCATTCAGGGAAGAACAAGGTGTCTGTAATTAACATGCTTGCCGTTCCAGGTCTGCTCCAATTAGATAGAGATACCCGCAAAATGATGAATATTCACAGAAGTATTCATCCTAGATCGTCCGTTCCTCGTGTATACCTCCAACGTCAACAGGGGGGAGGGGCGATGACTCTTGAGCCTGGAGTGTACGCATCTTAGAGTAGTACTGAGTATGGCATGTAACATCCTCAAGAGCTCAGATCCCCTCTTACGGTATTATAGCAACCACTGCAATGAAACAAATGCAAAATTTATTGTGACGCCAAAAGCTGTTATTTATTTTTTTGTTTAAAAGTACTAATTTTAGAATAATTCAACTGTATATCTATAGAATTGTAATAATGAACTGCACAATACGAAAAAAATCTTTCAAATAGTGCAGTTGAATGTTGTGGCATAGTTAAAGCCTGATAATTTGTTATATTGAGATCATGAATATTATTTCTGATTTCTAATTTATCCTTGAGGTATACTGGAGCAGATATAGAGAGAAGCCGATGTACAAATGTCAGTAAGTGATATTTAAATGTGTTTTCCACATTCAACCACATTAGCTGTTTGAAATGTTGACTAATATGATCATATTTACGAAGATTATTAATGAATCGACAACATGTATTTTGAACAATTTGAATACATTTCTTTGTGACAGTATCTAAACAAGCGTAATATAAAAAATCACAGTAATAAAAAATTTGTAATACTAGAGACTCACACAGCTTTTTCTTTATGTTATAATTAAGTATACGCTAATTTGCATAAAGCAATTTTAGTCGTATACAAGCTCTTCAAAGAAATGTTTTAACGGGTTCCTTAAATCTAAAAGTGGTGTCAAAGATTGCCCCTAAATATTTAACAGTTTCGGAAATCGACAATTTTTCCTTATTTATAACAATTTTTATATTATTTTTTAAATTCCCTTATTGTGACAATAAAGTATCATATCAGTTGTTTTTTTTGCGGTAAGTCGTAAATTATGGTTTTTGCAGTATATAGGTACCTTTTCCAAATCTGTGTTATTTATATTGGTCGACAATTCGTAATCTACTGGATTAATTGTGGAAAAGGGACCCATATTATCTGCAAAGGATTACAATTTACATACACTTATTGAATAAGCTACATCAAACGTATATTCCAAGAAGAGTAAAGGCCCTAAAATTGAGCCTTGAGGGACCCCCGACTGAACTAATCGGGCTTCAGATGTTTCGTTATTTGTACGTACGCTTTGATACCTTGAATTCAAATAATTCTGAAAGAATAACAGTGACAAATTATCAAATCCGTAGTATTGAAGCTTTTCTAAAAGCAAAGAATGATCAACACAATCAAAGGCCTTAGACGTATCCAGCAAGACTAAAATCGTTGCCATTTTCTGATCTAAGGCCTTCATTATATCATCAGGATTCCTCTTAAAACTAAAATCGACTTGTTCAAGCGATTTTCTGAAGCTGAAAATGTCATAAATCTGGGTGTACTGTTTTCAGTGGGCCACCCCTATATAAATCTTTAGCATTCGTCAACATAGTACATATTTCTAAATTATACAGTGAAGCAACACTATATATTGAATATTTATGTTTGTTGTATCTAAAAAAAGTTGATTGAGAAATCTTGCGACCCGATATCATAAAATGAAAACATAAGGAGTGATTAATTGTTCAGGTAAGATGACTATGTCCTTATTAAAAATTAATATGTTGCATAATCTAATTTACTTGCATTTAGTGTCAGTAATTTCCATTTTACTGAAACAGTTGTGATTAAAGAATTAAAATTTTCAAATAAAATTTGAATAAATAGATAGGTACGTACTTTTCTTCAGTTACGAATCTCATCAGCAAAGAATGTACAGTACAGTACAGTCTACTCAATATTTAAAATATCCGATGTGGCCAGCACATAACTTTCTTATACCAGTATATATCATCCTGATCTAAGAAAATCATTCTATTTAATTCTTTACTTACCTCAATTAAATTTTAATAGCTTACCTTGAAATGTTTCATTAAAGTTTTCAAATGTTAAATTTATCCTAACCCCATTTTATGAGGCCAAATGTGTAAAATGTTTCCATCAGCTTTATTTAAGTACTTGGAAAATATATTTTATCCGCTTGATATAGTAGACATGATTAATAATATTTTTGCATCAAGAATATATTTTTTTGTAAAGTCTCCTATTAGTATTTTTTGAGTTATCGCGGATACACACATACACACACACATTCACACACACAGACACACCTATACACACACATCCACACACACGCACCGACAGACATCATTCGGGAAATAGTCAGAATGGATTTAGAAGGGTTTAAAACGTAGATACAATCAAAATCTCGAGGTCGAAAAAAAATCACGATTACTATACTTCCTTATATTAGATATAAGAAAATGAAAAATAAAGGGTGACTATAATTTTTCGTGATGTTTCACTCTATGTAATGATTGACAACTGCTGACAGCTTCAAATATTTTAAGGTGATTCAAAAATTATTTCCTCAAAGCAAAAAAAAATTAAAACATTTTTTAAATTGGATCTGACTTAAATCCCCTCCATCATTTTGCTATCATACTCTGATTCTTCTCCATTGTTTGAATCTGAATCAGATTCTGCTAGTGAGATGATAAAAGAAGGCATATCTTTAAATGATGTTTGTCCCATTTCCTGTACCCAGTCCTCCCTCACCAGATTTTTACAATGCGCACAACAATTTTTCCAAGTCTGGTACCTTTTTAAACTTTTATTGGTTCGTTCCTGAGAAATAATTGTTTCATTATTTTAGGTTCGGGAACATTTCTGAACACATCTGGAGTCAATAAACGGCATTCTCGAACAATTCTTTCACGTAACTCTTCCAGAGATGCGGGTTTTGTTGCAAATACCTTCGATTTCAAATGTCCCCACAGAAAGAAATCCAAGGAAGTTAAATCGGGTGACCTAGCGGGACACTCCATAGGCCTCTTCTTCCAATCCATCGCTCAGGAATCCGATTCTCCAAAAATTGGCGGGCTGACGGTCTTCTTCGAGGTTTTGGGTAATCATTGGGTTGATGTTATTTTCTAACAGATCGAGGTACCTTTCGCCATTTAAATTGTCAGGAATAAAAAACGGCCCGACAATGTGATCCCCTAAGATATCAGCCCAAACATTTAACTTCTGAGGCCTTTGGGTATGAGTTTCCATGAACAAATGTGGATTGGTTTCACTCCAATACCTACAATTGTGCCTGTTTACCTCCCCATTTAACTAAAATGTTGATTCATCAAAAAAACACGTATTGTACAGTAGATTGGCATTACCGTTTAATTGTTCACTAAAAATCTCACAGAATTCAAGCCGACGATCGGGATCATCTTCGTTTAATTCGTGTACCAATTTAAATTTAAATGGATGAAATTTGTGGGCCTTTACAATTCGATGAACACTGCTTAGTGATACACCGGAAGCCTCAGCTACTTTCCTGATTGATTGAGTATTATCCATCTGCAAATGACCCAGAACTGCCATTTCGATTGCTTCATTCCTAATCGGTCGCTGAAGTTCATGCTTTTTGTTTCCTACAGAACCTGTTTCCATAAATTTTGTCAATAATTGTAAAACATACTGAGAACCAACCCTTCTATCTGGGTGATTTCTATTGAATATGCGCTCCGTAGCTCTAGCACAATTATCGTTTTTAAAATAAATGCTGACAATTTCTATTCTCTCCTGAAGGGTATAAACCATTTTGAGAATTCACTCTGGTAAAATGTATCTCGATTTAAAATTGGTTGTGAACAAATTAATGTTCAAGGACTATCAAATACTTATGAGTCTTTTATTATTCTAATTCTAAACGGACAAGGAAAGTATTTTTTGTCGAAAAAACTCGTGTTGATTTGAGAGCACTAAAAAATGTAGTTTCTTATAAATTCCAATACCCAGTACCGTGTATTTTAGATTTTATAAAAAAGATTTCGATTGTGTGTAATCATCAAAAATAAAATTATTTTCCTTAAGAACGATTCAATAAAAGTTAAAAAAAATACACAGTTATGTAGGGAATTGAAAGACCTATCAAAAGATGTATCACTCGACTCCCCTTGCCATTTGAATTTTTTTGAGGGGGTGGCCGTGTAGGGTAGAGGGATGATGACAGGTATACAAGTATTACATTAAAATATGTCCCCTTTGGAAACAAGGTCGACGTGTTTCACCAATTTTGCAAAAAAATTTTATCTCCAAAGTTATTCAGAGTGCCTACTTTTTGATTGGGACACCCTATATAGATAATATGGTATAATAGGTACATTTTAATACATCATATCAAATAAAGCACAAATACATATCCGTTCTAATTCAGTGTTCACAAGAGAGATAGAAAATGTGAACTATTAAAATCGTTTATACAATAAAGTTTTGAGGATAGTTAAACCCTTTTCAATTTTAAATTTTTTTTGTTTTGAATTTTTTCAAAACAGTCATAACTTCCTACTTTTAGGTTATTATTTAATACAAAAACGTCAAAAAACGCAAAAATCGTAGGTTAGACCATTGTAGCCGAATTATATAGATCATAGATTTTTTGGTGAATGTACCTATATTTTATATCTACACCCTTCTTTTCTTCTGCTTTGTCACACATCTTTAAAAATCGCCTTAATCCCACCTGTGTGCATAAATGTATTTTTATTTAAAAAGTATCTTTTTTTGTAGTTGGTGTAGCTCTTCTAAGCGCCCCAGTGATTCCAAGAACAAACTTAACATTCCACGCAGATCATCCATTTTTATACTATATTAGGGATGCTCAATCTGAAGTAGTTATATTTGTTGGAAGATTTAATTATTAACTAACGGTAAGAATTTAAAAAATGCAATAGACACTTTTTTAAATAAAATAGTTAGTTGTTAAAGCGATTGGTTTTCTTCGTAATTCATTTACCTATATATGGAATAGTTCTTGATATGATGGTCCATCTATAATAGCCTTGAATGAATAAATGAGATGAGAATTCTATTGAAATTGACTCTATTAAGTCGATATACGAATGAAAATATGTAGTTTGTTATCAAATTATTTCTTCTCCTAACTAATCTAGAAATTAAAACAAACAGTAGAAAAATGTCGTTAATATGGTTTCCTCAAAATAGATTTGTGGTTTTGTTTCTGTGTAACATTGTTTATTTAAAATAACAGAATTGTAATAAAAAAGAATCTATTATCTCTGAAATTTACCACACCATTTTTTTTGCAAAAGTACATTTGCATTTTACACCTATTTAATATTTGTTTCCAAACTTTTCCTCTTCAATAGTTGTCACTATATGAACTTGAAGGATTTCCTTTTTTATCTTAATTCATAAATCACAAATTATAAACACTAGGATAGAACACATTTACGTTGAGAAAATAAATTGTTATTTTGTCAGTAGGTCCTTGTGACAAGTAAAATGTTATATTATTGGAATTATTCAAATTTAATAATTAAGGAATAGTAGTTAATTTACGTGCATATAGTCATAGGTGATGGGTGACGGTTCATCTAATTGAATCGTTTATTTCTGAAAGGGTCTAAGTAAAATTTACCTATTCCGAGAAAAACACAAAAAACATTCTACTATGTTTAAAACTGACATTTCTGTTTCTTTTCAGTTTTTAGTATTTAGTTAGGTAAATTTTAAAGACACATCCACAATAGTTATATCGTCCTACTTGACTAAAATTTAAAAAAAAAATTGTAACTTGGGTCCTTTCAGAAATAGATATAAATTTTTCAATTTAGAATGCATTTATTTCTTTAATAATGAGGTGTATATGTTTTTTTGGAATACTTTATTCACAGTAAACAAAAAAATAAGCATATAAAAATATTAAAAAGTAATAATAATATGAATGGTACCAAAAGAAAACAAACAAAATCATTTTATTTCTTATACTTTTTATTGTTTATTCGTTCGGATCTATTCGATTTTAATTTTTTGGTCTTCCAAGTGTTAATAATCTCATAATAAAAATCTCTGTGCGGTTCGGCTACCTATTATACTAAACATTTTAGATAATTTATCCTCGACTCTAGAATGGCACCAATGCAGATTCATTGGCCATTCCAAGTAATAGAGTTTTTTGTTTAGACAAAGAAAACAGGAAGCTGGACTCTTGAAACTCTATACAAAGTGGTCGTGCTTTTTCTTAGGATGTATTTCGTCTAGAACACTTGGTGTATTATTACACAGCCCCACAAAAAAAAAATTGACCAACACGAGATTTCCATATGATTTTTGATCGCTAATCGAATCCGGGTCAAAAAAAGTCTACACCCCCAAAAAAGAATTTTAGAGTCAAAAAACACTCCTGAATGGGATATAGATAAGCTCTAAAATATGTTTCTTTTAATCAATCGTTTTGTTTAATATTTTCGAAAATTTCAAGTATTACGATAAAAATAAAGGTAAATATACAGCGTTCACCCCTATCGGTATGAAACACCCCTAGAGGGTGAGAACCACCCTCATCTGCCACCAAACCAATTGATAACGACAATGACTGAAAAACATTTAAAAATGTTTAAGTTTCGTTAGGTTTGCAATAAACTGACGTAGAATTCACGTAATACCCCTAAACTACCCCTATATCGTTATGAAAAACACCCTTAACTTCACATGATAGCACTACTGTTGGTCTCTGAAAAGAGACACGAAACACCAGACGTCAGTAGAAAATCGTTTGAAAATAAATTAAAATACCATAAAAAAAAGATTAAAAAAAAATTAAAAGCTACTAACGTAAGAGTACTTCTGACCCCCTTCAGGGATGCGTTTTATACCCAAATGTGTTAAGATTGGTGACAAATGACTGCTAATATCCTAGCCATAAGGATCTCTGCAAAATAAGAACATCCATGTAATGAAATCGTTTCAAATTTTTTTTGTTTTTTCATTTTTTTTTTCTGTAATTGAAGAAGGGTATTTTTCATATCGCTATAGGGGTAGTTTGGGGTATTACGTAATTCACGCCATTTGTTGCAAACCTAAAGAAATTAAATATTTTTAGATGTTTTTCAGTCATTGTCGTATCAATTGGTTTGATGGCAGATGAGGGTGATTTTCACCCCCAATGGGGGTGGGGGCTTTCATAGTACCGATACCTACAGGGTGAACGCTGCAATTCACCCTTTATTTTTTTATCGTGTAATACATTCAATATTTCCAGAAAAACATTAAACAAAAGATTCAGGGGGTTTTTTGGCTTTAAAATTTTTTTTTGGGGTGTACGACTTTTTTGACCCCGGATTCGGAATCAGCGATCAAAAATACATATGGATATACTCGTCTCGTTGCTAGGCATTTTTTTTTGTGGGTTTGTGTTATCATTCCCTCCATTACATTCAGCCGAACTAGGCATTTTTGTCGGTGTTATCGCACAAAAGTGGTATCATACACCCTTTCATGCGCAAGTTTTAAAAACCACTAAACACAGAAATAAAATCAAAACACCAGTCAAGGTCATAATGAAAACGGAGGTAAAAACATATGCCTGATTTTCACATCGTTAATTTCTGAAAAGACCTAATTTGGTAAACTTGGGTCTTTTCTGCACTAAACGATTATTTAATATTCTCATATTTCACCAATTAGGAATGCAGTGTAGGTTCTTTTTGCATCAAATCATAATCAAATCACAGATTTTGCTTTGAAATATACATTTTCTGTTTTTCTGTCAAATCCTAAAATCACCAAAAATGCACTTAGACAGACCTTTTCACAAATAAACGATTCAATTAGTGTTTTCTTGGTTAATGGAGTATCTACGTATATTTACCTTTTAAATTAAATTAAACATTAATTTAATACTTTTAATGTCAGTTGTTTCAGACGACAAAGCTGGAAAAGGAACACTTTCACTACGGCATATCACTTTCCACGCAGATCATCCTTTACTTTATTTAATCAAACAAAATGAAATTGTTCTTTTTGTAGGGCGTATATTAGCTCCTTCAAATCATTAGGCATATAGTATATTTATTGCAACTGTCCTATTTTTTTTTTTTTTTTTGTTTTTTTTTTTGGTATATCTTTGTGATATTTTGTATCGACGCACGAACGAAAACTTTTAAAAATTATTATTGAATTATTTTTGTGTTGAAATCTAAGTAAATTTTTTTGTGATTATACCCTCTTTTATCCTTAATTTTGTTTTATTTTTGTGTAGTAAGAACATTTTTAATTTTATATCAAATTTAGCGGTGATACATCATTCATTATTAGAATAGGAACAAAAATATTAAAAAAATTAATCATTAGCGTCTAAATTTTACTCTAGTAATGACAAAAGTACTAGTAGATGAATGAATTACTTTTTGATGTGTTAATTCTTGTTGCATTTTACAATTGAAGGGGTGGATGGATAAAGGTGTTAACTGACATTGTTTCAAAAATTGGAGTACCTATTTTATTCCATAAATGTGTTGTGTTTTATTCGATAAATGTGTTGTGTTTGTTACAACTGATCATATCACCAATGTTTCGTTAAGTTTCTATAGCTGGATGCTTAGATACTGAAATGGATATAAGTGCTAAGAAACAACATAACTCCATATTTCTGGTGAATAAAGGTTGGTAGAAACATTTCTCTGGCAAATTAGCAACTTGCTAATTATTTAACACCTTTATCCATCCACCACTTCAATTACTGTCTTGTTTATTTATCATCGTTAATTGGTAACTATGATACAAAGCCTTCGTAAATGGTTAAAATTCACGTGATCAATTGGTACCTTTTAACTCGTGATTTTACGTCTTTCATATTATGGCAGTACCTGATGAGGATTTTTGCACATATATACGTGTGTCTAAGGAATCATTTTCAGTCATATTTTGCTGATGGCACAACTCGACGAGACTGTTAAAGGGAACTAATTTGACACAAAATAACACACCCTTGAACACGTCAAAATACAGCATTTATAGAAAAGATAAAACGAGGTAAGGGGAGGCGAGGGTGTTAGTGAAGAGTGGAGTGTATAGAGGTGTTTGTGGTTGTGTTTAGTGATGACATCGATGGAAATTCTATCATTGTCGTGCAAAAATATATGTGAGAATATCTCCAAGTGCAAAGTAGATACGCGCAACATCAACAAAAAGGATCTCAGAATCTCCGTGTGATATTAGAGTACTAACGAGTTAATGGTGGTTACTTTTATGTTATTGGAGTGTACGTAGCACCTAATAAAACATTAAATGTGCATGAAAACTTTTATAGAAGTATAGAATCGTTAACTTTTACATTTCAATCTGATCTGATTATTGTGGGAGACTTAAACATACCTGATCTCTATAATAATTACTTACAAAGGCATATGAATATAGTTGCCAACAGCTTTGTCAACTTTATGGTATTTTTTAACACAACAAAAATAATAAGGTAATAAACAATTCTGGCAAGATCCTTTATGTGGTAGTTTGTTCTGAAACTACTGACTGTTCCGTTGTTAGACATATCTCCTCTTAGATATTAAGTAAATATTGCTCATGAGCGTATAAATAATTGTAAAGCAAATAATAAGCTAAACTATAGTTTTTCCAATTCAAACTTCTTACTTATGTACCATAAGTTAAATGAAGTCAATTGGGAATACGTAAACTTATACAAATACGTCAATGCTGCATTTGAAAAATTTTATGACATTATTTTAAATATTTTTGACACTGGTGTTCCTGAAAGAGTACCTAAAAACACTAATTACCCTCTTTGATTTAGTAAAGAAAATATTAGGGATATAAGGGATAAGGAAAAATGTCGCAGGTTATTTAAGCAAACGAAACAAAATATTTATAACAAATAAATTCAAAGAAATTAGATCAACGTTGAAAAAAGATCTAAAAGAATCTTATCGTACATGTTTTAAAGGCATTGAAAATAGTACAACAAAAAGGTTTAGTACCATGTCCCCCAAAAAAAACAATTATGCAGCTACGGACCGTTTTCGGTGTTCCTGATCTATTCCATCCTAGATCCAATTCCTTAGCTACGCTACTGATGGGTGGAATAACCCGAAACACATGTCCGTAGCTGCATAATTGTTTCTTTTGGGGTGGGGGATTGGCACTAAACCTTCTTTGTTTTATTTTGAACCCCAATAAATCTATCTCGTTTTGATTGAAAATAGTGTTAAATCTGATCCCAAAAAATTTTGGACATTTTTAGAATCTAAGCAAAAAATATCTGGCATTCAATTAATTATGAATTTCGTAAAATGTTTTCTCAGCCGCCTCCCGTCACCGAAGTACTCCCAGAAAATTCTTTTGTTTTGAGGACAGAGAGACGAGGCCCTGCAGTTTATTGTGGAGTCCAAACCACATCTAGGGCATCGAAAGTTCCCTCTCCATCTTAATCCGAAACAAACTACAAATATAATATTTCTAACTTGCTCAGGGATGGATTCGAACCATCGATTTTCGGTACCGAGTAAATAACTATAAGCGAATTGCCAATTCAATTTCTTTATTTTCTATTCTTTACATTGCTACCTTAACTAGGATGGTATATAGTAATATATATAAAATATATAAACACATATTACACTACATGGACATGGTATTGATCTCAAAACTATCTACACCGCCACGGCGACATTCCCGTCTTGCAGTGGGTAGGTCCTCCGTGGCTGGCCGATGTTTGGCCCATGTCAAGTTAGCATCCTTTAGATGCCACGTACTTTCCTGTGAACATTAAAGTACATTTTATTAGCCTAGCATAGCTTACTGATAATTAAGAAAAATGTTAGATTGTCAGAGAATTTACGTTTGTTGATATTTACATGAAAAAATATTACAAAAAATAATTGGTGTTATGTTTTTATGTAGATGGAGGGAGGAGTCGTGACCACTTTGGCGTGATTGAGGGTTGAGGGAGGGGTGGAGGGATAGGGGGTGGGTTGTTTTAGTCGTTAGTTGTGTGACGTATGTGCTAGTCAGGATCTCGAAGTATAGGGATAGGTTTTCATGAATAATAAGACGATGGGTGTGGGGTATTAGTGGTGGTGGCGGATGTTTATGATGTCGCGGGTTAGGGGTAGTGTTGTAGGCTGCATCTGAGGAATTTTTGAGCGGTTTGGGTGATGTAATCGCGGATTAAGGAAATGTTGGTATTGTGGTGGAGTTCGTCGTTATGTAGCGGTTAGCGCTTGTCATTAGTCTTAGCAGTTTGTTCTGCATTAATTGGAGTCGCCTGTACTGTATGTCCGACACTCGGTTCCAGGCAGCACAGCCATAAGTCATTGTAGGTCATATTACTGTCTTGTATAGTAGAAGATTATTATCTGTGTGCAAATGTGAATGTCTGTTTACTAAAGGGTATAATTTATTGACGCTCATACAAACTATATAAAATTCAGTCTTCTGAATTTTACGATACGTCATTATAATTCTATATAAGATTTGTGTGATATATTTGGAGACAAATATAATAAATTTAAATCACAACTAATCAATTCGTTTATTAATACTACTCTTCTCTACAAGTGTAATAAATAAGTACCTGATTAGACCTAATTAAGACACAATATCTTAGTAAACTAAGTAAACAAGCACATTGGTAATTTTGTTTAACTTAATTTTAGTTTGGTTTTTTCATTATACATTACACAATAGTAGTGTTTAAGTGTATTAGTGTACGTATTAGTGTTTAAGTTGTGTTGCAATATAGATGTAATGTGATGATGCACCCCCCGTATTGGGTGTTTGGACCTGTTGGGTGGTGGTAGTGAAATAAATAAATAAATAAATAAATAAATAAATAAACGAATAAATAGATAAATAAATAATCAAATATATAAATAAATAAGTAAATAAATACATAAATAAATAAGTAAATAAATAAATGGTAACTCCATCTACGTGTCAATTGCAATATAATAAATTGAAAAATTGCTCCGACACCTCGAACTTGAATAATAAATAAAGGTATAAAAATGGACAAAGGCAATAACCAGAAACCGGTCTGCGAATGGTATACGCGACGACCTCAAGAAGGATTTCCATTTATTTGGTAGCAATTTTTTATTAGTGGGCAATCACAATTAAAGCATAATCCGTTCTCTTTATATGACACAAATTTTATAAATCATCAAGAAATGTGTGTGGCTACTTTATTTAATTTTCAATTAAATAAAGTAAGAGGATTACGAGTTTTTGTATCTTGTATTACTTTTAGTATTTATTACTATTTGTATATTAATCTTACCTGTCTATTAAATACCTTGGTATTTAAATTTAATATACCTTTATTATTAGTAATTTTTGATAACGTTTTCTTATTTACTAGTAAATGTATTTAAATTTCTCAGAAACACATTCCTACAATGACCTATACCAATTTAATGGCTATTACAAATTTAAGAATAAAATATTAGACTTTGTATTATCTAACAGCTTAGATAAACAGGTGACAAAATGTGAATCTCCGTTAATAAAAGAAGACATTCATCATACTGCTCTCGATGTTTGTATGCAGTTACCATATTCATAGATCGGAAAGTTCCATACTTGTCACTAAATTTTTGTAAGGCTAAATTAGGATGAAATTAATTTAAAATTAAATAACATTAATCACATTATTTCCCAACGTTACAAAATCTTAATACATAGGAGGAGACACTTAATTTTACAACACACTGCATATAATTATCGAGGAGCATGATCCACGAATTAATCATAATTAAAGAAATAAAATGTCATGTGGATATATTTAGAAAATTGAGAAAGAAGCAAAAGTGGTTTAACGAATGAGAGAAAATAATATAATATATATATATATATATATATAAAATAAAAAAAAAAAAAAAAAAATATATATATTAAACTCCATAAATATAAGAAGCTCTCAATCCTAAAAATTTTTTAAAAACATCAAAATGGATGATAATAATTACAAAACCTACATTTAAACCTGTATTGCCGAAAATTCAAGAAAATGTTTCAAATAAGAAAAAACTAGTAATATCCCCAACAGCATGATTCTTAACAATGATAAGTTTGAGGATACCCACGAAGTTACAATGCATTTAGCAATTTTTTTAATCACTATATGAATCATCACATAAAATTCAAAAAATTAGACTAGGCCCAAATCTTATAAAAAATCCAATTCAATTTCATTAACAACGAAAGCATTTCGAAGAACTTAAAAATCTTGGTTGAGAATGCATGTCCTAGATAACCTCCAACCGATATTTGTAAAATCTTGTGGCAATTTTCTATTTATTTTATATTATTATAAATGAACTTCCGAAAATTACCCATTTTCTATCAGTTCCCAAGCTGACGATTTGTTTTTATGCCAAAGAATTTGTTGTCAAATAGCCAATATGTTTTTTTAAAAATCGCTCTAATATGGTTTTTATAAAAATCGCTCTAATATGGTTTTTATAAAAATCGCTCTATATCATTGAATTTAGTAACTTGTGTGCAATTTCTAGCAGACAGTATAGACAATCCAGTTCAGGTCGAAGGCTTTTGATAAAGTTCTTCAGGAACCGTCATTTATTATGCTAAGAGATGTTTGTGTGGCAGGTCGATATCAGTGTGTATATACATAATAATTGCCAATCAAACTTGTTACACATCACATCTAGCGTTCCTCAGGGAAGTATTTCTTTCTGTTTTCATTCTGAATATTTATTATATGCCAATGCTATGCTAATGATTTAAAGCAATATAAAAAAATTAGAGCAATGCTGATATTGCAGCATTGCAATCCGATTTGAATAGATTTGAGTCATACTGTGGGAATAACTATCTTTTTGTAAATGTTAAAAAATGTATATAACATTTAGTAGAAACAGAATTATCTTCGATAACAATTTTAATATTGGTAACAATTTAGTGCAGAATGTTACTACTATTAAAAACCTTGATGTAACTCTTCATATGTTGTCTATATGAGTTTTAGAACTCATATAAAAAACATCGTTAATAAAGCTCTCAGAAGCCTGGTTTCATGCCGGGAATTACTAAAGAATTTAAAAAGTTAAAATGTGTCATGATTTTGTATTTTACATTACTATGCAATTCAAATGTATTGATCCTTCATTGACGTTTCAAAAATTGCATTTTCTTTTTTTAAAAAAACATTTTGACGTTTCAAAAAAGTCACATTTTGACGTTTCAAAAAAAGTCACATTTTGACGTTTTAAAAAAGCCATATTGGTGGAATGTCACTAATATTCTTTTTTAGGTTAAATTTATAGGTACAAAACTACAAAAAATTCTTTTATCTAACCCCGTTATGAAATGTCAAGTTTTAAATGCATTTTTGACGTTACGAAACGTCACATTTTTCATAACTGTCAGTCCCATTACATAACTGAGTGATGTAATGAATTTTTACGTAACTGATTATTATTAAACCCATCATTTAAAGAAAGAACTTTAAGACTAAGAAGCAAAATACACTTTATTAATAAACTAGAACTCAAAATATAGTTATTCTTTTAATTTGGTTGCATACACATTAACAACAAAATTACTACAAACACAGTTACTAAAAAATTTATTCCTGAACCTGACGGAATATTTATTTCTTTTTCCTTAGCAGCTATTTCAGAATATCTCTCCTCATTATACACCGAACCTGATTGATTTACTTCTCTTGAAACAGCTACCTCAAAATGTTCTCCTAGTATATTATTTGCAATTCTTTTTTTGTTGGCCAAAGAATCTTCGACGTAGCCTTCTGCTACGGTATTGGATTTCCAACCCCCATGCTGCTTAATTTTTAATATGTCAGCTCCTGAATCTGCGAGCAAAGATGTGGTTGACCGCCGGAAGCAATGTCCAGTATAACCGTCGGCATTTGGTAAACCAAGATGTTTTGCAATTAATTTTGGTAAACATCCAAATGTATTTATACCTATAGGTTGTACTCCACATTTGTTATTATTGTATTTAACAAGAAAACGGTCATGCTTTGTATTTTGTAGGTTTTTGCAATATATTTTTGTGACCAAATACCCCTCCCACGCAGATTTGACATACTCTTTTCGAACAATTTCTAAAATAATCAAGAAATTAAAAACTATAAAGTTTCAAATAGTGACAGTAAATCAAACCTTTGCAAATAAAAATTTCCCGTCATCAGCATTTCCAATAAAATGTTCAAAGTTCTCTCTTGTCAAAATGATAGGTTTTTTAGCGTGATAACCTATAGATTTTCTCTTTAAAAATGCTGTTAATATGGTATATTTTTTTATGTCAATGTTTCTTGTGACATTTAATTCTGCCTTTAACATTTAGTAGGTAGTCCATATTGTAGATGCTTTATAGTTTTTCATCGTTTCGAAGTACGCTAAGAGAACCTTTTCACAAACATTTTTTACTACTTTTTGTTGACACCAATTTTCAAATTTCTTATATGCTTCTTCATACCTGCCTTTTGATTTACCAGGTATTATTGAATTTACTGCTAAATTAGCCGATTCTTCTATATCAGATGGAATATCCATATCTGAATCAACCATTCTTGATTAAATTTGCTTCAAGAAATTCAGCAGATTGACAACTGAGGTTTGTTTATACAAATGTCAATCTATAGTAACGCTCAGGTAAAGCGATAAACAAAATTTATTTGTACAACTGCAAGCGTAGCTATGTTTGGAACCGCAAAATAGTATTCAAAATAAATTGTCACTTTTTTTCCTATTTTAAAGCGGGATTAGATAAAATTTTGTACTTAACACGTTATGAAAAGTAATTTTACTTGACTCATGTAATTTGCAAAACTCGCTCGCCTCGCTCGCTCGTTTTGGCAAATATTACATTCGTGAAATAAAATTAGTCTTTTCATAACTGATTACGTAAATAACTATTATGTCCTTCATTCACTTGTTATGAATCATTTGAAAATGGCACGTTGTGTCGAAACTGTATTAACGTTTACTTATAATAAAAGACAGTGATAAAAAACAAAGTAAAATGTTTTATTCTATCATTATGATTGATTATCACAAAGTAACGGCTTCCACCATTCAATTTTTATGATTTGTTTAAAGTTCCCTATTATGATTTAATCTATTAATTTATTAACTAATTTTCTACTGGCAGTGTACACTTAATATGAAGTTTCGATTAAACGTATCTTTAATACAAAAGAGGTATACAGATCAATCTTTTTTTTATTTCTCCCACCACAAATATTTAAAAGTTCAACCACTGCGTTAGACCACATGGTGGAATCCGTTGCTGCTATTATTGGATAAGTTATTGCGTAATATATTTTTTAATACGTTATTGACTCTTGTCAAACTATTTGATAATTATTGTTTTTAGTGATAGTAGCTGACGCATTTTCTTTGCCACTTCCACCTCCTCCACCAACGGCAGTTTTCAATGCTGATATCCCATTTTTGTACTACATAAAGGGAAATGGAGTCATACTTTTCACTGCTAAAAGAAAATAATATCCTACTTATAGCTAGAAAATAAAAGAAATTATTCAGTAGTATATAAGCACAACTGAAAATATTAATAATTTCCTATGTAGATACTGCAAACTATTTATACAATTTTACAAAAAGTTATTCTATTTTACTTTCATATAACGAGTGTTGTAATAAGAAGCAGCCAGTTTGTTTTTATAATAACTCTAGAAATTAATAAAAAAAGTAGATTTTTTGTATATATCTTTTATTAAGACCATACCATTTGACTTGGAACACGTTAAATGCATAATGGCCGCCTAGGTTCTCCGGCAATTATGGGCTCTTTTCACAAAGTTTTCCATCACATTAAGACATTCTATTTATGTGCTAACTATTTGGATGTTATCTTTCAGGTTTTGAATCATCGCCGGGTTGTTCGCGTAGACTTTTCCCGAAAGAAAAATGTCCAACGGGATCAAGTCGTAAGACGCTGGCAGCCAATCGACTTTAGTTATTCGGGAGATAATGCATACAGGAACTTTTCTGCTCAAAATAGTCACTGTTTCATCAACTGTAT
This sequence comes from Rhamnusium bicolor, assembly GCA_029963845.1. NCBI lineage: Eukaryota > Metazoa > Arthropoda > Insecta > Coleoptera > Cerambycidae > Rhamnusium > Rhamnusium bicolor. The sequence continues at coordinate 347,914 of JANEYF010003049.1, forward strand.
GGCATGTTATACCGTCCTACTAAAACCATATGTCCGATTCATCCATTTGCTCTAAAAAGAAAAAACTAATGAAAATGGATTGTCACGTTTGTCCGACATATTTCAAATAGTGTTACAGCTAATTTCGTAATTGCTTGACATATTTCAATTTTGTCTATTGGGATTTTTCTTTAATTGTTGCTATTCATTCCGTTGAATGAGTTACCATTATATGTAAGTCTCTGAGAATCATAAAAAACCAAGGGTAAGTCGATGTTTTGAAAGTTCAAGAATTATCGATTTTTCTCCTTAAATATAAATTTTCAAGTAATCCTAAATGAGAATTAGTACTTTTATCTATTTTTTTTATTTCTTATTCTGCTTCTTCGAAGGAAAATTTGACACAAGAGAATCAAAGCATGTTATTTTGTGGTGAGCATGATGGAAAGGCTCTTCTTGAATCTATCTGTTGGTGCCCTATCATTTCTTTTTTGTTTTAATTTGTTTTCATTTTTCGTAAATACTGCCCGTAATAGAATTTCTTGAAGAAACTTATCCTCCACCAAAGATTTACCAATTCCACGCAGATTACCCATTTCTGTATTTAATTAAAACTGATAGCGTCGTATTTGCCATAGGTCGTTACGTAAATCCTACTTTGTAATTAGAATATCTCATTATTATTAAAGACAAACATCATTCATGGACAAAATATAAGAGGTAAGTCCTTGTAATTAGCAGCACTTACGTTAAATGGCGACATTAACTCGGTGCACCGCTGGAATTCGCACATCAACTGTCTGTAATTATTATGTAGTGACCAATTTAATAATAAAGAAAATACAAAAAATTAAATAATCTACTATGCGTGTACCTCAGAAAACTTCAAGCAACTCAACATACCCAGGATAGTTTATTACGGAAATAATAACTAATGTCAAACTTAATATGATAAGGACACATATAAATATCTACGTACTTTTGTTTAAACCCAAATTGATTGTGCCTACAAAAATTATACTCAATCTATGGAAAATGAAATAAAAACCAATCCAAACAAATTCTGATTCTTTATTATAAATTGTGAGTCAAAATCCTCCGTAGTTCAATCCCCTTCAGATCTCCACTACGACCATTCAGACCGTTCAATTTTTTAATAATACTGATGTCCTCATTCGGTGAGAATCTGTTCAGGTTCTCTGGCAGAAGTTATCCTCTGATGTCTAATGCGAACCGTATTATCTCTGCAGCAGGGCAGATACATAGAACGTGCTATGCTTTTTCATTCTCCTCCAAACACAGACGGCATTCACTGCTTTCCGCTAGTCTAGTTGTGTATAGATGGTGATTTAGTTTGCAGTGCCCAGTATCGACTTGCCAATCTATAGGTTTAACCCATTTAGCTCCAATAGTTTCTTGCTTGTTGATTTCAAGAGATATGTTATAAACGCCTTTGAATGAACTAGTACTGGTAAGTGTTGCCAGCGCTCGAGTGTTCTACTCTGAGCCCAGTACAGATGGTTGCTTTCGCAATACTTGACGATATATCAAGTACTGGTTCTGGTCCGATGAATTGTGTTACCATTTCGTTACCATCCTTTCCGGAATAGCGAGATATTCAGACATGAGTTACTCTGTTGTTTTTACTCAATTAGGTTAAAGCCTTCTCACAATTCCGTACCGCCTTTGAGTAGCATGGATAGGAACTAAGAGCTTTGAGCACTGCTTGGCTGCCTGGAAAGATTTTTATTGATCTGCATTTGGGATGCGTTTGTTCTAGTCAATGGCGTGAAGTTCCACCTGAAAAGATAGTTGCATTAGTTCCCAGACTTGAAAATAATTCCACTTTTCTTTTGGAGCCGCATGTAAACCAGTATGCCCTTAACAGGTCCGTCTTATTTGGATCCCATTAACCACTTCTAGGAAATAGGATGTTGTAGGGCAGTTCATGGTTGGGTCGTGGCAGGCATGACATCAGAACTATTCCTAGAATGCTATGACTCTATGTCATCCAGCAGCCCATTGCGTTCCATGATACAGGCTGCCATATGTTGATGATTGCTTGTTGAAGTCTGTATGCTGCTTATCTAGCTTTTCTCTCCATGTATATTGTGGTATTTTAATCCTATATTTTATTTTACTTTTAATAAATTCAATTTCACAATTTAAATATGCTGAGCGCCAACCAAATTAATACATTAACTTGGATTTTAGATTGAAATACTTTGAACATGAAACACTTATCTCAAAGAGCAGGTTCTAGGGCATTATTATTAAATTGAGGCCAAGATTAATATCAAATGATCATATAATGATTTCCAACTTTTACAAAATAATTAACAATCTGTCTCCTTAAATTTAATAATGTTCTAACATTGGTTTTAAATAGAGTTTATCATATATCAAATGATCATATAATGATTTTAACTTTTATAATAATAATTACCAATCTGATTCCTTAAAATTTACTAATGTTCTGACATTGATTTTAAATAAGGTTTATCACATACCAAGTTCCTTATATTTCTAACACTCATACGCAAACAACATTAACTCCGTCTCCTTCGTTCACCCTTGAAGTTTTCCTCTTCTCGCACTCTCCAAACTTCTTATTATTTTCTTAAATTTAAATTCTCCCCATCTGACATTAATTTTGACATTCACATTTCCAATATTTAATTTCTTCACAAACCAAAGATTTTCTAAAGGTTTTCTAAAACAATAATTAAATAGCCGGAGACCTTTTATTACTGGACAATAAATATTATGATTTCCTTATCAATTTTGCATTCAATTATTATTGTTTTCAATCTTCTTCCAATTTTATTAATTATCTTCTGTTTAGTTATTTATTCTGCTTTAACTTCTTATACTGCACTTTATTTATAAACGCTTTATTTCTTTACTATACTTGTATTTTTATCCGTTCTTAATCTCTTGTCCTCTTTCTCCACTCTCTCAAAAAAAAATCCCCTTCCACTCAAAATTTTGTTCCACACAACAAATTTTTTTTGTTTTTTCCTAGTTACCCTGGATGACTAAATCAATTGTGCTATACTAGCTGAAATTTATATTTCATGGTTTCTAAACTGACTTCAAGTACCTTATGATGATTGCATGCTTCCTCAAATTTATCACTTTCACTTTTATTTTAATTACAATGTTTTGTTAATTATCTGTACGGTATGTACTTCTATATTATAACAATATAACTTAAATTCTAATAACTATGTTCATTTAATATTTTTTTCATTTCTTGCCTCATGACTCTCAACACATATTGTTATTTCTTTACTATAAAAATATTTTATGGTTATATCAAACAACAATTTTCAAATTTGACCACAGTATTATTACTAAATTACATTTCATGATATTACTGCTCAAAGTAATTGCCAATTTAGCTGATTTCTTATTTGTCCCTTTTAAACAACTTATTTTTAATGAACCATGAATATTGTGACAATATATTGTATAAGTTTATACAGTTTGGGATTTTAAGTAATTTTTTGTTTTAATTTTTCAGTAGAGATCAAGTTTTTTTCTCTTGATGAAAGTTATCGCCGATCTGAGATCTATCCTTTTCATGTAGATCATCCATTTCTGTATTTAATTAAACGTGATGGACTCGTATTATTTGTAGGACGGCAGGTAGTTCCTACATAGTGATTAAAACATATTCACATTGTGTATTAATAGTTATGTTCTATGTAAGATAATAAAGGCCACAAACTCAAGTAAAATTCGTTTTTTTTTTTCTTAATACCATTTGTTTTATATCAGAAACTTTTACTATGGATTGGTGTTCAGTCATTCCGTTGCATTTGTCTCCAAACCATAGCCCAAAAATAAAAGTACTAAGAGGCAAATTTTGTTTAACTGACCTCATAAATGCTATAAAAAAGAAAAACACCAGTGGCGTCCACATTATGTTTTTAAGAATCTCTCGGACAGCACATACTCTGTTTATAGCCAAAATATACATTATACGTAACAGGAATTTCAAATAATTAGTTTAACCCGTTTCTGAACTAAAAAAAAGAACTGTAAACAATCATAACACTTTAACACCCTATATCTCAGCAAGGATTCGTCACCGGACCCATGTAGCATCGTTAGATGATAATTTCCTGTCAGTAGTTTGGCCATGTTTTTGGAAAACACCCCGTAAAACATATTCTGTAGTTTACTCTTTTAGAATCGTTTATTTTGTTCTTTTTATATTTTAGTGGTGGTGGCAATTCCTTCATCTCTTCTAGTAACTTACCACAAACCTAAGATCTATCGGTATCATGTAGATCGACCTTTTCTATATTTAATTAAAAAGAATGGAATCTCTTTGTAGGACGTCATGTATATCCCACATTGTGAATACAATATTGATTTTGTCGTAATAACTGTATGTAAAAAGATAATAAAACTTTTAGTATATTTAGTTTTTCTAATGTCGGTTATCTGAGACAATAAATATTTGAAAATCAAATCCTCATTTTTTGCACTTCTTTCTGTGAGTTCTAAGCAGTATCCTATTTTGTTCTTTAGAATCAATGAACTTGAGAGCGTAATTTGAAGAGGTTCCTTGTTTATCCTCAAGTTTCCTAAATCTTAGCAACCGCCAAAAATGAGTATTGATTTGTTTCTATACCAGTAAAAAATAACATTATAATTATGTTAAAGACATGTTTTTCTATTAACCACTACATTTTGAGGGCATAATTGCCTGGTAAAAAGCATGATTGCGTTAATTTTTAATCGACAGTGTTAAAATCTCAAATTAATAATAGAAAGATAAGTAACACCTATAAGAGATGCGCTGATTATTATGAGCGATACATAAACAACAACTTGAATGTTTACATATCAACGTATCCAAAACAAACCAGGGGTGGCTCCAGGCTTCAACGTTTATTTTAATGCTTTTTGCATAACTTAAAACTTAATAGGTATACAAAATTTGTTTGCTTCAGTAATGTATTCTTCAATGCTATTCTCTACTAACCTAGACAATACGTGTGACGAAGTTAGTGACAGTGTTGCCAGGAGAAAAAATGGAACAGCAATGATTTTCAACACTTTTAATCCAGATCTTATAATATTATAATCACTATATTTAAAAGTGCTGTGAACACACGTAGTGCTACTTACTGGCATTTTCCATTTTGAGAGCTTTTAGCCAACTTTCTCTTCTCTCCAGATTCTCGGGATATCTGAAAATAAATACATTTTTTAATAACAACCTTTAAAATTGAATTAAAAAAATATCAATTGACTTTAAAACATCTGCAGTTTGTGAGCAATTTTAAGAATAAAATGTCCATTGAAGTTAATATAAATATTTTTGTATAAGTATCTTTTTTAATAAAATGTGGAATGGAATCAAATGTTGTTGTTTTTGTTTTTGTCAAGCTCTCATTAATTTTAGTTATTTTTGAGCTTTCACACTTTTGTCATTATGCCGGCCCTGATTTGTTTTGTTTACTTACCTGTGAAAAGATAAACAACCCCGTGGTTTTTCCTCTTTGACCGCACAGTACACATTTATTAGTGATTGTTTCTCAATAAATATTTATGAATACATACTTTGTAACTAAAAGTCGATTACTAATCACTGTACCAAATAACAAAACTTTAAAAATCACTTAAAAACACAGATTAAAATGACAGACGCAGACGTCCTCTTACAGAACACTATTTTTGTCAAGACGGTGATAGATCGGGCATCGATCGGGTTTCTTCGTGCTGCTATTAAGTATTAATAAAGTAATCCCAATACATATCTATAAACGATTTTCCCAAAGAAAAGTCTCATTTTCGCTTTGATATTTATATAAACTGAGTCGAATTCTTTACCGAAAGCATACCTTAGACAATGATGATAAATTTTGTTTGTAAAAAAACCTAAACTTTTAATGTAAATATCTGATGTGGCCAGCACATAACTTTCTTATAGTAGTATATATCATCCTGATTTAAAAAAATCGTTCTATTTAAGTCTTCACTTACCTCAACTAAATTTTAATACCGTGCCTTGAAATATGTTTCATTAAAATTTTTAAATAATTAATTATTAGCGTCACTCGATACTGTTAATAATAATTCATATCATATGTTTTAATAATAAATTATTCTTATTGACACTGAGGTTTTGAAACTAAATTAGACATTTTAAATGTGAAACTGTTAAATTTATCCTAACCTCATTTTATGAGGTCAAATGTGTAAGAAAATTCAGTTTATATCAGCTTTATTTAAATTCTTGAAAATATATTTTATTGACTTGATATAGCATACACACACACACACACACACACGCGGCGCGCGCGCGCTTGCACACGCACCCGCACGCACACGCGGACGCGGCCGCAGTCGCAGACGCAGACACAGACACACACAGATACTGTGCCTGAGTCTGAATATAAAGTTAAGTTCGTTAATCAATAAATTTCTTGGATTAGGTTAAGATTTTTGAATCTGTCAAATATAAAGTTATTTAGTTACAAAAGGTGCACCAATTTAGAATAATTTATCTGTTATCAATTTGAAAAATTTAAACTTGATTTATCCTAGTAAAATACAAAACATTTCATTACCTGACTACAAAATTTATTTATAATTGAATTAAAATGTATGGCTATCTGATGATTAAAGTTAGATAAGCTAATTAATTAATTAAACATTCAAATACTGAAAATCAAGATCTATAATATAGCAAAATTGAGCTTTTGCAGTTTAAGAGTCTCTAAAGTTAATTGAGTGCATAGTGAAAAGTATGTTCAACCAGTGAGAAAAAATATTAAGTAAAAAGTCAAATTTGTACATATACATACACAAGTCACGTGGATGTATTCATGATCGCAGATACACATATTCATACGCTTAGTTATTAGATTATTACAAAATTATAAAGACGTAAAACAAAAATAAATCATTTATTCAATACCAATACATAGAAAAAAACCTTTCATATTTACCCATACAGTATATATGTATCAATCAAAATCTCGAGGTCGAAAAAAATCACGATTACTATACTTCCTTATATTAGGTATAAGAAAGTAAAAAATCATTTCTGTTCTAAGAAAACGGTTTCTCTAAAGCCTGTTATAAAGTTTGGTATAGGGGTAGGATTCAATGTGATCTCCTTAGTTGTGTTTTCGATCATGTTTATTTTATAAATTCTTATGCATATGTTTACAAAGATATAGAGCAAGGTTTAACTAGAAATGCCACCTGATATTAGGTTTGTTCGTAGAGACCGTTTGTGATAGTTTTCTGACAATAGAGATGCGATTATTACGAGAGCTCTGCAATAACAAACGTTCTGATTGAACAAACACATCTCTACAATAATGTTTCTGACAGTTTCAAACGGTTGGAAACTGTAGAGTGGAATGAAAAATAATATTAACTGAAAATTTTTTTGCTAATTATTATTTACTAACTTTTACAAATCTTATCACAGATAAGTATAACAACATATATCTTTTTAAACAATTATTTTCCCGGCTATTTGCCAGAACGCTGAAACTTGGATTACAAAAAAGATAATATGCACATTATGTTCAGTACAACTGTCTCAATAATATTATTTTTAATTTCAACTATTTTGTCTAGTAAAACCATAAATGAGTCAGTTGTACTGAACATAATGTGCATATTATCTTTTTTTGTAGTCCAAGTTTCAGCGTTTTGGCAAATAGTCGGAAAAATAATTGTTTAAAAGATATATGTTATACTTATCTGTGATAAGATTTGTAAAAGTTAGTAAATAATAATTAGCAAGAAATTTTCAGTTAATATTATTTTCATTCCACTCTATATTTTAAACTTTTACCAAGAAGAGGAACTTAATTTGTTTTTAGATTGGAAACTGCTCTACGAACAAACCTATTAATTGTAAGGCGTAGCCTATACATAATAAACCAAAAGTTCGAAATCATAGACAATCCTGAAAGTAATGGAAACAGACTGCTTATTTCTTGAGTACTTCCACTTATTATCTCATGTCTTTATTACCAAAAAACATGTTTTTAGGGGTATTTCTGGTGTTTCATTTGTGCTTTATTTTACCAGGCTTATAATTTCCGCTAGATTAAAAATAACTTCTTAATGTTTAGGACTAAAAATGTTTACTCTGTTGTATAAAAAATTAAAAATTGACAAAAGTGAATACTGAATGGCTTCATGGTCGAGCAGTAAGGGCACTTATATCTCACCCTGGAGTCCTGGGTTCGATCCTCAGTCGAGGAGCTAAGTTTTTTCTAAAGAGGAAATTAATCCCAGCATACTCGGATATTGGGTGTGTCTCTATTGTCTCTAAATCTGCACAAGATACCTCGAACTATATTTAGGGGTTGTATTACTTCTAATGTTTAATTGTAATTGCCTAATTTAAATGTGACTAAAGTAATTATTAATTAAAATGTGTTGTTATTCTGATCAGAAGATTAGGAAAATGTCGATGCAAATTTGTAGTTCTCTGCCCATACCCAAGTCATTGGAAATACTGTTTCAAATTTTTAATTATTGAAATAGGTATCTCGGCATTGGTGTATTTGTGTATATGTCCATATTCTTTTTTGTTTCCTGAAATGGCTCGAAGTATAACCTCCAAAATTATTGACAAGTACTTAGGAAACACCCTGTATAAATTATTAATATGAAAAACAGACTACAGTTAATAATTGATCTCCGTAGTAAGTAATGATAATAAGGTCAAGATTTCTCCTTGGAGTAAAATTATAGAAATTTGAGGAGAATTTTACTATAATATTACATTATTTGGGTGACATTTTGTAACAAGTTCGTATAGACAGACCTAAAAAAAAAGGATACACACAATAAAGAAATTATAAATTATAACAAACAAATTTTATAATTTGTATTTGTAAGAAAAATTCTAATATGTAATACTTTTATTATTGTAATTACTCAAAAAACATTACTAGATTATTTATTATCCTAAACAAATTTTACTTTAATTTTCAGTGAAGACTGTTCCTTATTCACTTGAGGTAACTTTGGATCCGCCTAAGATTTACCAGTTTTACGTCGACCATCCATTTTTTTATCTAATTAAGATAAATGGAGTCATTGCTTTTATTGGACGCCACATAAATCCTACACTATAAACAATAATTGAAATTATATTTTGCAAATAAATGTCTATTGTGTAATAATGTAGAAAATAAAGTGTTAAATTTTACTTCAGACTTTTTATATCCATTTTACAATAAAATTTTTTACTCTTGGCAATTTTGCTGACTTTTTGCCCTGAAAAGGTTGCCTATTATGGAAATCAAACTATATTTCTTCAAAATTGAATGACATGAAGGAATATATGAACTTTTATACTGAAAGGAAATGCTGCAACTTATAATTCTATAAATTCTAATAATTATGTAAATCTAAATCAACAGAAAACAGGATATCCTCTATATCCTAGGTCCACTATACTTCTTACATTATAGAGTACATACAAGTCTCACAGGTAGAAAACTAATTTCATCAAATCAACTTCTTATGATATAAATTGTGGCGCCACATTGGTCTTCAATTTATAAAAACATGTTAATCTTCCTCACACGTGGTTTGCAAATATCAATTTTTAGGTTCACTTTAAAGAACGTACAAGTTTTAGGCATACAACTTTTTTCATCAAACCAACCTCTTGATACAAATTGTGGCCGCCAATTTATAAATATGTGTTTTTTTCTGACATGTGGTTTCCAAGTATTGTTTTTCAGGTTGAATGTCCTTAAATTTTTTATTTCCTTCTTCATGGTAGCTTAGTTTTTGAAAATATCTTCATATCATTTGGTATGCAAATCTTAAAGTACTACTTGTTAATGGTATAAACAGTCTCATGAAATATATAAAAAACAGAAACCTCTATAGATACCCCTAACTACTCTCTCCCGTTCTTTCTTATTTATTATCACTAATTTGCTCACCCTAACTTTTGGATTAATATCAGGTAGTCCATGGAAATGTAGTCTTATATTATAATGTTTTTATTTCAGTAATTGGACAGGACAGATCTGGACATGCTTTAGGACCAAAAATTATTTTCCATGTGACTCATCCCTTTTTGTATTTGATCAAACTGAATGGAGTCATTGGTTTCGTTGGACGTTTCAATTATCCATAGATATATTTACGAAAATATGTGTATTGTACTTTATTATTATCACCATTCTGGAAGATAAATAAATGATACTTCCTAATACACTGACTTTCCGTACTGTACTAACATTAAATGAACATATCAGAACAGCATTTATTTATCACAAGTTTATCGCCCATAATAAAATTTCGTCTGTCGATAACATATGTGTTTAGTATTTGTTAACCTATTATTTTTTTATATTTTCCCATGAAAGTTCAAGAAAAAATGGGGAGTCGTTTGGTATAGAGATTTATTTCTAAGAAAATTTGTTACCTATTAATTTTTTTTAATTTTCCAATGAAAGTTCAAGAAAAAAAAAATGAGGAATTGTTTGGTATAGAGATTTATTTCTAAGAAAATGTTCTTCAGTTTTAATAACATTCACAAATTAATAGTGATAAATACCGAAAGTTATACCTAAAAGGTACACAGCTATAATCTCTCTCGCTTTATTTGATTAAAAAATTAAATAAAAGGGACGGTTTGTGAAATTTAGCTTAAGCCATATATCAATATTAGGGTATGGGATCCAAACGATACTTTAAGACATAACTATCAAGACTAAATGAAGAAGTTTTGCTCAGAAAAATTTATGATTAAAATTTTCGTAAATAAGATGCAATAATTAATTGTATGCCCCCAAATTACTTTTTAGACAATTTGTTAAATACCTTCAAAAACTTTTTTTTCAAAATCAGGTGAAAATATATCGACAGATATCAAATTTCATCAAAAAATATTGCTTTTTCATAAAACTACATCTTTTTGAAATTTACACAGTGAAAAAAGAATATAAAATAAGAGTACTAATCTAAATTTCACCAACCACCACTAAAAAGAGTAGCCACACATAGCTACTACTTTCGTAGCAGTCTATACAATTATACATTCCTTGATGATTTACAAATTTGTATAATACAAAGAAATGATTAAGCCTTAATATCATTTGACCACTACTTGTTTCACCCAATGAAAGGAAATTTTTCTTGAAGCTATCGTGAACACCATTTGTAGACTGGTTTCTGTGTTGCTTTCATCAGTAGGCAACGTTGTTGACAAGAAGGACCTTAGTATTACACGTATGTATGTCATTGTGGAGTACCAACTAATTGTAAGATAATTCCATCTATCAACACTCCTATAATTAAGTATCTCCCCTTCAAAGGGGTAATAGAACTAGAAATAGAAGTGTAGTGTTATACAGTGAGCACGTAAAGGTTGGAATAAATTCCGTAAAATCGTTACAAAGCAAGTGACAAAAATTCGCTCAGACACGTCTATTTTTAAATTTATTTCTCAATTTGTTTATTTAAAAAAAAAATTTTACATACTTTTTTCAAAAAGTTATGACGTCATCGGCAATTTTTTTAAATGTCAACCCCCATTTTTAAAAATGTCATTTGAAAGAGCACATTCTTCTTCATACAGTACGCTAAATTCTAAGGCATGTTGCATGATGACATTATCGAGAAAAAAACAATTTAACATTAATAGCACACACGTGTTTTACTTATGGTCGAACCCTGGTAGAGGAACTGTTTTACGACTTACACTTTTTTCATGTTTACGCTTTTTTTAATCTACGTAGGAACGCGGACCTGGCTGTCACGTTAGTTCACATTTACTCACATTCAGTTGTCACATTATTTAAAGTTTTAATAATGGAACATTTAAGTGAGAGACAGCGAATTGAGATTTTGGTGATGATTGGTTGTAGAGACATGTCCCGAACACAAACTCGGGTTACTGAATTATTTAACGATAAATACCCTGATCGACCGATTACACAATCAACTGTTAGCAAAATAGAAAATAAGTTCCGAGAGTGTGGTCATGTAAGAGATAATTATACGAGAGGTCGTCCTGCAATTTCAGAAAATAAACAGTTAGATGTTTTATTGACAATGGAGGACAATCCCTTACAAACCAAGTCGCGAAGTCGCAGCAGAGCAGTCAATTAGTCAGTCGACTGTTTTAAAATATTTGAAAAAGAATAAATGGCACCCATATAAAGTAACTTTAGTTCACGAGCTTAACGAAGATGATTTCGACCGCAGAGTACAGTTTTGCGAAATCATGATGGAACGATGTAATACCAATCCACATTTCCTAAGTACTTTTCTCTGATGAGGCCACCTTCTGCTTAAATGGCGCTGTAAATAGGCAAAATTGTCGATATTGGTCACATGAAAATCCACACTGGATGATGGAGGTACATACCCAGTTTCCACAGAAAGTAAACGTGTGGGCTGGAATTGTTGGGACTACAATTTTGGGTCCATTTTTTATTGACGGGTCATTAAACAAATATAATACCGGGACTTGCCGCACTGTATCCAAATGGCGAAAACCCTAATGTACCGAATGACTCCATATGGTTTCAACAAGATGACGCACCACCGCATTATTCGGTAATAGTGCGTAATTATTTAAGCGAAATTTTGGTAGACGCGGTTCATTAGAATGGCCAGCTAGATCTCCGGACCTAACTCCATTGGATTATTTTTTATGGGGTTACCTTAAATCCAAAGTGTATTTTAATAGACCGAATAACATTGAGGACTTAAAAGACAGAATTAGGTACGAATGTGGAAGAATTGGACCCGAAACAATTACTAACGTTTTGCGAGAATTTGAATTTCGGCTTGGGCATTGTCAAGAAGTAAATGGTACGCAATTTGAACATTTAATTTAATTATTTTTTGCTGGATTTATTATTTCTTGTATTTCTGTTTTATTAAACTGTTAAAAGTAGTTAAGATTTTTTTTTCGATAATTTCGTCGTGCAACATGCCTTAGAAATTAACGTACTGTATGCAGAAAAAATGTGCTCTTTCAAATGACATTTTTAAAAATGGGGGTTGCCATTCAAAAAAATTGCCGATGACGTCATAACTTTTTAAAAAAGTATGTACAATTTTTTTTTAAATAAACAAATTGAGAAATGAATTTAAAAATTGACGTGTCTGAGCGAATTTTTGTCACTTGCTTTGTACCGATTTTACGGAATTTATTCCAACCTTTACGTGCTCACTGTATATAAACATATGCCTTAAATCAGTTGATAAAGGAGCTACAAACCTTTAAAGAGGGTAAGTAGAGCACAGTTATTTGTCAATAAATTCGCAACGTGTTAAGTTGCAGAAATTAAATTTGGACCACTTATTAATTTCATAATGTTACATGTTTTGTTAATAATAATGTTACAACTTTTTATCTAAAATCATGACTTGTTGGAGTAGTTACAGAGGAGATTAGGGAGAATTTTCGCCATCATTCTTTTGTCTTACTTTTTTAGACATTTAAAACGGAAACAAGGACCAGGTTTAAAAATTGCATAAAAAAGATGCTTTTACTAAATTTCGATAATAGCTACCGTTATGGAGTTATTATTACCATTTCCAAACGTATTTATATTTTCGAAACAAGTTCAATGTGAATTTTCGAAAGTAATGTCATTACCTTCTTCGATATAAGATTTTTTTTGAAAACCCAGGGGTGGAATGGCATCCTTTAAATCCGCGTTTGGCTACATATGTGTTAAATTTAAAAAGAATTAAGAAATGAAAAGCTTAAAAACGGATATATCACCTCGTAAATCATAATATACCTAAACAACATAAAGTAGGTAAATAAGATAGGTTAGACTAAACACGGTATTCCTTAGAATTCAATTTAAATTTCGACATTAAAATAATTAAAACAGCGAAGTAACGAAGTACTTCTCCGTCTCATCGTATCCCTTCCACATGTGATCCGGTACGCCTCCAGTCCTCAGTCATCACATCCCTTCCACATCTGATCCCTTCCCTTTCTACACTAAGTTTATTGTATATAGAACAAACAACAGTGTTGCCAGATGCCTGGTAATTACCAAAATCTACAATTTGGAATTTTAACTGGTACTTGCCTCTAATAATGGCAGAATGTACGATAATTTTTTGGGAACGTCACTTTTTTTTTATAAAATTATTTACACGTTTCATGAAAGTGCATAATATGCAATGAATACTATTCCATTTTACTAACTGCGATGAACATTTGGCGACATCTAGTTAGTAGTAGGGCGGCATACGAGATTTTGTATACTAAAACTAATTGATGTACGTCTCTGATATATAGGGTTTACGACGTTCATTGTACATCTAAAATGTAATCATGGACCTAAGGTTGTTTTTTGACATAAAATGGACGTGTGCTATACTGAATAATAGTTTTATAAAAACAACATATTTTCGAATACTAGAATTAATTTAAAATGGGAGTAAATTGACTTAAAAACTTACACCACCATTTTTCTTTCTTTATGATACCATAAGACATTTCTTGTTTGCTCTAAGGTATACGCAAAATATCAACTTATCCGATTCATTTTCAGTACTTTTTTTCAAATTTTGGAAATTAATGAACACATGTTTAGAACACAATAACAAAATAAGTGACAATAAAATAAAGAACATGGAATTTTGTGCATTGGCCAATATGTAATAGGTGATGGAAATGGTTAAGTTGCACTTTGTTAACTAATAAATAATTTACGGTATTTCTCTTTTGTTTCTAGTAGTTGGGCCATTCAGATCAGCACATGCTGTGGTATTTGAACCAATTCCTTTTCATGTAGATCATCAGTTCTTGTATATTATCAAATTAAAAGGAATCATAGTTTTCCTTGGACGCTTCATACATCCATAAATGTTATTAAACGTAACAAAATATATCTCAAATATAGATTTATTTTGATGAAATAATAAATAAATATATAGCTACTTCAAGCCTCTGATTTTTTATTTTATTATTATTTTTATATTTTATGCTTTGTTAATTTGATAACAGAACAGATTTATACAATAATTGTCAGGATATATTTGACATAGTAAGTGATAAGTAAGCCTGGTCAAGGTCATTAATCCTACAAAGACGTACTGGGTATGCATCATATCATAATACTTGAATAAGTACAATAATAAAAACAAAAATATTTTATATATTGTGATGTATGTTTTTGTACTATTTCGTTCGCTTTAAATTCTTTTTTATGTATTTCCCTTATATTTTGTAAGCTTTATAAAAATATGTACAAAACTCACCTTCTTAAGCAGATTTATGAAATAGCTTGGTTGTCGTTATCACAAACTGGAGCACTTCTATAATAACTGTGTAGCATCAGATATGTTTCTACAGTTGTCTCAGTAAGCTATGTTCGCTGTGGTGAAAGAATATGTTTGTATTTTGAAAAGACCGTTCGACATCTACGGAAGTCATACAGGCATAAGTAAAACACTCTGTGAACTCAATTTACGCAGCTGTAGATGCACCATCACAAATTTGTCTCAATTTGGTAAAATCAGGATCTTTCCGTAATACACTCTCGAATTTTTCAATAACGGGCTTATTTTTTGCGTCATTTATAGTTTGTAGCTGTGTATTTGTGTCGTCCACTATTTGCAGCGATTCCACTAACGAGAACGAAGTATTTTGCAATTTTTCTATTGCGTCGTGTAGTCCTCTATAATTGTTATAAATAGTTTTTAAATCTGTTTCAAGGGAAACATCTTGAAAGCTTGTCTGGCTTTCCTTAATAGCTGCAGCCTCATTAGGGTTGAACTGTAGTATCACAGCTTTTATTTGTTGAAAATATTCAGCATAAAAAAAGCTGCCTTCAACCACGTTCCCCAACGTGTAAGAATCGGCTCTGGTGGTTCCGGAATACCAGGACACAGTGTGTGAAATGCTCGAAGCCGTTTAGGAGATTTGAGAAATACCCTTTTTTGTATTTGCTATTAATGCATCTATCTCTGGAAAACATTTTCGAATCGTTTCTGCTACAAGATGGAACGCATGCACTTTACACGTAACATGTAAAAACCTACAATCGTCTCTTTGAAGAGATCGGCCCACCAAACGCATTGTCGCAGCGCCGTCGGTCACAAACATCAACACTGGACTTGTTGACAGTTCAAATTTTTCGAAAGTCTCCAACACCACCCGCGTAATTGTTTCGCCAGTACACGCAGTTAGTCTTTTGCTAGCTAGTAAAAGTGGAAATGTTGGTTTGACAGGGTCGAGTACACGTAATATAACATTTAAAACGGAATTTTTTTTACAATCTGTCGTCTCATCAACACATAACCACAGCCGTGTATTTTTTAATGCACATTTAATCCTATTTACAATGTCTTCACGAACACTTGGTACATATCTACGTAACGATGAACGACTTCGTAAATTCACCTGGGGATTATATTTATTCCAGAACTCCCGAAATGCTGGTTTATCCAATATGCGCAGGGAACATCACAGGCAATCAACATTAACAATAAATCAAACATAAACTGAGGTTCCAAAGAAAACACGCCATTTTTTTAAATTTTTATGCCGGTTACTATTGACATGAATTTTGCAGCCGTATTTATTCCAGCACATTAAGTCTTGATCACAAACTTTACAAATTATTTTACATCCATCATAGAATAAATCCTGAATTTCACCGATAAATTTATTCACTTTATCAGCGCACGGTCGTTTTCTACTCTTTACGCTCCACATTATTTATTATTTAATAGTACTCTATGCATCGACCGACAGATAACAACTGATGTGTGTCCTGTCATCGTCATCGTAAACAAGCGCGCGATGGCATTGGTATTGCGCCCACCCTGAATCTACCATCGCTTTGCCAGGCTTAGTGACAAGTGTATCCCTCTGGTGGTCAGTGCTACTATCCGTCAGACATCATTGATGTCTTACTGACTGATAGCGACCTGCAGAGCAGGTACCAAGAGCTGTGACCTCTAACCCTGGTGGGCTAAACTATATACTGATAAGACTTACAGGAAACAACTATTCAGGGGACAAAAGTCCCGATCTGCATTGAATTAAATTGCAAATCTTGTTTGGTAGCTAAAATCATTTGTCAATTCCTCACTAGACATAGACTGGTTTCAAACTTATTATGTTCTCGTCAGTATGTCATAGATAATGGAAAAGACAAATAATAATAGCAAACCAGGCAAGCCTAAAACAGACTAAGCAAGTCAGACATAGTGAGTGATAAGTGTATCCCTCTGGTGATCAATGCTACTACCCGTCAGACATCATGTCAGGAGTATTTCCTTGAAATAACTGAGCCATTTTTTCTTCAACGCTTCATCCCTAGAGAATTTAAACGTAGCATGCGTTCCATTGGTTTTCACTTCAAGTAATAATTCGATTTACAACGTGGGATGCAGCACTTTCTAGGCATGTTACAAACTTAATGTAACCTCAAAAGCCGAGTTAAAAACAATACAGAAAACAAACTCTCACACTGCACACGCACCTGTAATTATTATAAAACAATGAATACTTGATTTTAAAAGATACATATAAATAAACAATGAAATATTACATGGAAATCGCCCAACGATCGACCGAAATAACGTAGTTTATTTAATGAAAGTTTCGTATCTACCACTGTTCAATATGTTGATATTTTTTGTCGAAACTAAATTGGATGTAAATGTAAGAAAACCTCAATCTCTCTTAACGAGAAATTGAGGTTTTCTTACATTTATATCCAATTTAGTTCCGATAAAAAATATCAATATATAACATAGTTTCTAAACACTTCAACGCAGACTAGTTAGCCCACAAGCCTAGGACAGTGTTTCACGGCTTGTTTAAAGTGGGTTGTATTTCAGCACTCTAGACAACAGCGTCTAACATCTATCAGTCGAATTTTATGAATTTTGTATGCAAATGATTTCAAGTTAAAAAGTTGTTTGAAACTTGTAAGAACGATTGCAGAAAAAATGTTGTACACAGCACATCCGGAAAGTGTCTTTACGCCAGCGAGCCCTGGAAGCCGGCGAGCTTCCAGACTCGCTGGCGCTCGCCCCTAAAACTGCCAGAATAACTTTCCGGTCTTACGTTACGTAAATAACTATTACGTATCTTTTCCTTTTCTTCCACTATTATTACATAGATCGGTGTTGAGGGAATGGCGACGCTGCCGCAGCCATACAACTTTGATATAGACAGATGGATACTCAATATTTCCACCAGTGCAAACCTTCTTCCGGACTGTATGAAGAAGAGCACCTCTCATATGCTCTGCACTGACCGAAATTGTCTTTTTTATATCTGCAAGAATAAATGTGTAAATAACACTTGCAACAATGATAATCAGTCGTATTTATTGGGTTTTGCGTTGAATATTTTGAACATGCGAATTAAACCATTATAATAGTAGAGAACAATTTGTAAAAACTATCCTGTTTTTGTACCATTGATTCCGTATTCCTTATCACCAATTTACTGTGTCTTTCGGATTAAAATGAGGTAATCCATAGTAATAAATAACAAAATTATTCCCGTCTAGCCTTATGTTATACTGAGTTTTCATAACTTTTTTTTTTATTTTATTTCAGTGTTAATACACGAGAAATCTGGACACGTTTTATTATTTGACCCACAACTTTTCCATGCGGACCATCCGTTTTTGTATTTGATTAAAATAAATGAGGTCATTGTATTTGTTGGGCGTTACAATTATCCATAGATATTAGATGCAATATAAATGTATTATATTTTGTAACATCAATAGAAGATAAATAAATTATACTTTCTAATATATCGTCTTTTCATATTTTATTATACAAGCCTGTTTCTAAATTCAGCGTGTTGGTAAAAATTTTCTATCTAATATAGAGATTATTTATTGGATTTTACAACATCTCTTTAAATGTCAGTAAGGATTTAAGAATTTGTTATTGTTGATACTTAAAAGACATATTTTAATCTCCATAATAAAGAAAAAATAGACTGGTTACAAGAGCTGCCAAGGTTTGATATGCCCGTCATAGAGATATCCTTATGTCTGTAATGCTAAATATTGAATGCCCTTATGATATAGTATACAGTCTCAAAATTAAAGTTTTTTCCCAAAAGGAATCAATAGAATATTGGAAATTATTGCCAGTTTCCCAGGGGCGTGCGGTGAGTTTTGATACAGAGGAAGCAGTTTGTGATATAGAGTGATGGGTAGCGCGAGGCCCCGAGCGAAGCGAGGTAAAAATTATTTTAAGAAAAGGGGCGTGGCTTCCGTATACTCATTTTAAAGCAGATATCGAAAACTGCAAAGTTATGATATCTAAAAAAAAGTGCACTACTAGGACCGCCACTCCTCAATAAACATAAAACATAAAAACACCACAAAAATTAGACAACCCCCGATTTCAAAGCCGAAGCTGCACGGGCGAGGGTTACACTTATGAAAAAAACACACAACCATATCCACCGACATTGCCAGCGCCGGTGGCAAGGATTGAACCCCGCAGCGAAATAGAGTTTGTTCAGTCACACTAGCCATCGTGCACTCTCTAGCCAACTATAAATTGAGCCAGCTAGTTAAGTAGTAAACATGCACATACCTACCTATTTACAATGTAGTTTAATCCGCCTCTCCTTTTTTGCGATGTCGGAAATAACTTCGTCGTAAAAGTTTGAATTTTGGGACATCTCCTTCACAAAGTCACTTTCTATTGTCAACAGGGACAATTTTGAAAGCCGCTCTTCACTGGTTGAATTTCTTGAAAAGATTTATTCTCGTGTCCGTTTTAATGATTTTGAAAAAAAGGCAGCCACTCCACTAATACTTGAAAAAAATACTTTGCACTCTTTAAGACACGCTACAGATTGAGCTAGAACTAAATTTAATCGATGCGCAAAACAATGTACAAATATTGCATTCTGAAAAGTCTCTTTTACTTTGGCCTGCAGGCCCCCCAATTCACCAGCCATTACAGCGGCCCCATCATAACTTTGGGCGATAAGTTCAGCACCACACTGTAGATCATCGACTATCTGACAAACTATAGTATATAAAGCTGCGGCCGTTCATGGCGTTGTTACGTCTAAAAATCCTAAAAAGCGCTCTTGGACTTTCCCATTTGGATTTATGTAGCGTACTACGATTGACAACTGACTAATATTCGTAATATCGGTTGTTTCATCTAACATAACTGCAACAAAAGGAGCTTTTTATTTCTTGCTTGATCTTTTCTAAAACAATATTGCTTATCGACTGAATCAAATCATTTTGAATATGATTTGATGTACCGCGAAATATCGTGGAGTGTTCTAGACGGTTACTTAAAATTTTATCGTATTTTGCTAATAAACCAACTAAATTGATAAAATTGCCCCTATTAGCAACGCTCCGAGATTCAGTATGACCTCTAAAACTAAGTTCATTTTCGCCGAGAAAACAAACAATGTCAATAAGTCTTTTTAACAATTTCTTTCAACTGCTGATCTAATTAATGCTCAATTCGTGATTTTCCAAATGTTTATTCTTTTAGCACCGTTCGGAAATGAGTTTCACACTTACCATGCCTTTTTGTCACTTTGTGAATGTTGTTTAAATCTGAAAAGCCATTTTTATTCCAAACACCTTTTTCATTTGTGAACAGTACACATGGCCAACAAAACAATTTACACAAATTTTCACAACCCCTTAACCACTGATTAGCACTGTACACTTCAATATTAAAGTACCTATAGCATGATTTAACTTTCGTTTTTAAGAGTTTTAAATCAGGTGTTGGTTTCCCGTTTCTAATAATATTCAGTTTATCGTGAAACGAATATGTTGAAAATCCCCTTTTCAACAAATTGCACACCACACAAACGCAAATAATATTTTCCACAGTGCTAGGACCAGTTTCCAAATTTAATAAGTAATTCTAAATCTGCTTACACGCGCACTAATATTCAACGTTTTAAAAATCACTTGTCGCCGCACCATAGGTTTAGAAACACCAAAAAAGATTTTACAAATATAGCACAAAAGCTGAGAATAATACTAGGAAGATTAATATTAAGTATAATATTAAAATCGATACTAAAATCGAGATTAAAATCTTTAAAATAAAACGTATTACGATGCTATACAGCTCAGATATCAAGATTATGAAGAGGGATGGGATGCATTTCAAGAAGTTACTTACATCAGAGACAGTTGTCTCTGCTTACATATATCGAAGTCGCGCGAGTTCGTGTTGGCTCGATTAATCGAGTGCGTCATCGTTACGGTTTTATCATGCAACATTATCTCAGCTACTGAAAAGCAGGGCCGTGTCTATTGAAATTGGGTAAAAGTAAATTTTAATGATTAATATATGTGATAAATAATAATTAGGTTCTAATTATGTGTTTTTTTTTAATAATCCCAGGGGAAGCACTGCTCCCTTGCTTCCATGGACCGACCGCCACTGCAGTTTCCTGTATACACTTTGATCCAAAAACCAACCGTTTCGGAGATACAGGGGTTAAAGTTTGATTTATTGTTGAGTATTAAAATTTTATATTTTTTATACATATATAGGGTGGGGCAATAGTGCGTCCGACTTTGATATCTCGAGTTCTATGATAGCTAGTAACTTGATTTAGAAACATAAGTAAACTAGACAACTAGACAAAAAAGTCTATAACTGGAAATTGTTTTCGAATCTACAGGGTGAGCCAAGACGATTCTATATGGTCAAGTAACATTTTTTTAAAATAAAATGCCATGTATATCAGAACATATTTTGAAACCTCCTTGTGGCCTCCTTTCACTCCTGTATTATTATTGACTTTCTCCCAACTACTTGGATGTAATGATTTTTTTTGTTGAAAATATACCATTTACACGTGTATATTAAAAATATCACTATAATCACAACTATCGATTTTAAGAAAAAATATGTTAGTGAAAGTTATGAGACATCTGTGTGATGACACTCAACCATTTTCACTTCCTAAAAGTATACAGGGTGACCAAAAAGAATTTTTAAATTTAGAACTTTTTGAACTGAATTTTCTCAATTTTTTCAAATGGAACACCCTGTATATTTTTGGACGATGTGATGTAGGATTGAAAAACGATCATTTTTTGTACATATATTCCTATGGCTATTTCTAACCATTTTCAATTTATTGAACAATAACTGCAAAATTCTGCAATAAAAATTAAAAATCAGTGTTTTTTTTTTTCAAATAATACAAGAAAAGTGTAATCATGTTACATAATGACCATAAAAACGTTACACAAACAACAATCCAAAATCTGAAGGAAAGGATAATAAATGCTTTTAGAAGTATCACTCCAGCAATTTTATGAACAGTAGAAACCTCAGTCCAAAGACGCATAGAAATGTGTGTCAATCAAAATGGGCAACATGTGGAGCACTTTTTATGATATATTCTCTTGAACTACAAAAAAAAAAGAAGTATTTTTAATTTTTATTGCTGTATTTTGCAGTTATTGTTCAATAAATCGAAAATGGTTACAAATAACCATACGGATGCACATACAAAAATTTTTCGTTTTTCAGTTCTACCTCACATCGTCTAAACATCTATAGGGTATTCCATTTGAAAAAAATTGAGAAAATTCAGTTCAAATAGTTGTAAATTTAAAAATTATTTTTGGCCACCCTGTATACTTTTAGGAAGTAAAAATGGCTGAGTTTCATCACATATAGATGTCTCATAACTGGTAATAACATATTTTTTCTTAAAATCGATAATTGTGACTGTAGTAATTTTTTTTATTATACACGTGTAAATGGCATAATTTCAACAAAAAAATCATTACATCCAAGTGGTAGTCAATAATAATACAGGAGTGGAAGGAAGCCCCAAAGAGGTTTCAAACAATGTACAATGGCTTTCCATTTAAAAAAAAATTTAGTTGACCCTGTAGAATCGTCTTGGCTCACTCTTTCAAATCAAGTTACTAGCTATCATAGAACTCGACATATTGAAGTCGGACACACTATTGCCCCACCCTGTATATCAAAAACAGAGAGACATTTGTTTCAAATTTGGTACGTCTCCTTCCAACTATATCCTTATAAAACAGCAATAATATTAGAACATTTCGGTCGTCAGTGTTATCTGTGTGGGGCAAGTTGACCCTTTTTTTGAGGTTGAAGTTTTACGCCAATGATTTTTTTGAAAAGGTGTTCAGATTTTTTAATTCCCTGATCCAACTTGGTGAAAAAAAGTAATTTTGTAGACATTTCATGAATGTCCCTATTTTGCGTAATATAAGAAAATTTACTTTAATGCACATTTAAACATAAAATAATGTATTAGGTAATTAATAGGACTAGGAAACAATTGTATCTATCTGTTTATCAGTTATTTACCAAATTTTGCTAACATAATATCTAGAAACTTTTTATTTCCTACTAATCTTTAAAATTTTTACCACCAGTAATCATTAAAATCATGATTTTTTTTTCATTATGTCCACTACTTTAATATACACCATCATTATTTTTTTGCTGTATGTCTATTATCCTTATTAATTTCCTAAATGTTTCTGTTTATAACAGATTACTCAAGAAAAGACTTTTCGTTCTTATACACATTTAATTCTATTTTAATTTTCCTAATAATTAACGTGTGTTTTTCTATTTTCAGTTATCGCAAGTCCACTGTCTGGAATATTTTACACTTCTCAGCCGATTCCGTTCCACGTTCATCATCCATTTTTGTATTTCATCAAATTTAACGATGTCATTGCGTTTGTTGGACGATTCACATATCCATAAAATAAATGCAATAAAATAATGTAATAACATTTTTATGTATGTAATATGGTGGGGAATAAATAATATTCGAATGAATTTTTTTTTAATAAAAATAAATCGAAAGAAGACAAACATCATATTGCGCAACAAATGTCATTAAGTATTGTAAGAACTTTTAGATAACTAAATCGTGTGGAAGTAAAAGCTGTGAAAATATATGAATGTTCTCAGAGATTTATTATAGCAGTTATCGAATCAAAATAGGTGCAGGTTTATGAAATATTGTAATCTAAGTAATATCGTGTTAGTGCAACTATAAGCAACTATGTGATAAATTCGTATCATACTGTAAACGTTCTTAAAACAATTATAAAGGTTATTATAACATTGAAACTGTGGAAATTCATTATAAAATTTAAAAAATCAAACTGTAGTTTCGTAGTTTGCCGTTTAATTTATTTTATACGGTGCCCTTGAGACATATCCACTGATAAGAAAAATGCTAGGAAATTCCAACAGCATTTTTATATGGTATCTCAGCAAATATTAGGGTTATCCAAAAATGACAATAGCATTTATGGACTACATTTTGGAAAAACTTACCGTGCTGCAGATAGAACTCAAAATTTTCTTTTATTTCCAAGATACAGGACAAAATTGAAAAATTTCCATTTTTGAAATTACCTCGTAACATTTGTATCTTATAAGATACTGAAAAATTTCAAAAGACACTTTATTCGGAATTTTTTACGTAGAAGGTAACTGCGCTGTCAGAATTTTACTACAGGATATGACAAAAAAAGTTATCAGATTTAACTCTATTTTAAATAGAGCATCCTGTATTTCTATATTCGATAAAATGAATCTGTAGAATCTCTTGTCGGTGATAGGCAACACTGCATATCTAATGTAATACTACAAAAAATACATGTTTGAAATAGTTCATTATGCAACCACGTTATTATCGTCATGTTCGAAATGTAATGTGAATTGAGAAGGATTTATTTGTTTGCAGTTATTCCTGTACCGCAATCTACTGAATACATTCCTCCAAAGTCATATTTATTCCATGTAGATAGGCCATTTTTCTATTTTATCAAAATGCATGTGCAAGATAGAACTTTTCCGTCCACACATCTATGGCCCAAAGTTCCAAATGAAAGAAGGCATGTTCTTGGAGTGACAGGGAGGGGAGATTTGGTTTTTAATCCCAATACAATTGTTGTTTTTCTAGGACGATACACTGGCAAAAATTGAAAAGGATATTAGGATACTTTAATCCCCACCTTGGTCAGAATTGCTTATGTAATTGTGCTGTTCATTATTTACCCTTTACTTTCTGTTACAATATTAATAAATTACAGTGCATCTTGTTTATTATGATTGATTTTTTTGTCACTCTAGTGAATTGTAAAATACAGTAAATAAAATAATGCCCATATCAATAAGTTATTAGAATTATAACGAGATAGTTAATATAGTTGAAAAATATCTTGACTAATCTTAGTAAAAAATAATGAGATGTTACTTAAATTACCAGTATTATTGAAAAGACTAATAATTCTACTTTAAACGCATAAACCATAAACCTATTAAATAAATTTTCTTAAATGTTAAATGGTTCATAACAAATTAGTATGGATTAATTGATGAATAGGAGTGCCTCAGCCAGATATGCTGCGAATTGAATGTTTGACGACAATGTCTAATATATTATTATATACAATACGGAATTTAGCATACTGTTTTATGAAAAAAAGGAAAAGCACTATCCAGACAGTAGTGTCATTATTATCAAATTTATCGCATATTAGTTATTCAGGAATCATGGATAGTGACTGAAAGAATAATAAAAAATCCTAAACATAGGATTGCTATTAATTGATCCTCAGAATATTGCATATTTAAATTATTTCGTATAGGTACTATACAACTACACATAAATAAATTTTTTATTATCATTATAATATGCCTCTTTACTTACCTCAATAAAAATAGATGTACACTATTTCCACATAAATATAAGAATGTAAGCTACAAAATAGTAACACACAAGTTTATTATTAATCATGACTATGTACAAAACGAATATAACAATTATTAAATTAAATGCTGACATCACATTGATAATAGTATATTTTGCAAATTGGCGTATTTTATATCTTCATACATATATCCTAATACTTGGAACTACTGCCTGCTCCAAACGAGACGCTAGAATAACTTGTGGCTCCTTTATCACTTCCTCCATAACCACTTCCAAGGGAGATGGAACTGCTTCCGTGACTTCCTCCATACCCTCCTCCAAGAGAAGCTAAACTGCTCCCATGACCTCCTCCATATCCTCCTCCTATAGAAGTGGAGCTGCTGCCGTATCCTCCTCCAACAGAACCGAAATTATCTCCATGACCTCCATATCCTCCTCCAAGAGAAATTGAACTTCCTCCTAAAGAGCTACCATGTCCAACAGAATATGAACTAGAGTAACCTCCTTCAGATCCACTTCCATATCCTTCAAGTCCTCCTCCAACTCCGCCTCCAAATCCTCCGCCAATTCCACCTCCAAGACCTCCCCCTATTCCACCTCCAGTACCTCCACCACCTCCTCCGACGTAGACAGGTTGAGCCACGGGAACAACAATAGTTTGTGGTACTCTCACTGGGTAAGGTTGTGCGACGGTTACAGGGTAGGGTTGAGGTACTGGTACACCAACAGGTTGTGCTACTGGTACTCTAACAGGAGTTGGCACGGCAACTGGAACTGGACGCCTTATCACTACTGGATAGGGTCTTGGTATTTCTACAGGTTGTGCCACTGGTACAGATACCTAGAAATATTAATTGCATAGTATGCTTCAATCTTCCCCGTATGTTTCAAAATTTTATTAGAAGATGTCACATTGTAAGTTCAAAACAGTATAAATTCATAGTAGAGGACGATACTAAATGATCTATTTTTTAAACATTTTGTGATGTATGTTATTTAGACAGAACGTCAGCTGGGACAGTAAAAGCTTCATATCATTGTGGCTAATTAAAAATAACTTACCTGAACTGGTCTGGGTACGGGTACAGCTACAGGTTGGGCAACTGGTACCGGCACACGTCTAGTAACTGTAACTGGGTAGGGTTGTGGTACAGGGACTGGCACAGCTTCGTTTACTGTGGTTACTGTAGCACCTCCACCGCCACCTCCTGCACCACCACCAAATCCACCTCCTATACCTCCGCTGAAACCACCCCCGAAACCGCCTCCTAATCCACCTCCATATCCGCCACCGCCAGAGGAGGATCCACCATATCCGCTGCTGCTAAAGGACCCACTATGTCCGCCACTACCAGAGGAACCACCATCGTAAGAGATGCCGTTTTCATGGCCGCCTAAGGAGATGCTACTGCTTCCATATCCTCCATGTGAGCTGCCAATATCACTTTCGAAAATTCCACGTTTGTCATTTTTGTTTACTGATTTTTTTGATGCCTCGCTGCATTGACCATAACAGGCGACTGCTAATACCAATAATGCTACCTAAAATAAATATGTATGTATATTAATATGGAAACCGAAAAGTTGCTCTTAGCTGATTTCTAAACTGGGCATATATAACAGTATTGATTCGGTTTACGTTTCTGCGAAGTAGTTCTTAGCAAAACTATCGGTTGGAAGTAATTCGGATTATGTCACCCTGTGACTTCTACTTAGCAGGGTTAGTTAGGTACTTATTAAATTATTAATTAATTTAAACTATAATTTAAATTGAAAAATAACGAGGTAAAAATATTTTTTAACACTGCATTACAGATATGTTTAAATTTATAAATGGGTTAACTGTCAAGTAAAAAAAATCCCTTATGATGCGGACTTTTCTGTATACAATGTATAGTTTGATAAACACTATTTTTTTTAAAAGAGCGTAAGTAAATAACTCACCAGAAACACTCTCATGTTGATGTATGATGGTGAAAAACTGAGAATGATGACCACACTTTGGGGTGGTGGGCTTTATATACCGACACATGTGGAGAGGGTTTCTATAAAAAAAACACAAACTTAGCATGACTTAAAAATTCCAGACTTTCACCGGGAGAATGACTAATAATTCATCATTTAAACAGGGATGCTTGGTTGAACATCAATAATTAACGCGAACAATTACCTTTAAAATTAACATTCTTCACAATGTTTTAAATATGGATGGTCGATGGTCCACAAAACTAAGAAAAATAATGTTCAAAGTTTTATTTTATATACGGCTAAATAATTATTTAAAATGATAAACTAAAGTTGATATTTATAAAGAAATTAATACAATGAAAATATTTTATACCGACTATTCCAATCACAGAATTTTCATCCAATCAAAAATCGACATTTCCATAAAAGTCCTATTTAATATCGGCAAAACTAGACAGTTTTTTCACACGTTCTGAACCAATGGAATTCAATCTCACATCAACCATAGTCAGTTAAATCCAGTTAGCTGATGTTTTTGTCAGTTTTGACAACATGCTGACATTTACGAGTTCAAATTCTTAGTTCCTAAATTAATAATAGAGGCACCACTCTAAGGTCATCATGACACCTAAGTAAAAATTGCAGAATACTGTAATACATTTGTTTGATTAATATTCTTGACAGTGGCGGTTCGTGGTTCAAGAGATAGGCAGGCCAATTAGAAAAGTTTACTGTATTACCTACTTTTTAAAGTGATTTAAATTCCAAGTCGATCCTCCGGTCTTTTTGAGATGCAAAGTGGTCAATTACTTTTTCATTAAAGTCTTTTTATCTTCTTTATTAATGCCCTTTCTATGGTAAGCATAGCTAAAGACGATAACCTTTCCTGACCCATGGTATTTCTTAAAAATGTCTTTATTCTTTTTAAGTGGAAAAACAACATTCACTTTCGATGGTAGTCATAAGGAGAGTACACAAGATTTTTAATAGTTTGACACTTTCAGAGAAAGTATTGCACAAATTATTGTTAATAAAAAGCTGTAACAAAGCAACTGCACCTTCACTATTGGAAAAATCTTCTCGGCTATATAGTACTTCTAATTCAGTTTTAAGTTTCAAATCATTTATGACTGGATACTCCGTTTTAACTAATTTAAACATATCTTGAGGAAAGCTTTTTTTATAATCTTTAAATGAAATAACTGAGACACTGCTAAATGATTACTGAAGCCAAACCTGTTTTTAATCTCAGATGTAATTATATCACAAACTTCTAATGAAATTCTCCTTTTTGATTATTCCGTTTTACATCTCTGGGCAGACTGCATGGATGTCTCCTCCAAATAGTTATTCAAAATTTTATTTCTGATGTCTTCAATTTTACTATTAAAAACGCCAATACACTTATTTACTGTTATGACATCGATATTACATTCTTGTAATTGATTGAACAATATATCACAATGAGGCATAACTAAATGAAGAAAATTTAACCAGTAAAGAAAATGTTCATTTTGTAAGTGGTTTTTTAAACCAATAGCTTGGTTTAGAGTGTTGTTTTCTGATTCATTATCAATGATTTTTTCTAAACAATCTAATAATTCTGTTCGATAGGTATAAACAGTCTCTATGCACTTTGTATTAAAATTCCATCGTGTTAGGACCGCTTTAGGTAATTTCACCTTAACAACATTATCTAACACGGCTGTTCTTTTTGGCGATTTTCCAAAGAATGAAGAAGAGCTATGTAAATTAGCAAAAACAAATTATATGCTTTTATCCTGACTTGATGCTTCTTATAAAATTAAATTTAGTTGATGAGCGTAACAATGAATAAAATTTGCTGAAGGATAACTTTTTTTAATTTTGGCTTGTACAGCTCCAAAAGCACCACTCATTACTGATGTTCCATCATAACTTTGTGCTATCAATTTTTCAGGCCTATCATTAATTTTCACACATTCTAACTCTTTTAAAATTACATCTGTCAAATGCTGCGATGTCGTTCCTTGAGGCTGAATAAATTTCCAAAATCTCTCACATACTACACCATCTAAAACGTATCTAAACACAAAAACTACTTGTACTTTATTAAAACTATCTGTGGTTTCATCTTCTTTTTTCTTATCAAGAGATGTTTGCTTTATCGTCATATTAGGTTTTGGACGGCCACCACCTTTGAATTTCACTCGGTCTGCATAACCCAACTTATGTCCATCTTTCAGTTTTAATATATTTTGTCACTCATATTTAATAGTAAACACCAAAAACATTGTTTTACTTAATTTCACGACAAGTAGAGATTTACTAATAAAATGTTCACAAATAAAAACATTAAAAACAACGCGACAGAATTTACCGACCAACGCGTACCTAGTCAGCATTAAGACTGCTCTATTGACCTTCGTGCGTTACCGTTTCCGTAAAATATGCCAGGCACATTGTCCCCGCCAGTGTTTTCTGTCTCTTTTGCTTTCTGACGATTCGCACATAAGTCTATTTCACTTTAATTCGTTATAAATTCGGTCCGTAGCTAGCTTTGAGGACAAGAGTTGTGGATTGACCCAAGATTTTTAAATTCTATAAATGAATAATGTAATGAATATGAATGTAGACGCTCGGTGCTCGAGGGGATACGAAATCCTGCGATCTAGATATTTGAATAGTATTGTGCATAAAATGAACTAGAAACTTTAATATATTTTTTAAGAATATTGAAAATATATATATTATATATTATTAAACTTCAGAAAATGAATAGCTCTATTTTTTTATTTGTATGTGGGAGGTCATTGACCAAATGACCTTATAGAAGAACCGCCGTTGATTCTTGATTTACCCACTGATCTGGCTGACTATTCATCAACCAACATAGTTGTTCAGAGCCAAAATTTCAATTGTTTCCACTTACAGTCAGCTAAATCCGCTTAATTGAATTAAGCTGACTTGGCTCTAAGAAATCAAAAAATAAAAATGATGTCAAAGTGCCCGGCAGTGACTGTCAGTACGAACTGCAAACAGAATTATTCTGAGCCGTGCTTAAAAATGAACGAAAATAGTCAAAACAGTATGAGATTTGAAGAAGTATCTTTCGAAAGTATTAATAAAGTACTGTATAGAGTTATTTATTTGAGTCACCCTATAATGTTTCATCACATCTTCTTTGGATGTTAAGCACGAATTTCTTAATAAAATCTGGATCTCTGATACAATACTAATAAAATGTCCCCTATATGTAGGCTACCATACTGTGAGCAATTTATATTGGCTACATATTAACCAATTATAGAAGTCCTGGAGTGGGTTGGAACCTTTGATGTGAAGATAACACTGACGTAGTTTTCCACTCAACACCAAAACCCTATATACTGCACTCGACGCGCGTTTCGCCAACCAAGTTGGCATCATCTGGAGATAATTAAAAGAGGATTGAAACTATGTTGATGTACAATTATAGAAGGTTATGAGCCCGCGGATATTTAAATCGTGTTTACCTCACACGTTAGTTAATTTCCGTGATTATTTTTTAATGTTTTTATTTTTCAGTCATTTAGCAGTATTTTTTTATCAAGTTTTTAATTTTTTCCAATTTTATTGTTATTATAGTGAGAATAATCTAATTATATTATACTACTGAGATTATTTTGTAGTAATTTGTTTTTCTACATTGACGTGTTTTCTGATTTTGATATCTGTCATCAGTCATCAGTAGAGCTAGAGCTGTCCGAGGTCACCTGGCCGACAGAGCCGTCATATGACTCATATGTTTACATCATATCATAATACTTGAATAAGTACAGTAAATGGAAATAAATTTTAACAATAATGTTACATTTTATAAAAATTTGTATAAAATTCACCCTTTTAAGCAGATTTATGAAGTAGTTTGGTTGTCGTCATCACAAAGTGGGGAAGATCTATAGTATAATAGCATCAGGTATGTTTCTACAGCTGTCTCCGTCAGCGATGTTCGCTTTGGTGAAAAAATATGTTTTGCATTTTGAAAATGACCATTCGACATCTACGGATGTAATACAGGCATAAGTAAAACAATCTGTGAACTCAGTTAACGAAGTTGTAGATGCACCATCACAAATTTGTCTTAATTTGCTAAAATCAGGATCTTTCTGTAATACACTCTTGAATTTTTCACTAACGCGATTATTTTTTGCGTCATTTATAGCCTGTAGCTGTGTATTTACGTCGTCCACTGTTTGCAGCGATTCCACTAACGACAACGAACTATTTTGCAATTTTTCTATTGCGTCGTGTAGTCCTCTATAATTATTATTAATAGTTTTTAAATCTGTTTCAAGGGAAACGTCTTGAAAGCTTGTCTGGCTTTCCCTAATAGCTGCAGCCTCGTTAGTGTTGAACTGTAGTATCACAGCTTTTATTTGTTGAAAATATTCAGCATAATAAAAGCCGCTTTCAACCACGTTCTCCAACGTGTAAGAATCGGCTCTGGTGGTTCAGAGATACCAGGACACTGTCTGTGAAATGCTCGAAGCCGTTTAGGAGATTTGAGAAAAACTTTTTTTGTATTTGCTATTAATGCATCTACCTCTGGAAAACATTTTCGAATCGTTTCTGCCACAAGATGTAACGCATGCACTTTACACGTAACATGTAAAAACCTACAATTGTCTCTTTGAAAAGAACGGCCTACCATGCGCATTGTCGCAGCACCATCAGTCACAAACATCAATACTTGACTTGTTGAAAGTTCAAATTTTTCGAATGTCTCCAACACCCCACGCGTAATTATTTCGCCAGTACACGCAGTTAGTCTTTTACTAGCTAGTAAAAGTGGAAATGTTAGTTTAAGAGGGCCCAGTACACGTACTATAATATTTAAAATAGAATTTTTTTTACAATCTGTCGTCTCGTCAATACATAACCAGAGCCGTGTATTTTTTAATCCACATTTAATCCTATTTACAATGTCTTCACGAACAGCTGGAATATATCTACGTAACGATGTACGACTTGGTAAGTTCACCTGGGGATTGTTATTCCAAAACTTCCGAAATGGTTGTTTATCCAGTATGTGTAGCGGAATATTACAGGCTATTAACATTAACAATAAATCAAACATAAACTGAGTTGTCAAAGGCATGCCATTTTTTTTATTTTGATGTTGCACGGTGTTGATATGACGACCACAATCTGTTTTTGTGCCAGCACATTAAGTCTTGATTACAAACTTTACAAATTATTTTGCATCCGTCATAGAATAAATCCGGAAATTCACCGATAAATTTATTCACTGTGTCCGCGTACGGTCGTTTTTTACCCTTTGGCGCGTTTGACATTATGTATAATTTATAGGTACAACCTCATGCATTAACCTTTCAAATAAGACTGCAGCGTAAATCACTTCTAAATCGGCACGTGTGACGCCATCGCAAGACCGTGGCTGTACTTCAGCCACCTCGGACAGCTCTAGTCATCAGTTATATCTTGAATTTTAAAAAATTAATCAAAAACGATTTAGTTCAGCATCAGTGGAAGAAATGATCATACAAATTAAAGAAAATGCATGTAAAAATACTATGGTAAGTAATATTTCGATACGAAAACATTTCCCAATCATTTTGTGACGAAAGTGATTACAAACTAGAATAAAATATAAGTCACGGATGAAACATTTACAATAATTGTGTTTTCCTGTTCAAAACTTTAGCACAGTTCAATTTTGACTCACTATAAGGTTATTTTATTTAGTTTAAATTGAGACAATTGTTGAAAAAATTATGTTAAAAAGTTATATTTTGTTTTTCTTTCTCTTTTTTGGAACTTGCTCCCACATGAATAATTCCTCATTATCTAAAAAAATATAGTTAGTTACCCAGTATGTTACTGGAAAAATAAACCTCTGCATTTATGACTTTACATCAAAAGATTAGTCAGAGGGTGTTTTTTTTGACAATTAATATGAGACACAAAAAATAATAGTATTATTCCCTAACGTGTCGGAAAACGAATCTGTTTCCTTTTTCAGTTATTTATTTATGTAAGGTTAGGTGAGCATAAAAGTTATATTAGAAAGGGTGAAATTGAAAAATCGATAATTTGCGAACATGCTTGGGAAAATGGATATAGAATAAACTGAGATTCGGCAAACATTTTAGCAAAAGAAGCGGACAACAAAAAAAGAAACATAGAGGAATCAATAATAATATTATTGAATGAAGAAAAATGTTTATCATATTGCTCTGTGGATTTTGGTACAACGTGGTTACTGATATTAAAAGAAGAATTAAACAAAATTAATACCTATTGTATAATTTTTAAGTATCAACATTTTTATGTAAGTATCTATGGATGTTACATAAACAAATAAAATATAGAGTGGAATGAAAAAATAATAACGCTGAAAAATATTTTTGCTAATTTTTATTTACTACTTTTATAAAACGTATCATAGATAAGTACAACATATATCTTTTTAAACAATTATTTTCCCGGCTATTTGCCAAAACGCTGAAACTTGGATTACAAAAGGGATAATATGCACGTTATGTTCAGTGTGACTGACTCAATAATGTTATTTTTAGTTCCAACTATTCTGTTCAGTAAAACCAAAGATAAATGAAACAAACCAGTTGAACAATCACTTTAAAAACTTTAAAACATCTGCCGACACGTGTTTCTGCTTTTTTAGCTTCGTCTGGACAGCTCATTTTACTAGTATTTAGTTACTTTGCATCTTTTAAGAAGAGAAAACCTAATATATTTTTATTTTTAAATAATATATGTTAAGTTTCATGTTTAACATATTCTAAAAGAAAATAAGTAACTTTGGAAATGGAAACAGAATCGTTTTCCGAAACGTTAGGGAATTATATTATAATTTTTGTGTGTCATGTTAGTTGTCAAAAAACACCCTCTGACAAATCTTTTGACGTAAAGTTACAAGCGCAGAAGTTTATTTTTTCAGTAACATACTGGGTAACTAACTATATTTTTTAGATAACGTAGAATTATTCATGTGGTAGTAAGTCCCAAAAAAAGAGAAAGAAAAAAAATTTGTTTAACAGGATTTTCTCAACAATTGTGTCAATTTAAACTAAATAAAGTAACTTTATAGTGCGTCAAAATTAAACTGTGCTAAAATGTTGAACATGAAACAATTATTGTAAATGTTTCATACGTGACTGTTATATTTTATTCTTTTCGTCACAAAATGATTGGGAAATGTTTTCGTATCAAACTACTACTTACCATAGTATTTTTATATGCATTTTCTTTAGTTTGTATGATAACTATTGATGTTTGATTACTACCACACATACGAGTGAACGTTATACCTTTTTCTTTTTCTTTCTGGTCGAACTTTCCCAACCAGGAACCAAACAATGTATTTTTAATTAACCGCACAGAGAAGTTCTACACCAAACAATAACCACAAAATGTTACTCAAAAAACTAATAAATACAGAACAAATCTAATGAAACTTACAAATCAGGCAAAAAGTACAATAATTAATAAATCCAATCACATATATATATATATATATATATATATATATATATATATATATATATATATATATATATATATATATATATATATATATATATATATATATATACATTTTTTTTCTTTTCTTGACCGTTAATATCAATTGATATTGATAGTTTCTTTTTCTGTGGGGAATTCGGTCAGGTATGACTAATTTAATTTTTTTTTCCTAACGTTTCGGTTTATTACACCATCATCAGAGAACTACAATTAGTATAATAGTTTAAAAACATAGTTATGATTATTTTACATTAAAATTTACTTACACTATTAATTACTAGGAATTTGTTTTAAAATTTTATTACATGTTGTTTGGTTGTCTGTTTTAACGCAACTGAGATATTTTTTAACATAGTTTGTGGGCTCTTGAAGTTTTGTTTATGTTACAGAGATAACGTTGGAATGTATATGGTTTATTGTGGGTGTTTTGCTTAAAATCCAATTACAGCACATCACATAAACAAATCGTCCAAATATGACAATTGACAAACTGAAACCCAGTGTGGCAACGCGAAATCACTAATTTTTACCAATAATAAATTGAAATGTAACTAGATTGCCCACAGTATGGCGGCCCACTATACAGGGATATTTTCTCAAGGTCGAGTAATACCAATTGGAGATCCAGATTATATTGAGAAATTCGTGGTATTAAGCCACTGTCCTATAAATTATTTAAAATTATTTTTTAAATAAAGTAGGTTCGTAAAACAATTTTTTTCCTATCCAAAAATATCTGGCACCTTAAAAATATTGATCTGAAAATGAAACTTAAATGTAAAATATTTTGGATAATTAAAGTTTGACGTTTCGAAATACTCTCTGATTCAGTTCTCAAAACTAGAGGGAAATTTCTTTGATAAAAAGATCTTTTTAGAAGTGTCATATTTGACATTGTTAAAAAGGGCAATCCAGTAGTAGTAGTTATCAAGAGCACGAGATGGCAAGTGTAATTAGATAATCTCTTCATAGTAGCTGCGGGTTCGAATCCCGCCACTGGCACTAGCAATGTCGGTGGATATGGTTGTATGTGTGTGCGTTTTTCATAAGTGTAACCCTCGCACGTGCAGCTTAGGCTTTGGAATTGGGGTTGTCTAATTTCTGTGGTGCTTATTTATTAAAAACTCTCCTATGCTATAAAATGCGTTTGCCAACAGTATATGTTTTATTTCCTTTTTAAATGAAGATAACTTCATATTTTCAAAGATTTAAGATACACTGTTAAGTAAAAGAACGCAATTGTAGTATAAGAACTTTCTCAATGAGGCTGTTTTGTGAACAGGAGTCGACAATAATTCTTAGGTATTATAAATATGATTGTCTGTGGAGACTAAACATTTTCATGTATGTATAAATGCTAGGAATTGTAAAAATATTTTTGTTTATAAAAATGTCCTTAAAATTTTCCTATTTTTCAAGTTAAAGATTAACCTTGATAATCTTTTTTGGCAAGTGAACCCCTTGTTATAGGTAACTAAATCATCCCCGGATTACTTACTTATATTTAAAGACAGATGTGAATATGTCAAGGCGTAGTATACATTTAAGAGACCTGTCTATGCAATTGTGCCTTTTAACCGTAAGATTGCGAAGTAAGCTTTATTAAACAGTTTAAAGAAGTAATTAATATGTAATTCCTATGACATTCAACTATCTATAAAGGTGTCTAGGAACTGAGTTGTTTTGATTAACGATAACACTAGAAGTTAATGTTCTCCTAAAGTTAAAATTCATAATGATAAATTTTTTCAACTTGAATTTTATGGTAAAATGGTAAAATACTGTGCAACAGCAGATACTGAAACTGTAGTATTGTCTTCATACATCGTGGTAATGCCATGTTGAATGTGATCTGGTATAATCGTTAACGTAAATCAAAAATATTAGTGGCCCTAAAATTAAGTCTTGAGGGACACCCAGGCTTACAATGTGATTGTTAGATTGAAAATCATTGCAGTTTATCACTAGCTTTCGATTTTCCATGAAGTAATTACTACATTTAGAGTTGACCCTCGTATTCCATATATGCTAATTTTTCTAAAGTATTTGCTATCCACGGAATCGAAAGATTAATTAATGAATTGAAAAGTTTAGTGTTCCGAACATTTAATATAAATAAATGTACATATAAGCATTTAGCAAAGATAATTTCTATATGAATTACTAAGAACATCTTTTCTACATTGTATGCCGTATTTATTTATGTATTATTTATATCACCATTCTTTGCAATATTAATACAGGAGTGAAAGGAGGCCACAAAGAGATTTCAAAATAATGTTCTGATACATGGCATTTCATTTAAAAAAAATTTAGTTGACCCTGTAGCATCGTCTAGGCTCACCCTGTATATTTGAAAATAATTTCCGGTTATAGACTTTTTTATCTAGTTTATTTATGTTTTTAAATCAAGTTTCTAGCTATTACAGAATTCGACATATCGAAGTCGGACGCACTATTGCCCCACCCTGCGACTTGCGAAGCAAGTACCGAGGAGCAGCGACCTAGCCCAGGTGGACTAAACTACTGTTTTTAAATATGATTTGAACGAAACAACTACTCAGCTAGCAAATACTCCGACCTGCATTGGATTATACTTTCAAATCATGATAGATCGGTAGCCAATATCATTGGTCAATTCCTAACCAGACATAGACCGGTTTCGAACTTATTAGTTCTCCTAAGTATGCCATAGGTTATGGAACAGACAAATGATAGTGGCTAACTTGCTAGTCATATACTGACTAAGGTAAATTGAGTAGTGGTGAGAGGTATGTGAAACTTCTCATATGGTCCAAATGTCTACTATCCGACCGACATCATAGATGTCTCTGTGGTGGATAGCGACTTGCGAACTTTTCTGTTTTATAACCTATGGCATACTGAGGAGAACTAATAAGTTCGAAATCGGTCTATGTCTGATTAGGAATTGACAAATGATATTGGCTACCGATCTATCATGATTTGAAGGTATAATCCAATACAGGTCGGGGTATTTGCCCGCTGAGTAGTTGTTTCGTTCAAATCATATTTAAAAACAGTAGTTTAGTCCACCTGGGCTAGAGGTCGCCTCTCGGTACTTGCTTCGCAAGTCGCTATCCGCCACAGAGACATCTATGATGTCGGTCGGGTAGTAGCAATTGGACCATATGAGAAGTTTCACAACCTCTCACCACTACTCAAGTAACCGGGCAAATTTCGTCTTTTTTTCGATTACGTCATTTTGAGATAGAAACTCAAAACCGTTTTTTTTAGCACACCCCTTTAAGGGGGGTGTAGCTAGACAAGAAAGGGTTATTTTGAAAATTTTTATACGAAGAATCCACCTTAATTTTCGACAGGGGGATCTCCAGTTAAATTTTTTGCAAGTTATTACGGGACACCCTGCATTACAGGTATATAAATAAACACACGATATCAATTTTTTATGTGGCGTATTTATTGATGTTTATATTGTTCTTATAAGTGCCGGTTCTGAAAAATGGAAAACATATCCATACCCTGATAATCATGCCTGTTGTACAAATGTAGTTGAGCCAAAGTGCAGTTGAATTTAGTTTAAAATCCAGATTACTTTGACTGAAACAAACTTTTTTTTACAGGTGGGCTAACGTTGTTTTCTGCTAGACGTCCACCAAAGTTTAGTTTCCTGGCCGACCACCCTTTCTTGTTCTACATCAAATACAATGGAATCATCCTTTTTGTTGGACACCATACACTTTAAAATACAATATAACTATAATTCTATTTGCATTTAAAAGATGGTTTCATTTTTATGTTTGCACGATAAGATACACAAAAGTAGTTAATTTATGCAAAAATTGTTAATATGCATTCAAGTTATTTTAAAAGGTCCTTGAAATATCCTAAAAATAATGAAAAATTCGATGTTATAAAATATTCTATATTTTTTTACCTTTCTTGGGACTTTTTACCACATCAATGATGCTTCTAATAGAGTATAGAAGGTTACTGTGGAATGAGATATAATAGGAAGAAAAAGATCATGGAAGACGCCCGCAAGAAAGGATAGAATCCGCCGACACGTGTTTCTGAGTCACTACTCGTTATCAAGACGGCTATAAGTTGTACGGATGGGCACAACTTAGGTTCTACAAACACAAAGGAAACCACTGACAGGAAGCCATGTGGATTGGTCCATCTGTAAGTAAAGGATTAGTTAGACTCACCCGTTGTCCAGTATCTGTACCTTCGGCCTCTTGTGCTACGGAGCGCCGGCCGGATCATAATTGCTGGCCTCCCTGATCAGCGGGTTCCTATGTTCCTCGGCTAAGGTGTACAGTTTCTTCGCTCTATCCCGGATGATTTCGGTGACTGGTGTGTACTCCAGGTCCCTGAAGATGTCAGCGTTTCTAACGTACTATGGTGCGCCCACCGTTGTCTTGATGGCCACGTTTTCCACGGCTTGAATCTTCTTTAGGTAGGTCTTCGCTTGGTATCCCCATGCTATGGAGGCGTAGGTCAGCTGTGGTCTGATGAGTGCTTTGACTAGCAGAAGCTTGTTCCTCAGATTGAGTCAGTTCTGGTTCCCTACCATTCATTGGGTAGATGAGAGCTCTCGTCCGCTTGGCCTTTACTACGATGGCTTCGGTGTTCTGTCTCCATGTCAGGCCTTTGTCCATGATTACGCCAAGGTACTTGACGGAATCGTGCCATTGGATGTCCTCGCCGAACATGGAAATGTGTCCTGTGGGGGTTTCCTTGCGTCCTTTCCTGAAGAGAATCGTCTGGCTTTTCTTCGCGTTGACTGCGACTGTCCATTTGATGCACCATTCTTCCAGAAGAGAGGCTGCCTCTTGGAGTCTTCTGGTGGCAGTTCTTGTACTCCAGGATCTGGCAGTGAAGGCCGAGTCGTCCGTGTAAACTGCCATGGCGGTGCCTTCGGTCCTTGGGAGATCAGAGGTGAAGATAGCGAACAGGTGGGGTGATAGCACAGAGCCATGGGGGACTCCAGCTTCCATCGGTCGATACGTGGACACGCTATCCCTGATCCTCACACGCATCTGTCTCCCGTGCAGGTATGATCTAACTAGTTTGACGAGTGCAATGGGATAACCCATACTCATCATTTTAGCTAGTAGACCATCGTGCCAGAAGCCTTCGCAATGTCCAGGAGTAATGCTGCCGTGACCTGTCTTTGGTTGTAACCTTTGGTGACTTCTTCGGTGATCCTGAGCACTTGGAGTTCCGTACTATGTCCTGTCCTGTACGCGAACTGTTCATCCGGGATGATTTGGAGCTCTTCGGTTTCTTGTGTTTGTAGAACCTAAGTTGTGCCCATCCTTACAACTTATAGCCGTCTTGATAACGAGTAGTAACTCAAAAACACGTGTCGGCGGATTTTATCCTTTTTTTGCGGGCATCACCCATGATTCTTTTCTTCCTAGGATGCTTAAATATTTAGAAAGAACGGTATCCTGGATAATAAATAATTTTAATTTATGTAAATAGAATGAATGATGACTGTACTGATGATAGCAATGATTTCACAAGTTGTGGTTAGGCCGATATAAATCGAAAAATATTGCATTTCACACAGTTTATAATCATGATAATATTGACAAAATTTGTCGATTTTCAAGCTAAACTCAAGAAAAAACTATTAGAATTTAGCTTGCAATGCAATACAATTAACCATATAATAAAATAATATTTATTAAGTTTATTGTGTTTCCTGTAAATAATTTGAGCATACGTGGATTGCTTGTGAAGCTCACAAAATAAATACAGACGACGCATGATATATTGTATTAACATAATTCAAGTATACTTACTTGTAGGGCTTTTACTACTACTCAAAACTGGGCGAAATTAGCAAATTCCATCAGATTTTGGTTCAATTTCAACAGAAAACAATATTTAAAAGTGTAAATAATGTATAAGTTAAGTCTTTATGTCAAATACTGGCAGTTACCGGGTATTTTGGCAAAAAAATAATTTTTATCCGGCTAAATTAATTTTTTTAGCCATATCAAAATGGATTTTTGGAAAAATTGGAAAAAACCGCCTCATATCACTACAAAATTATTGAGGATTTTATAAAATCGGGTTATCATTTTCTCATGTTTCAGAAGTAACCATTAGCTTGAATCTGTTTTCATTTAACTGACCTAATACAACTTATTCTGCTGCCAAGATTTCAATGATGCTAACAAAAAAATTAAACCACCTTGTATCCAATGAATGTTTGCTTGCTTTAAATAATGTACATGAAGAATTTAATTTTTCGGAGAAATATATAAATATTTTCTTTATTTTCGTTTGATTAGTTTCATTTCATTTTTCAAATATTGAGGAGTACAGAAAATAAATCTATTTTTGAAAACAGCTGAGTTCGGTTTCTTGTTCATTTTGCTAACCTCCATCGAACCCTGGGTGCAGTTGCAAACAAAGCGCATTTAATCGCCTTTAAAATCGAACACAAAATTGATATTTTCTTACAAAAGTGTATAAATCCAACATTCAAATAAAATCGGAAGTTTTAATTCACATTTGTCGTCCATTTCCTTTCAAAACTGAAAGAAATATGTTTTCTTTGTTGACTGATCTATTATAAATACATATTTATATATTTTCTTTCAAATATTTCATGTTTTGATGTAAGTAATCTAAACTTGTTGAAGGTTTTTAGATTATTGGGTAGGGAGTCATATTAAATAACAAGTTTACGAAACAGGTTATCTTGAATTGGACTGTTGGGTGTGCTATTTGTATAATAGTAATTTCATCTTCTGATATTATAGGAATTAATTTTATTTACACGTCCCATTCTCGAAGAAAAATAATCTGGTGCCATTTAATAGCCGGCCAGCCTAGTACTTTAAACAGTATTTTAAAGTTTGTGTATTCACTCGTTTTGCAAAATCTGCAATCAA
>JANEYF010003049.1:392500-430771 GCA_029963845.1 Rhamnusium bicolor
CCTTTTTAGTCCCAGGGATAAAAACGGCAGGCATATTCTGTGTTACTACAGGTAAATCGACTTTGATCATATCAAAAACAAGAAAATAACAAGAGGTTATCTTTTAAATTGTCATAATAGCTTTTAACTTCTCCTACCATACTTACTGATAGTGTTAACCTTTTACTAACTGTACACTTATTAATGATAAACAAAACAAGAATTTTGATAAAGATATTTGATAAAGACATAGGGGCTCTATTCAAGTCATATTTGGGAGTGGGGAGTCTAAGATATTAACACATATTTAAGTGGTTCATCTTTACGTACTTCAGAATCAACTGTTGGCTTGTTGTGTGAGCCTCTGAAAGAACTGATTCCAGACGTCTTATTTAAAAAACAGGTTGGTAAGTTACTTCTAATTTTACACAAATATAATTATTTAAATTATTAAAAATAATTTCAATTTATTAAGAAGGCAAAAACATGTTTTTAGTTTTATTAGCTGTAAATGTGATGGGTATATGTACATGTCGCCAGTACTTTTCTTATTTACTTATTTTTTTAAATTTGTTGTAAATTCCTACCTGCCTTACGATTTCATGTTTACATACTTGATACTGGTTTAAACAGAACGATTACACTTAATTAACATTCAGGTTTGTTAATTACATTTCATTGGTATATTTTGTCAACAACTTAAAACAAATCGTAGCGTTTCTGAAATACAGATAAAGTGAGAGTGTGACAGTGAGATTTTCAGCTATCAGGGTGGTGTGTAGCTCTGAAAACAGTAGTTTGAAATTAATTCAATTGATCCTTAAATAAGAATTTGAAATTTTTTTTTAGCTAAATTATTTCAGAATAAATAAATATAGAATTACAAATCTCTCTCTCTAACACTATCTCTTTATTCTGCTCGCTTGGTGGTGTATTTTTTTATATTGTTTAAATAATATTTATGGGTTTATGGGTTATGAGGTTTCTACTATTCATAAAATTGTCGGAGTGATACTTCTAAAAACATTTATTATCCTTTCCTTAAAATTTTGGATTGTTGTTGGTGTGATGTTTTTATAGGCATCATGTAACACGCTTATTATAATACCATCTCTTGAATTATTTGAAGAAATCCGTCATCTCTAATTTTTATTGCTAAATTTTCCAGTTATTGTTCAATAAATTGAAAATGGCCACAAATAGCC
The DNA here is from genome assembly GCA_029963845.1 of Rhamnusium bicolor. NCBI lineage: Eukaryota > Metazoa > Arthropoda > Insecta > Coleoptera > Cerambycidae > Rhamnusium > Rhamnusium bicolor. The sequence continues at coordinate 393,685 of JANEYF010003049.1, forward strand.
ATAGGAATGTACGTACAAAAAACTTTTCATTTTTCAATCCTACATCACATCGTCCAAAAATACACAGGGTGTTCCATTTGAAAAAATTGAGAAAATTCCTCTCAAAAAGTTGTAAATTTAATATACTTTTAGGAAGCAAAATTGGCTGAGTGTCATCACACAGATGTCTCATAACTGGTACTAACATATTTTTTCTTATAATCAATAGTTATGATTGTAGTGATGTTTTTAATATACACGTGTAATGGTATAATTTCAACAAAAAAAAATCATTACATCTAAGTAGTTGGGAAAAAGTCAATAATAATACAAGAGTGAAAGGAGGCCACAAAGAGGTTTCAAAAAATGTTCTGATATACATGGCATTTCATTTAAAAAAATTTTAGTTCTACCGTGTAGAATCGTCAGGGCTCGCCCTGTATATTCGAAAACAATTTCCGGTTATAAATTTTTTGTCTAGTTTATTAATGTTTTTAAATCATAGAACTTGAGATATCTAAGTCGGACGCACTATTGCCCCACCCTGTATATGCCTGCGTGGACATAGAAAAACTAAAAATTAAATAATATTATTAGTTCCGTTTCATTATCTAAATAAACATATATGTTGGTAATATAAAAATATCTTTTATCTAAAATATATAGCAGTAAAAATTTATTGACCAGGAAATATAAATCAGAGAGGTTAAATGCAACAATGAAATTAAAAATACAAAATACAGTTCAAAGATCAATTAATTTAGGTTAATTTAAGTAACTTTATTTCGAATCCAGATTGTTTCCTTATTGACAAACGAAACAATTTTCCTTCTCTCTAAAATTGAAAACCATTTATTTTGAGGTTCTTAAATGTTTAGTGGCCTGCCATATATTAATATTACAACTTAGTGGGAATAGATCAATTAAAATAGAAAAAACTTTTAATTTAGTGAACATTTCGCTGTTTATTAACAGCCTCAGGACTCTAAAAGGGAAAAAATTTACGACAGTATTGGACAAATACAAAAATAATGTTTTTTTTAATAAATGCATATACATATATAGACAAAAATAAATACACGTTTATTATACATATACATAATATTCTAGATTAAACTTACGCTATTATTAAAAAAATACGTTTACATACAAGAAGTACATTTTTATCAACAGCATGATTTCAATCTAGAATGTGTTATGTATATGCATATACATGGTATGTGTATTTATATGTTTGTATATTTATGTGTATATATGTATACAGATTAAAACACGAAGGGGCAAACACGGTATGCATCAGCTGTGCTGAACCGAATTCACCGATTCGCGAATATGATTCACCCTCCGCTGCTAATGGTCAAACATAAATAGCGCATATTTTGTGCATATTTATTTAAAAAAACGTTATTTCTTATCTTTGTCCAACATTGTCGTACATTTGTTCTCTTTTATAGTCCTGAGGATGGTAACAGACATAGCGAAACAACGAATAAATTAGAAAATATTTTTTTCTGTTTTAGTCGACTTATTCCCACTAAATTGTGATATTAATTTATTTTTAGAACATGCACATCCGGGGATCCTTATATTTTTCGCTAAATTTGTCTGTTAAATTTTTTTTTTTTGCAAAAATTTATATATCGCCTGCAATACTTGTTTTCAACTTCAGTTTTCCATGATTTAAGAAGGATTATATTTCACCTGACACAGTTTTTTTATAAAGTAACTAATGATTAAAGAAATAACTAATAATAAAGATTGCTTCTGATGTTAAGCCATAGTACTATAAAGCAACTTTAATTATCTGTAGTAATATATTAAGTGCATTAAAAATTATCGAAAATTCAACGCATGAAAATGTGTTGCCTAGAAACTGCTTGAGTTCATTTTGATGTGATTTGACAGAAGTGCCCGAGACGCAGTCGATGGTACTTTTTCAGTCAAATCACATCGAAATAAACGAATGCGGTTTCTTCAAGGCAACACGCTTTGAATGCTCAATTTTCAGAATATTTTTAATGCACGAAATATATTTATTAGACTATTTTCAGAACAAAACATGGAACAAGAAATATTTTTTATTATTAACTGAATTAACAATTCAAATTATTACAATCACGGCTGGGTATACTTTTATACCCGTGTCACAATTTTTAAGCGGATTTATTTAAAAATCGAATTTTAAAATTATTATTTTTTTATAGAAAAACCCAAAATATCTAAAAAGTAGGTAATTAGTTATGTTCCTTTTGCTTCTGTAAGCCTGCTATCTTCACAGAAAAATAAAAAAAGAAAGAAAAAATCCTCGATATTTATATTGATTCAACTGACGTTATAAGCTGTCAACCCCAGTGCAATTTTCGCTATAATTTTATGTAAAATTTTCACTTGGAATGCAATTTTCGCTGAAAGTTTATCCTTATTGGTCCAAATTTTCAAAATCTTGCTATTTCATTGGTTCTTATATTGTGAAGGAAATAGTCAGAGTAAGTTTATTTTATTATTGTTCATTATTTGTTATTTTAATATTTATTTAAAGGTGTCATCGTTAATTTTATAATCACTTTAAAATGATTATGCAACATAATAGTACGAAATATTACTTTTAAAATTCGATGTAAGTATGACTTAGATCATGTTATCGTCTTATTAATTGTGACGTCTTAATTTTTCTTTTTCCGTTGAGATTTTCTGTTATATGAATATATTGTCTAAACTTGATATACGGCTAAAAATTCAAATTGTCTAGTACATTACTGAGGAAAGCGTAATCAGTCCCGTGTCTTTATGTTAACGTAATAGTCAAGGTTTGTTTTTTTGACAAATAATGTAAATCAAAAATATTTAATGTGGCCAGCACATAACTTTCGTATACCGGTATATATCATCCTAATCTAAAAAAATCATTGTATTTAATTATTCACTTACCTCAATTAAATTTTAATAGCGTACCTTGAAATGTTTCATTAAAATTTTTAAATAATTAATTATCAACGTTACTCGATACTTTCAATAATAACTGATGTCATATATTTTAATAATTTTTTTGGTGTTGACATTGACATTTTTGTAACTAAATTAGACCTTTCAAAGGTCAAACTGTTAAATTTATCCTAACCCCATTTTATGAGGCCAAATGAGTAAAATATTTCAGTTTAAATCAGCTTTATTTAAGTATTTGGAAAATATATTTTATTCGCTTGATATAGTAGATATGATTTATAATCTTTCAAGAATATATTTTTTTGTAAAGTCAAATACAAAAAGGTTTGGGTCTTGTGAACCCAATTGGCCAATTTTGCTTATCACCGAATTTTCTATTGTCTTTGGCCGTTAGAACAAGTGTACCAAATTTGAAAGCTTTATCTCAAAAACTGTGGCTGCTATTACGATACTACAGACATGCGGACAGATTTTCTGTTTCATAAAGTTTTGTTTTTTCATTATAATTCGTCGAGAATCGTCCAGAAATGCAATAACAATTTTTTAATTTTTTTCCGAAATTGTACCTTTTTTCTTTCATTCATTATGTCTCTTCTGATGGTATCACATTAACCAAATTTAATGTGTTACCTAAAATGTTGTTGACAATCTTAACTGCCAAATTTGAAAAGTATCCCATTAGTATTTTTTTGAGTTATCGCGGATAAACACACACACACACACACACATACACCACACACACGCACCGACAGACATCATTCGGAAAATAGTCAGAATGGATTCAGAAGGGCTCAAAACGTATGTATCAATCAAAATCTCGAGGTCGAAAAAAATATTTCCCTCTTTTTGAAAAATCGATTTTTTTATTTTTTTAAATGTAAGACGATATGTTATTCAGATGGTCGAAAATCAAACAAAGAAAGAAAAAAATTATTTTGTTCATATTTGAGCTAGCACACAATTTTGTTTCTAAAAGTCAAACAAACTCATCGTAACAGTAACCGCTGCTAGGTTTTTTTAATTGTTTTTTTTTTTACCGTTTTAAAGATTTTTAATAAAATTTTTTCTATAAGTAATAGGTACCTCAATTAAAACATTTCTTATTTCCTGGTAAACTGCATGGTAACTGTGCTTGAAAAACTTTTCTTGTAACCATAGTTTTTATTTTTAAATCTATTATATACAAATACTGAAAATACTTGTTAAACTTCATAAATGTAGACAGTATTTCTACTTAAAATTAATTTCGAAAATGCGGCTCGCACAAAAATATATGAGTAAAAAAATTGCTTTAAATTATTGTCAATACATCTGTGGAAAATGTTAATTCACTATCAACAATATTATTTGTAATCCTAATAGCTCTTGCTCTTTTTCATAGCGTAATGTGTTACGGTACTCTTCTTTGGTTTGGGGGATTCACGCATGCTTCCAAAATATTAAAGTTACGAGCAATAAGAACTATCACTAATGCCAAACATAATGAAACATGTAGACCTTTGTTTAAAAACTTGGGAATACTTACAACAACAAACCAATACATATTTGAATGTATTGTCTATGCCCGCAACCATCTTTCTGAATACCAAATGCAAAATAACTATTAATACCAAACATAAATCTATAATTGCTCCATATTTTCGTTTGTCAACAAACATAAACAGTTTTAGATAATTATCGATAAAATTCTATATCTTACCAAATGACTGGAGAATTTTAGATAATAGAAAATTTATCATAAAAATTAAAAGTATTCTGAAGGAGAGTCTATTATGCGTTTCAGGAATTTATAGATTTTTTTAGAATGTACACTGTTTTACCTTTATATACATGTCTTTTTTTTCTCTCATCTAGTTGTAAGATACCCACATATCAACAAAACTTTATCTTTTCTTGGTTTTTATTTTGTAATTTTGTGTTTCTCTACAGATTTGTGTATTTCTATTATATTTTTTTTAATTTGTATATTTGTATTATTTTTTTAATTTGTATATATTTTCATTTAAATTTTGACAAGTGTTTGCACAATTACTTGTATTGTTTCACACGAAATAAATCTATCTATTTATATAAACATAATGCATATTTTGTAAATCCCAACAGATTTAGAATTCGGTATGTACAATCACAGATTAAAGGTAATCTGTAGTACAATTTGATGATTTTCCATTTAGTATGTAGAAAATCCAAAATTCGCTTTAAAAATATGTGTTTAAAGGAAACAACTTATATTTCAAACAGAATTAGGTTTTACTTGTTATAAATATAGTATGTGAACATATAAGACACATAATACATAAATTAAATTGTATTTAGTTATAGTAAATTACATAGCGACATCTTATGTTCACATAGATTAAAAGTTGTAATAAATACAAAATTTAGGTATCATTTCTGTATATTCTATAAAATAGAAAATTTGTTTTTTTCCTTCCGAGCATATCTTAATCGATAAATTATGGTTTAATATAAATTCCTTTCTATTTATTTAATTTTTCCGATAGTTCTGTCTGTAAAATAAGTTTGTTACTGATTAAAATTGTTGTGTGTTTTATAAACTTAACTAAAGTTATTAATGATTGATGTGAAAACTAAAATAGATACAAATATTATCTACAGAAAATATGGTTTTTCTATACAATAATAAAAAAATATATTTACATCTGTTTTGGGTATTGTTTGTCGTTGTACTGCAGTACTGAATTGTGTTATAAACATCTAGATTATTATTCTTAAAAAAAATTGCATGTTTTATTTTATCTTAAGCAGAATATATTTAAATGCAAACTTTGATCAATTTATATATGTTTAAATAATGCAAATAATAGTCTTTGAAACATATTTTTCTAGATTTAGTAAGATGAGGTGTGCCATTGTTTTGTTGGCCCTAACCTGCGGGGCACTAGCCATTCCAGTAGAAGACGAAGCTTTTCAAGAGTTTATAAGGGGAAATCACAAATTTAGTTCTGGTGTGTACAAGGTAATTATGAAAGTTATGCCTTTTATTATCAACAGATACTGGTCGTTATTAATATTTCTGATCTTTGACTCACTCATGGGCGTCGCTTCCAAAATTTTTACGGCGGGGAGGAACAAACTTTTTTTTGAAATGCGTCTGAAGATTTATTCACAGTGAATACTAGAAAATATCTTTCTTTTTGTAGAATAAAAAAAAATTATGTAAAAAATTTATAAATATAGAAATATTAGTTTGTATGCAATGTATTGGCATTGGCATTTGATTTAATTACCAAGAAAACGTATATAGGACTGCGACACGTGCGCAGTGTATCCAATACATATATGATCAATTTGAGTAGTTATAAAAAAAAATTGTAACCAAAGCGCCAATAGTGCTCTTCTAATAAACTGTAGAATTTAAAAATTTCTAAAACTAATACGCAAACAATAATTTTAATCAACTAGGTATTACCTATATTTTTGGAAAAACTTTAAAAACTTGTAACTTAATTTATTCAGCACTTCTACGACTCTACGAGCATATAACGTCCTTGCCAGCAAAAGTCATGGTACACCATGATGCAAGGGAAAGACGCGACAGTATTCAATGTAAACAGTAAAAAAAACACAAGTTCTGTATATGTATATGTTTTATTGAAAGAGTACTTTAGGATAATAGTCAATGAGAACGTGAAAGTACGCTAGAAAAATAACTACAGCAGTATTAGTGTAAGTAGAAGAAAAAGACACATCGCATAAGTCATGAAACAGCATTAATAATCAATAAGAAATACAATCTAAGAGTATGTCAAACAATACTATGGAAAAATCTAGTACCCCGTGGGATATCCCTTCAGTCTCAGAACTTCCTGCAATCTTTTTGGCATTGAGAGGACTAATTTTTGAGTCACAGTTGCAGGAATGGCATTCCACTCTTGAACGATAAGTTTTTGTAAGTCTGCCTTGCTACTTATAATATGTTTCCGCAGTTGTTTCTTGAGCACATCCCATAGGTGCTCTATGGGATTTATATCGGGACTCTGAGGTGGCGCTACAAGCATGTGTGGGGTATTGTATAATATCCATTGTCAAACAGCATAGGCTGTATGTTTAGGATCATTATCCTGTAGAAAGTAGTAATCCTCCCGTAGACCTAGTTTTTCAACGCTGGCGTTCAAATTTTCTTTTAAAATGTTCAAGTAGACATGCCGATTCATGATTCCTTCAATTATTACAAGATTGCCCACCCCGGAAGTTGCCATGCAGCCCCATACCATAATACTTCCGCCTCCGTGTTTTACTGTCTTAACAGTATTTTTTGGTTTCAGTGCTTCGCCTCGTTTTCTCCATACTTTGCCACGTCCGTCAGATCCAAAAATGCAATAGCGGCTCTCATCGGAAAATATAACTTTTTCCCAAAATGCTGCTGTTGCGGATTTGTATTTTTTTTGCAAATTCTAAGCGCTTCTTCTTATAAACATCGCTCACGAACGGTTTCTTTCGTGGTGTAAAGGCCTGATACCCACCTCTCTGAAGTAGGTACTCGGCGTACTGTGTCTGCATGAACTGCTTTACTAAACCTTTCTTTTATTTCTGTCGCAATTTTTGGGGCACTTACGCGAGGATTGTCTCGAACCATCTTCAATACTTGACGTTCTTCTCTTACTGTGAGCTTTCGCGGCCTTCCTGTTCGGACTTTATTTTCTATCCTGTTTTCATTTTCGAATCTGTTAACTACCTTCTGTATTGTTGATCGACTTCTTTTTATTATCAGTGCTATTTCTGAGTAAGACTTCCCATCGTTATTCAAATTGATGATAATTTTTCGCTCTGACTCCGTCAATTCTTTACGACTCATTTTGCAATCGCACAAACTCAAATGTAATGTTTGGCTCTCGACAACTCCAGTGGAACTGATGCATGCTTACAATGTTTCATGAATTAACGTATGCCTGAACTTGCTACAACTTGCAACAGTAGCGGATAATCTCACGGTTCTCAGCTGTACCATGACTTATGCGACGTATACTATTCTTATAATTATAATTAAACTGCTCTCGTTATTTTTCTAGTAGACTTTGACGTTGTTTTTGACTATTGTCCTAAACTACACTTTCAATAAAAGATGTACACGGAACTTTGTGCATTTTTTTCACTGTTTTACATTCAACATTGTAGCGTTTTTCTTTTGCGTCGTACTGTACCATGACTTTTGCTGGCAAGGTAAGTATATCATGTAAAGTACATATTTACCTAGCTAATTAAGTTTTTTGAGAACGTATTTACTTTATTTCTGTCAGTTTTACTATTTACGTCTGTATCAATTTTTAAATATGATAACATTAAATAGTGTGGCAAAGTAGGGATATGAAAGGAATTTTAGAGGGACAGGAAAGGTAAATATGTATATGGACGGCAAGTACCCTAGCGACCCCGAATAATACGATCTTGTCCAAACTACACGAGGTGCTGTTCTAGCATCTTTTTTGTAACTAACGGCGGTCCTTAATAGAAAAAATATAAAATTGTTACTTAAACAAAGAATCTTATTGTAGTTACTTTGTATATGGATGACTAAAAAATTGCAATAAAATTTATTTGCGAATGTTAATTTAACCATTTTTTAAAATTCTTTATCAATGTAATTGATTGGTTTTCATTATATGACCTACCTATCCAAATATTAATGAAAAATATTCAGTATCTGCTAAAAATCAAAGGGGGCTGCTTTTATTTATGAAAGGAGGTGACCCAACAAAACGCAGCTGCCCAGTTACAGGGTGATACTAAATTTAAAATAAAAATTAAATTGCAAAATATGTACTATTCACCAATGGATTCCATAACTATAGTGGAAACATACATTATAATTGGAATCAAAAAAATAATGGATAAACTTAATATGAATCCAAGGTTACGTAATGCTTTTTGACAATAAACTCAATGTGATTTTTGAAAGATTGTTCAGCATTATATCAAAATCCTTTACTAGATTAACTGATTTAATTGGAGCATTATTTAGGTATAATATAGACAAGGGTGGATTTAAGCAACTTGAGAATAATATAGAATAGCATTTATTTAGATTTATATAAAAATTTTTCAGTGTAGAGTAATTATTGAATTTCCCTATAATCTTCAATTGATCTTATTTTAAGATTCTTAGATTATCAGCATGAACAATGTGCTTAGAAGAAGTAAAACAAATATCGATATTATTCATTAAAATATTAAAAGAAGCCTCAGGTGGGAACCTTGGGGAACTCCAAATGTCACATTTATTATGTCCGACTTAAACTTGTTTAAGGCTACAAATTAAGATCTGTTGCTAATGTACGAGGAAAGGAGCTCCAACATATCTCTAACGTTTATAAAATTACAATATTGTTTTAAATTTAGAAATGACATATTGTCTACAAAACATTCACTAATGGGATACATTGCAATAGACAAGTAAGGTCTAATATCGACATCAAATGTCTATTTAAGACTCCTTCGCAGTATGTTCATGTTCATTTGACAAACAAGAAAACATTTGAGCAGTTCATTTTTATTTATCTCTTATTTGTAATGAATTTAGTAAAAAGTCCAACTCACAAAATTCTTTTTTTAATTTTAAATTGTGAGAAGTTTATAACAGTTCCATCCTCAGCTGGAGGTCTCAAATTATATAAAGAATTTTGTGGAAATAAAATTTTTAACTAAATTGATTTAATTTTTATTCTAGGAAATTAAGAATAAAGAAAAAGGAAACTTTATTGTGAGTCCCTTGTCTGCTGAGACCATTCTAGCTCTTACTGCTGCAGGTGCTAAGGGTGAAACTGCTCAAGAATTCATAACTGGCCTCTCCCTTCCCAGCTCCAAAGAAAAAACTGAGAGAGCATTCAAAACCTTCTTGCCAAATCTGAAAAAATCTAGCGATGATTTGAAGTTGCTGAGTGCCAACAAAATTTATATCGCAGATGACGTTAAACTTGAGGAGAAATTTAAAAATACCGCTACAGCGATATACGATTCAGGTAAATTTTCTGTTTTGAAAACACCATATAATCAACCCAGTACAGATCAATTTTTATTTCTCTAACAGTTTTTCAGGACGAGGGCTTTTCGGATGCAGAGAAGCATTAACCAGTGGTTACAACCTCTCGATTATCATTGGTTGAAATTAATTTTGATTTTGAACAACCAATGATAATCTAGAAGTTATAACCCCAAGCAACATTCTGACGACGAACCGACGTTGCTGTTCACAACTAAAAGTCGGTGTGCGACGTACACAAAACGTCGGGATGACCCATATTTGTACTAATCTGGTCAATAAAATATGGGTCGATTCGACGTAGAGGACCGACTTTAGTCGTTGTGATTACCGACCAAATGTTCATCAAATTTTACGTCGGCTTAAGTTGGTTGTCAGCCCATTACCAACCTTATTTAAAATTTGCCCTTAATCTGACCTACAAAAGTCGGGTGTAGGTAGTGAAACTAAGCAATTTTGTATATTATTCTATTTGTCGTACCTATCTATTTATATAAAATGGATAAGGCGTGTTTATCATTGAGTACGTATTATATACAAAATACTTCGAATAAACTTTTAATAAATCTGGTGGGGTAAAAACTGAAACGAAAGAAATTTTATTGATATATACGTATAAAGTAGATCGAAAAATATAGTGAACCCATAAGAATAATGTTTATTTTAAGAACGAAAGTACTATTTTTATTTTTTTACTTTCAAAAAATATTTTCCGTTTCCAAAGAAAGCGCAATTGAAATATTGTTTAATTAATTTTATGAGTAAATAGAAACTTTTTGCTTACTTTATTTGAAAAAAGAGGCAAATTTTGTGTATTTAAAATAATTGTACACATAATCAACATGGCCGCCTATTATTTCCTTCTGTGGAACCAGAAAATATGGCGAAGGCGGAATAAGTGCAACTATTTTGACTAACAGCGACTTCACGGTTAAATAATTTTACCTGCACCAACTTTTAGTAGGCTTTGGTGCAGAAATCTGCACTAACACTAACGTTCATTCCAAACAATCACGATAATATCGACCGTCTCTTGCAGTTGGTGCATAAATCTTTACTAAATATCTATCAATACCTGAATTATCGACATTGATTTTGAGGTTATGTTAGACCAAGGACCAAAAGCCTAACACTAACGTCCAACCGACGTTGCTAGACGACTATGTCAGTCAGCAACGTCTAACCAACGTTGGAATGTTACCCAAAAATTACCTAAATCTAATTAATCAGTTACCAACGTCTAATCAACGTTGGATAATAATCTAAGAACACACTCAACGTATTAAGTAGATTTCTGACATCAAACCAATGTTGGTAAATGTGCTAGATGTAAATAGTAGGTTTGCGAGGTTCAAGCTACGTTGCTCCGACGTTGTATCATAACTATAAAATTTAATACGCTACTTGACTAATATTTGTAATAATTCTGACCTTATAATTAGTAAAAAAGTAGTCGGTAGTCGGTAAAATGTTACTTAAGATTAATGTAGCTACCTATCAAGTCGGTTACCAACGTTATACAGAAGTAGGTGTATTACCGAAAAATTAATCGGAGCTACTTAAGTTAGTCATTAACGTCTAACCAACGTTGGTTAATAACTAAAAAGGACCAAACCTATTAAGCCACTAACCAACGTCTAACCAACGTTGGCAAGTGTTTCATAACAAACTTGACCTATTCAGTTAGTCACCAACGTCTACCTCAACGTTGGTAGGTTACTCAAAATTTAACCATAGCTATTTTAGTCAGTTGTCAACGTCTAACCAACGTTGGTAAGTTATTCAAAATATAACCATACCTATTTTAGTCAGTTGTCAACGTCTCATCAATGTTGGATAATGACTTGAAAACATATCAAACCTTATTAAGTCGTTTTCCAACGGCAAATCAACGTTGGTAAATCGTCCAGACTTAAGCAGTAGGTTTGCGAGGTCGGCGCAATATTTGGTTCGACGTCGTATTACAACTACAAAATTTAAGTCATTACTCGAGTACTATTTGTAATAATTCTGACGTCGGAATTAGTGAAAATGTGGTCGGTAGTTGGTAAAATGTTGCTTGGGACCACTACTGGTTAAAACTTTTCTGCACCCGAAAAGCCCTATATTGTCGTATCGACAAATATTGTTATAAAGCCTACAACTCGTTGATACGTGATATAGAAATATGTGGCCGTATAATTGATCCATGAGGAATACCGACAAAATGGCTGGGTGTTGTTTACTTTTTGATCATTTTTCTATCAGCCATTCATGAAGTGTCCTCTTACCCTGATCTTAAAGAGTTTATCTGTTAATTAATTTCATTACAGTAGCAAATAAATGCCTAAGAGGTGGTCTGAGTGTATACAAATTCAAGGAGATTATAGGAAGCTATGGATCCTTTATCCAAAACACCAAATTTTTTCCACCACCTTATAAGTTATGACGTTATCTATCTTTTTTTATGGTGACCCATTTTTTTCACGAATAATGGATAATACTACTTTTTATGAGTTCGGCAATGCCACGCAAGTGGGATCTGAAGTTAATAGCTTACAAGATACATGGTGTTAAAGTTATGTTATGCTGTCTGAAATAAATAATTTTTATGATATTATTGTGGAGAAATTCAAAATGTTCACCTTTCACTTGCTGACAATGGACAAGTGTTTCATAAAATTCCCTCCAAACGTTATTTAAAGTCTCTGGTGAAATATTACTAACTTCAGTTCTTATTCTAACCTGAAATATTTCAGAATTATTCAGCTTCATCACATATACTTTGAATTACATGTAGCCCCATAGAAAAAATCCAGTGGTGTTAGGTTTGGCGACCTAGCTGGCCCTTTGATTTAACCTCTTCGTCCAATCCATCTTTTTGCAAAGCTTTGATTCGAATAATAAAATAATAATAATTTCAACTTCAACACCATGTATATAGGATGCTTTTCACTTCAGACCCCACTTGCATGGTATTGCCGAACTCAGAAAAAGCAATTTTATCCAATATTCGTGAAAAAAAATAGGGTTACCACAAAAAAAGTTCGTTGAAGTCAAAACTTTCTTACAAGTTTTGACTGGTGGGGAAAATTGGCGTCTTGGACAAAAAGTCATAACAGATGACTAGATGCTACATATCCAGGCGATTGATACAATTATTATTACTCATCGAATTGTGAATTTTATTTCATAAATGGTTTCCACACTGTATAATATATACAGGGTGGAGCAATAGTGCGTCTGACTTCGATATGTCGAGTTCTATGATTGCTAGAAACTTGATTTAAAAACATAAATAAACTAGACAAATAAGTCTATAACCGGAAATTATTTTCGATTATACAGGGTGAGCCAAAATGATTGTACAGGGTCAATACTAACATTTTTTTAAATGGAATGACATGTATATCAGAATATTTTTTGAAACCTCTTTGTGGCCTCCTTTCATTTCTGTATTATTATTGACTCTCTCCCAACCACTTGGATGTAATCATTTTTTTTGTTGAAATTATGCCATTTACACGTGTATATTAAAAAAATCACAATTACGGATTTTAAAAAAATATGTGTTAGTACTAGTTATGAGACATCTGTGTGATGACACTCAGCCATTTTCACTTTCTAAACGTATACAGGGTGGCCAAAAATAATTTTCAAATTTACAACTATTTGACATAAATTTTCTCAATTTCTTCAAATGGAACACCCTGTATATTTTTTTGGCGATGTGATGTAGAATTAAAAAACAAAAATTTTTTGTACGTACATCCCTATGGCTATTTGTAACCATTTTCGATTTATTGAACAATAACTGCAAAATTCAGTAATAAAAATTTAATTTTTTTTTCTGTAAATCAAGAGGAGATATTATAAAAAGTGCTCCACATGTTGCCCATTTTGATTGACTCACATTCTTCTTTGGAATGAGGTTTCTACTGTTTATAAAATTGCCGGAATGATACTTCTAAAAGCATTTATTATCCTTTCCCTCAAATTTTGGATTGTTGTTGGTGTGATGTTTTTATGGGCATCATGTACCACGCTTATTGTAATATCTTCACTTAAATTATTTTAAAAAAACCCTCACTTTTTATTTTTATTGCTGAATTTTGCAGTTATTGCTCAAAAAATGGAAAATGGTCACAAATAGCCATAGGAACGTACGTACAAAAAATGTTCGTTTTTCAATCCTACATCACATCACCCAAAAATATATAGAATGTTCCATTTGAAAAAATTGAGAAAATTCATTTCAAAAAAGTTGTGAATTTAAATATTCTTTTTGGCCACCCTGTATACTTTTAAGGAGTGAAAATGGTTGAATGTCATCACACAGATGTCTCATAACTGGTACTAACATATTTTTTCTTAAAATCGATAGCTGTGATTGTAGTGATATTTTTAATATACAAGTGGAAATGACATAATTTCAACAAAAAAAAAAATCATTGCATCCAAGTGGTTGGGAGTTTCTAGCTATCATAGAACTCGAGATATCGAAGTCGGACGCACTATTTCCCCACTCTGTATATTCTAACAACATTTTCGATTCATATAAATTACGTGTATTTCAGATATTCTATTACTTATGATTATAAATAAAAATGTATGTATTTCAACAAAATATTTTTCTAGGTATTGAAAATATTAACTTTGCCAAAAACGTCGAGGCAACTGAAAAAATTAATGGTTGGGTAGAGGCCAAAACTAACAACAAAATTCATGATTTAGTTGATCCTCACAGCATTCACAAAGGTACTCGGATTGTTTTGGTTAACAGCCTCTACTTCAGTGGAAAATGGCTTTACAAATTCCGTGACAGCCATACAGAAAAAAAGAAATTCTTTAATACCAAACAGGATGCTGTTGAAGTTGATACTATGCAGCAAGTTGAATACTTAAACTACTATGAAAATCCTACTCTTAACGCCAATTTTTTGGAACTTCCTTACCAAGGTAATATTTCTTATTTACGTTGTTTCATCAAAAAAAGTCAGTCATGAATGGCAAATAATCCATTTTTAGCCCGCTGCAACTTGGACACGAAATAAATATTTAAAGTACAATTTTTTCGCTTTTTTTCGTGTTCTTCATTTAAAAGGATGTTATTTATCTAATGATGTAGGTATGTGATTTGTCGAAAGACATATTGGTGCCATTGGGGAATAATTAAAACCAAACTTAAACTAAGAACGAGGTATATTTATACCAAAAGTACACTATGCAAAGAGCCATGACAAATTAGTCTTTAATAATTTCTAATGTGTTTGTAATGTGCCATACAAATATTAAGTTAATAATATTTTATTCTATGATTGTTATTATGATCATCCTGAGCAACACTATATACACTTTATCTATTCTTTAAATTTGATAACAATTAAATGTTCAGGAAGTGTTCAGGAAAACTACTTCTGTGTAAATGTCGTATAAGAGATTATAGTTAAGATGTCTTAAATAAATAAAAATAATGTTTATTTCAACGTGTATCCTCTCCTCTGTGTTCAAAGTCTACTGTACAAAATGGCCAAATTGTCTCAGAAGAACAATTGCATATTTCATAATAATTCCTGTGAGGATACTGGAATTTCTTAGGAAGAGAGAACATTTAATTAATCCTCAACAAATTAAAAAATATATAAATATGATTAAATTTAGAAAGCAGTTTAGGTCGTTATTAGAAAAAGAGACAGGTAAAAGGTAATTAAATATATCCAAGTTTGTAAATTATTTCTAAAAATGTCTTCCTAACCATTTGTCACCCCATATTTCATATATATATTTTAATTTTTTAAGGTGGTGATATCAGTATGATTATTGTATTGCCTAATGAATCAGAAGGTCTTGCTAGCTTGGAGAAAAATTACGAACAAGTATTTGCATCTCAGCCATTTACCAAAACAAGAATTGATGTTGAATTACCCAAATTTTCTATAGAGAGTGAAACCATGTTTTTACCAATTTTGGAAAAAGTAAGTATACATGTAATAATATTCACCTCATTTATTTTTTTGCAAGAGCAAGACGTACTTACTAAATTTTCTGTCTAATACAAATTTTGTATTATAAAACCAGCTACTATTTTTTTTTTTAGTTGGGTATTCGCAAAGCATTCCATCATGGTGCCGATTTTTCGGGTATTTCCTCAACTGAGAAAAATCTGGTTATTAGTAACGTATTTCAAAAGGCATTTATTAATGTTACCGAAGTAGGAACTGAAGCTGCAGCTGCTACTGTAGGTTAGTACATACTGTATAATTATTTACTCCTGACTTATCAGCATCAGCTCAACAACATGAATCCAATGAGAACAAATTGTTGTTTAAACGTTTATATAACGTTAATTAACGTTATGTAAACGTTAATTAACGTTGCATACACGTTTAAACAACAATGTGTTCTCATTGGGAAGAGCATTTCGTGTATGTACGTTTACATATTGGTTTGTTTGCTTAAGTCTGCCCCAATTAATAGGTAAAATAAATTTATTCGATGAAACACATGCGTAATAAAATTATCCATTGAATGGGGACTTGATATTTGCCAAATAGAAGAGAACTGTGAATGTGATTATTTTGTTTGCCGAAAAAAATAGTTTTAAAGATCTCAATTACATTTGAAAATTGTATCAAAACATTTTCCGAGAAATAGTTGATAATTTACATATTATGCAACTAATAGCATTTTTACAGAGTAATTTAATATGTGTGTATGTATATATTATATTATGTATGTATGTCGAAATATAACTGGCATTAATGGATATCCCGCCATGTCAGATCATAAAGTTATAATCATGTTTGTTATTATTAGGGAGCCCCTCTATACAAGTATGGTGTCATAGATTCCCAGCGTAAATGTTTTTATTTATTTTGTTGAAATAGTCTACTGATACTTATTCATATATACATTTTTCAAATTAGTAAGGGTAAGGTCGACAGAAAGAAGAAAACCAAAGTTTTAATTCGTCGACGTTTCATGTATTTTGACATCCTCAGGACTCTGAAAATTGTATTTTTTAAGTTATCCTCAGAGTCCTGAGGATGTGCCAAAATACATGAAACGTCTACTAATTAAAACTTTGATTTTCTTCTTTCTGCCAACCCTTCCCCACTAATTTAAAAAATATATATGTTTTTACTTATTTTAATAATAATAATAATAATCTTTATTGTTGAAATAGAGAATCCTAATATACAAACTTATTAAATATAGTATAATTATGAATAATTCATCATAAGTAATCACAATTAATTTATAATATAATACTAATTTAAATTTAACAAGAAAATCTATGCTTATGTGTATATGTGCACATATTTACAACGTAAAGATATTGTTTTAATTAATTTATAAATTCACATACATATATTCATAGTTATACACACACGCACACATACATGAGTATATGCACACATACATGTGCATAATCGAGTACACATATTTTTATTTATTTATAGATAAATATAAAAATATAATAATGAACGTAAAAGTGCTATATATTGAATTAATTTATTGATTTAATATAACTTAAAATTTTTCATTTGAATTCCATTAAAGAAATTGATTCATCTGGTAACTTATTATACTGACCGAGACCTTTTTAAAATAAAATTTTCATTGTTTGACTCAGATTTTGTCTTAGTATATAGAGATTCTTGTTATTTCTTGTATTATATTGCTGTATTTGGTTTGCAAAAGTTATGTATTTTTGAAAATATTCTGGTAACAAGTTGTTTAAAATTTTGAAAATGACTATCATAGACAAATAAAGCAATCTATCTTTAATAGATATTCATTGCAGAGAAGAGAGCACATGTTGGATTGGAGTATATCTGTTGCATTTCAAAATAATCCTTATTCTTCTATTCTGTAATTTTTTGAGGGCAGTTATTTTGTTTAAATCAAAAGAATACAAAATACTGGCACAATAATCAAAGTGTGGCTGGATAATGGTATTGTACACAGTAATTTTAGTTTACACTGATAAATTTTGGAATATTCTGGAAAAGAAGTATAACTTTTTGCGATATTTTTTTGTATATAAACAAAATTGTAGATGATTATCTAACATGAATCCTAAATATTTTATTTCATTGACCGTATCGATTTTATTATTGTCAATTTCTAGGTTTATCATATTAGTGTTGATATTTATATATTTATATAGTGTAGTAATAATCATTGCCTTGGCTCTAGAAATATTTAATTTTAATTTGTTTTTCAGATACTGAGAAATTTTTTTGAGTGAATTGTTCATTTTATTTATGGCTATATCTAAATTATCACTGCTTACTAACAGTAGAGTGTCATCAGCAAATAAGTTTAAAAAATCACAATCATGATATTCGTTTATTTCATTGATATAACGGGTGATTATAAAGTAAGGGATATATTTCAACTTATTATATATTCTTAACAAATCAAATTAATAACAAAAAGTAAATGGATTCTAGTTGCTTACATAATGGGATTTCTGATGTCAAACACTAGTTACCGTAAATGCTCGATATGACCTCTATTTTGTTGTTGTAAAATTACCAACCATTCCTCCAAATTGTATACAGCACTATTCAACATTTCTGGTTGAATTGCACGAATTTGCTCTCTAATACTGTCCTTTAATTCCTCCAGCGTTGTCGGCCGTGTTCTAAACACCAAATTTTTTTAAATAACTCCACAGCCAGTAATCCGCTGGGTTAATATCAGGCGATCTTGGTGGCCATGAATTTGCAAAATGTCTGCTTATAACAAGATCTTGAAAAACCGCAGTTAACAATTCTTTAACTGGTCGGTAAATGTGCGGAGGTGCTCCATCCTGCATAAAAATCATGTTTTCAATTCCTTCGTGCTCGTTTTGCAACTCTGGAATTGCATAATCCCTTAACATTTGCAGGTATCGTTCACCAGTAACAGTTACAGATACGGCCTCCCCATTCTATATTTCCTCGAAAAAGTATGGACCAATGATGAAATCAGCTATGAAACCGCACCAAACGGTGACTTTTTGTCATAAAGGCCTTGCTGAACGATTTTATGTGGATTTTCTGTTGACCATATTCGACAGTTTTGAATATTAATTCCACCATTAAGAGAGAAATGGGCCTCATCTGTCCATAAAATACGGGATAACCATTCGGGTTCAATTTCCATCTGAGCCAATACGTGTAATGAAAAATTGTACCTGAGAGCAAAATATGCATCCTTTAATTCAAACAGCAGTTGCAGTTTATAGGGATACATTTTTAGGATTTTCCGTAAAATTATCCAAACTGTGGTGTATGGCATCTGTAATCGTTTTGATATTGTATTCACACTACTGATTGCTAGCGGATTAGTATTTGTTACGTTTTGATTTTCCTGAAGAACTTCTGCAACTTAGACATCACTAATCCTAGGTCTTCCTGACCTCGGAAGGTCTTTTACAGACCCTGTTCTTTCAAATTTGCTAATAAAATTACGATACGCCTTCATTTTGCACGGCTCTGCTCTCAAACCCATTTTCGTACGAAATCTTCGTAATCCAGTAGTGTAATTTTTACCGCCTTCATAATAACATTGCACTAAACCAATTCTTGTTTGCAGATTCATATTGAAATTGTTACAATTTATGTTACGCGAGTTTTATTCTGAGAACAAATCTCTAAATTACGATTATTTCGTTTGATACTTGTATCAATAGTTGTCACGACAATTCTTTTGTTTTCCATAGATACACTAAAATCCAATTATTGAGGCAACTAGATTCTGTTTACTTTCTGCTACTAGCATAATTTCTTAAAACTATATAAGAATTTAAAATAGACCCCTTACTTTATGATAACCCCATATATATAATAAATAATAAGGGACCTAATACACTTCCCTGTGGTATTCCACAGTTATTAGTTATAGGTGAAGATATGACCTCACCAATTTTCGTTACTTGTTCCATATCAGTTAAATAGTCCTTCAACCAGGTTAAAACTTTACCTTGAATGCCATACATAGCAAATTTTTTTGTTAGTATATCACGTTCAATAGTTTCAAAGGCACGTTTCAAATCTATAAAAACAGCAGTGTAATTTCCTTTATCTAATTTTTGTTTCCATTAAGTTATTGTTAATTGCAGGGCTGATTCACAAGAATGATTAGTACAGAATCCAGACTGATTAACAAAAAATAAATTATTACTGTTAAAATAATCTATTAACTGACTATATACTACCATTTCTAAAAGTATTTCAGAATTTGGCAGATTATTAATTGGTCGAAATTCCCATGACTTATTAGTGTTGTTAACTTTCTCTATAGGAATAACTGTGCTAGTTTTTAAATTATCAGGAAATTTACGAAAATAAAGAGAGACATTTATAAAATGCAACCAAACATGTCCGATAAGCTCAAATGAGGTTTTTATTACTTTAGAGCTTAGTATGACCCTTGTGGACCCATTATTGTTTAATTTATTTTCCATCTTACGTAGTTCTTAGCAAATTAATTAATTTAAGAACGTTTAAACAAGAATCGGTATAATTATTGTAACTAGCTTTGTATTCATGATCATCAATGCTGTCACCAATTTCCTTAATACTCTGTATCAAATATTTATTAAAATTTTCAGCAATATCAATTCATTTTTACACAGAGTTATTGCACCATCATTATCAAATTGTATACCCATATGGAAAGTATTATTAAAGCTTTTTGGGTTAATTAATTTTTGTAATGTTTTCCACATTAAATATAGATCACCTTTATTTTTATCAATTTCATTGTAATAGAATTGCTGTTCTTTTAAATTAAGAAGGTTAACCACTGAATTTCTTACTTTTTTATACTTTTGCCAATAATTTTCCTCTGTATCATTAATTCTAAAAACTGTATGAGCATTATCTCTTTCTTTACTTTTATTTTTTATTTCATTGTCATACCATGGTGTCATTTGTAGAACAATTTATAGTTTGAATAGGTGCAACTTTGTTTAAGACAAGTTCACAATTATTTAATAAATTATTATAAACTACATTTACATTAGTAGATTCAAGTGCAAAATTACAGTCAATTAAATTAATATTTATATTAAATAAATTCTCTTCATTTAGGTCTCTAAATCGTTTCTTAATATGTTTGCCAATATTACTATTTACTGTATATGCAAAATTCACAGAGATTATTGAATGATCAGTTATTTTGGGTTCATCATGAACATTAGTAACAATATTTTCAAAATAGTTAAAACATAATCAATCAACATCGAATTAACATTAGTACATCTGGTAGGCCTTTTAACATTTTGTGTTATGCCATACACGCCAAGCAGTCTTTTTATTTTTAAGAAATAAAATTCATCACATAAAAAGTTTATATTAAAATCTCCTAGTAAAATGCTGCGAATGTTACCACAAAATAAATCTTCACACATTTGTTAAAAATTTTCTAGAAAAATAGAAAGGCTCGCATTAGGTGAATGATATATACATCCTATTTACCAGGTTATTCCACAGTAATTCACGTTTATTGCTTTGCACCAATAGTTACTATTTATCACATATACTTTATACTCTGAATAGTTAATGTTATTTCTAACATATAATAAAACACCTCCTGTGTGTCTTCAATGGGAATCACATCGAACCATTGAATAATTACTAATTTCCAGTCAACATTTACATGCTATAATTTATAAATAAACTGAGCGTCAATTGAAACGTTAAGGGAGAAAGTTTACATTAACTTTAAAACTTCGTAACTTTAAAACTGCTTAACAGATTTTTAAAACAGAGAAAGATTCGGAATTGGTAATTTATGATCTATCGCACGGAAAATTTCCATTCTAATGCAATTTCCGGGAAAGTAACTTTTGGTGACTGACATTTTCAAAAAAAATGTCTTCCCTTGAGACGTCCTAGAATTTTTTCAATATCTGGTTTAAGAGCAGTTTTAAAGTTAAGTGGTTTTAAAATTGAAGAAAATTTACCTCCTTAATGTTTTAGTTGACGCTTAGTTTATATTTTTCTTTCATTTTCAGTGAACATGCTCGGCTCAAGTTTGGATACTACAGAACCTATAAGCTTTAAAGCTAATAGACCATTTATATTCTACATCACTTACAACTCTGTAGTAACATTTGCAGGAAGAGTCAACAATTTTAAAACAAATGATGAATAATAGAATGCCTAAATTTGAGGAATGTTAATAAAAAAAATCCTGTACTTATTTCTGATAGAAAAATAAAGAATTGAAAGTTTTATATTTTGATTAATTTACTAGGTAAATTTTGAAGCAAACTGTTACGGATTTGAGTAGATAATAAATAAATTAATAACAATACTAATCAAAATAATAGAATCTTTATTGATTTTAAAAGAAGACATATATTGACACACTTTTGCTTTTGATATAATTGGTGTACAAAATAACTCTAAAATACAGGTATTGGAACTAATCAGCGACAACTTACTGGATGCGGCCATAAATAGCGGAATTTTTTAATTTCCTATAACTTTTTTACTTTTTAATATATTTTATTTATTATAAAGTCATACACGACAATCGCTAATTCAAATAGTACAAAATATCAAACCAACTCAGTTGTTATTGGTCGCCTCCATATTTTTAAGTTTAAAATATACAATGTTTTTTCTTAACTTAAAAACAACAGGCTACCATTGATAGAGGAAAAAAATGTGTAGCTACTTTATTTGTGTTTGATTATCATTGACTGTTTAAGGTAAAATCATTACGCGAATTTAGTTCAAAGGCACGGGTTAATGGATAATGCCTAGGTACCTAGGGGTTCGAAGGTAAAATTTTACGTATCTTTTTGGTCGTAGAGACGTCAATAAAAGTAAACATTCTTACTCCTTTGTCGAGTGTGCGGCCTGGGCCTAATAATACTAACAACATCTCAGCTCCTTCCACAAGTTAGCATCCCTTGCCAACTCTTTCCACTCACAAAGTTAACAATTTAAACCACCGTCGCTGGTCATCAAATTTCTACATGCCAACAACTTTGATTTGCTGTGGCGCTGGCCTGTCTCGTTCTAGCCTGTGTGCCGCTAAACCCCAAATTCTCTGAGCGCGACCGATCGAACCTCTTCGTAAACAACTTTTTTCTCCCGCACAGTAGCGGCGCACTAAATAGCTAGTACAATATGGTTTAGCAAAACTATTTTATTCGAATTAGGAATTTAACTTATAATTCAAATGATATCCATATAATGTATAAGGATTGTAGTGCAAATTATTTATTTAAAAAAAGGACCGTTACTAAAAGCACTAAAAATTACATTTCAAAAATACTTTCTAAAAATTAGAAACAAACTTTACTGGGTATGATTCCTTTTAAAGATTATTACGTATCATCACCTACTTTAGAAATCAAACAAATGGAACAGTTAACTAATATATCCACGAAGATCGAATCCTTGACTTCCGGGTGAAGGCCGAATGTTATTTTAAAGGAAAATGTAAAGTTAAAGAAAAATGTACTGAAGACAAAAAGCAATGAATTAAATACATAAGTATTATAGTTCAGCAGCGTCTACCATTTTGGAAGTGATAAAAATTGCGAAGCTCTCAGACTGAGCATCCTGCGACATCTGGATGCCCAAGAGACTTATACATACCTGTGTGTACAGCAACATCACATTCAGGATATAAAACAAATAAAAGATCTTCTCCGCGGCAAATACAAACACCGACTTCGAAAGATTTGGTCTTTTGAACTATCGGGGAAGAACAAGGTGTTTGCGAATAACATGCTTGCTTTACTCCAGTGGAGTAGTGAAGTGAGCGACAGAAGAGCTGCGTCAATTAAACAGACAAAATGATGAATATTCAATGAAGTAATCATCCTAGATCGTCTGTTCCTTATGTGTACCTCTCACATTAACGGAGGGTCAAGGGTTCTTGAGCCTAGAGTGTACGCATGGCAGATTAGTACTGAGTAAAGGCTCCTCTACACGTTGGCCAATGCGTGTGCCAATATCGCTGGCCAATGCGTATGGCCATCGTGTAGAGGGGACTATTGGTCGTATTGGCGGCATTGACAGAGCTGGTCCAAGCGTTGGCGACCGATCCGTCGTGTTGTCGGTTTTTCAAGACACATCAAAGGGTGTTGGCCTTGGCGCTGGCGGACGCTGGTAGCCACGTCCACACGTTGGCTGCACTGGCCTAGTATGTGAAGTGCTCCCGCAGGAATTGTAGGTTAAGATTTTGTGCTGTGCTGTGCATATAAATTTGTATTTTATGGTACATAATGGCAGCGATGAGTAACGAAGAAACTTTTAAATTCATAGAACTTTACCAAGCCGAAAATTGTATTTGGAATCCTCAAAACAAATATCACAAAAACAAAAATATAGTAAGTAAAAATATAATAAGCACTAAATAAATAAATCGCAGCAGCAGCTACCCTCATGACATTCATTGTTGATGTTGATATTGGCCTACGTCGAAACAAACTGAATGTCCTTCCAACGTGTGGACAGATTACCAATTTCCTTGCAAATAACGCCCAATACGTGCGCCAGCGTGTTGGTCAACGCATTGGCTAACGTGTAGAGGAGCTAACATGTAACATCCCCTCTTGCGGTTTGTGAAACATTATGAAAGTGTAGGAGTGGGCGCAGGATTGCTCAAGATAGCAAATAGAGCCGCAGATGAACTCGGTCTCTTATTCGACACCATGCGAAGAGGCCAGTGAAGTGCTGATTTAAAGTCAACACTGAGATTCAGCCAAATCCCTTGAAAGTCCCATTCAGAGCTTGAACAGGAAAATTTGTTTCGACAGCACATCGATAAACCTCAGGCAAATGTGATATCAACTGCAGAACCTTCCCTCAGGCGCCGGAATCGCTCATTCACTTAGTCTTTGGATATATGCGATATCGGCCTACATCCACCGACATAACGCGGCGTTATGAATGCTATATTACCATCTAAGGCACTCGTACGGTATAGACCAGTCACTACTGCTGCCTTACGGCCGCGGAGATATCGATTCCGTTGTCGAGAACGAGAAATGTCGCATCCAGGTCAATAATCCTGACGTAGTCCTCCTCGACCATCAAACCATGGTGATATATGTCATTGAATTGTCGACCCCCCTGCAAAAAAAAACATCACCTGCAGGAGGAAAAGCGGACCAAATATCGTGAAGACCATACCGGCTTGCCAAAAGTCAGCCGAGTGGCTGGCAGGCTATATGCAGAAAGCGGTCATTCAAGGTTCTCTTCAACTGCTTAAGGCACATGATTCTGGAATCTACAGTCACTAATCCTGCGGGATGTGGGGAGTTGGTGTAGTTAGCCGGGGCTAATCTCGTGAGGTGCCGGAGTCCACGGGAGGACTATTTGGCATCAGTTCTACCGAAAAAAAAAAATACATATATAATAATAACATCGGCTTTATTTATATTAATTTCCTGGCGAAGTTTAGCATAGTTATTCCATCACTCAACCAGTGTATACTGTCAAAACTGTCAAGCTATTAGTACTTAAAAATGGTGCAAAACTTTGAACAATCAAATATTTTTGGCTCTCGACATTTAAAAAAAAAATAGTGTTTCAAAAACCATTACTTGGAACTTGTAAGTGTATTGTATGAAATTGTTCTGAATTTAACATATTAACCAAATGTCAACCAATCAAAGCTGCTGTCATTAAATAGTTGAACACCCTGTATATCTCAGTCATTGAGAATGGATTTATCCTCACTAATAGTAGTCGCATTTAGCTTAAATGTGTAACTAATAAAGATAACTTCTGTTTTCAAATTTCGTATAATAGATGAAACTTATACTGATGTTAATAAAATTCAACCCAAAATGTAAATTTGTTATCTGATAAAATCATTTTTGTTTTTAAGGTAAAACATATCTACACCTAATGAAATTAGTCATAAGGTTAATGTAAATTTGTATATTTAACCGAAAAAAAATCTGCCAATGATTTAATTTGGTACCTACTTGAAAATATCCGTATAGAATGAAATTAGTTGTAGTAAGACTAACAAAAATAAAGTGAAAATTAGACAAGAAAAAACAATGTTCTGTAATTATTTAATTTCGAAACGGATTTTTATAGAGTAACATCATCATAATTTATCTCTTATAAAATAATATGTTGCTTTGTATCTTCAAATTAACTTTAATAATGCAAAATGGGCTAAAAATACAATGCATTATATACAAAACTATAGACTACATTTTGCATGGTTTCTTGTCAAGTTTGTCAGTTTGTTTCCTCATCTGTCGTTGGGGTCTCTGAACTATCACTAATAAAAATCTTTGACTAACATTTTTTATTAGACGACATTGCTAGTGCTACATACTGATTGCCTTATTATACACTGTAATTCTCTTGAAAGTGGATTACTACTTCCGTAATACGCAAACATGTTTTATCTGACGTTTTAAAAACATTTATTAAATATACCATTATTTTTGGAATTCATAAACAGTAAAGAAAAATTTGTATTATAAAATCGATTAACAAAATTGTGCACATCATTACAATTCTTATACAACACCAACTAAAATACAAAAGTAGCAAAATCCCTAAACTAGAATAAGCCCAGATATGACGCTTCTTCTTTAACAAAGCAGAACTATAAAATATTGTTCACTCTTTTTGTCAGTAAATGAACTAATATTGTTATTTACTTTAATTTCACCCGGTACAGGGTGAGTCAAATTCGATTCCCACCATTGGGATCTCGGAAACGGTAAGAGATTGAGAGTTTGTTAAATAGGAGCAAAGTTGCGCAATTTTATGTCCAATAATATGACATAAAGAAATCGAGAAAATCCTTATTCATTTTTGAGATATTTCAGAAAAACCAAAATTTTGAGTTTTACTTTTTATTTTTTTTTGCTTTTGTTTCAAAAGATATAAAAAAACTGAAAGAACTTCTTCATTGCGACTTTTTGAGCTCTACAGTATGGCATTAAAACATTTTGAATGCGACATTTCGTCAGATCTGGGCCACCATCAACTTTGTTTTTTCAAATACAGACCTGCTGTATATTTTTTTTTATTCTTTAGAATTTTTCACCTTGATTCCAGCGATCTATGATACTCGATGATTTGACAACTTTTTCGCCTACCAATTTAAACTGCAATTTTAATTTGCTATGTCCATTTATTCTATTTATTTTGACGAATTCAACTAATTATATTATCGTTTCTTTTAAATATACCTACCCTTGCAAAAACGGACTTGATTTCTTTTTTAATTTCATACTACTTTTATTATTTTTCACATCAAATGTTAAATAAGGTTATCATCCTGGGCAATGCATTCTTGAATTATTTTTTTCATATTATTTATCGTTCTTCTCAGATCCCTTCTCCGAATAGATCTAAATGCCTCATGTATTTTGTTTTTTAAATCTTCAGTACTGTTGACCACGTTTTTATACACTCGATTTTTTAAGGAACCCTATAGAAAATAATCCAGGAGCGGTAGGTCAGGTGATCGAGCCGCCTATCTGACTACGCCGTTATTTCCTATCCATCTATTAGGAAATCTATCGTTTAAAAATGCGCAAACGTTTCTAGGATTATGAGGCGGGGCTCCATCATGCTGGAACCACATTGTTTGAAGCTGAACCAAAGGAATTTGATTAACAAAATTTTGAAAATCTGTTTGAAGGAAACCTAAATATCTCTCAGCATTTAGCGTTTCGACAAAAACGTAAGGTTCGAAAATTGTATCACCTTTGATTCCAGCCCATATATTGACTGAAAATCTTCTGCCTGATTTCTCTATATTCCCTTGGATTTTCTATAGCCCAAATATGTTCATTATTGCGGTTAAATAAGCCGCAACTACTAAAAGTGCACTCATCGGTCCATAGTATCTCATCTAAAAATTCTGGATTTTCCTGTATCCTATTGAACAACCAATTACACCATTCCATCCACCTTAAATTATCACCAGGAAGCAATTTTTGTGTAACATGGAGTTTATAACATTTGATTCTTTCATTTTTTAGAACTCGATAGGCTGTAGTCTGAGGTAAGTTAATATCAGATGCTATTTGTTGTATCGATTTACTAATATCATTTGTTATCAAAAAAATTAAAAAAACAACAATCACTTGGTTAAGAGCTCACCTGGTCACTTTAGTGTCAAAACATTCTCGATTTTAAAATACGAAAAATAATCAGAGATAATCTTCGACACTAATATGCAATTGGCATTGGCATTTGATTTAATTGTCAAGAAAACAATTTAGTCTTGCAATTCAGGCCTGCATCAAGTGTAATGGAGTCTTGTATTGCAACCTTACAGGTGCAAGCCCGAATTAAGTTAAATTCAAACTTGACGTAAGCTTACGTGCTGTCAGGGCCGGCAAACACCCTAGCGGCGGCCCTGGATAATACAGTCTTATCCAAAACCATACAAGGTACAGTTCTGGTACCTTTTTTTGTAGCTAGTGGCGACCTTTAATAAAAAATCAAAGGTACCAAATTGTTATTTAAATAAAGAATAAAACTTATTTGTAAATTTTAATAGCCAATTCTGTTTAGCATTGTAATTAATTGTGGGACCTACCTATCCATATATTAAAAAAATATATTCATTATCTGTCAAGATCCTCCGCTTTACGACGCCCATGACAACTATATTAATAAGGTTTTACTGAAAATATCCATTTTAAAGACTACAATATTCCAGTTATAAACCAATGCAAATATCTAGGTATGACCCTGGATAACTATGGACAAAACATATTAAATACATAAAAGATAAATGTGAGAAAAGCATAAATATATTAATGTCTAGAAAAAAATGGGGAGCAGACGTAACAATCTCTCTTATGTTGTATAGGCCCTATAGACTATGGAAGTGTTTTATATGGGTCACCGTTTAACTCAAATCCTTTAATGCTTGATTGTACCCAATATGTCCATTCGGATATGTATTGAAGCAATGAGGTCATCACCATGTAGCGCCATTCTAGCTGAGGCTCAAGAACCGCTTTTAGCTTTACGTAGACAATTCTTGGCTAACAAAATAATGATTAAGTTCATATCACTTAATACAAATAGTCAGTAATAGTATTTGCTTTATTTACATCGAAAATCTCACTAATAATTACTGGAGATTAAAAAACAGTCCCCCTTTGGTAGATGCTTTTATTCACCCTGTAAAATAAGACGACCTTAATAGAATCTTATGTAATATCCAATTTTTCAACTTAAGTATGACGAATTGATGTAGTATTCCTATATTTTACCAAAATTCCAAAATCTGTTTTGCAAGCTATCAACAACTTTAACTTAAAAAATTATAAGAATAATATGATATGCAATATAATAAAGTAGGTTTGTAATATGAATGTAAAACAGGTAACAATGACATTTATCTGAGCAAAAGGTCATGTTGAAATAACAGGAAACGAAATTGTAGACCAAACAGCTAAAGAGGCTACTAAACTTACCGAAACTTGCACAGTGTCATCAAATAATAATATCGTCCTAAAAGAAATTAGAAAAAATTGGGAGAAAACATGGAGAATGTGTTAACTCTACAAATAATTTCTACCTTACATTCATCCTACGCTTCCCGAATCTATCTCTCACATCTCTGAATTTTCGGTTTTCAATGACAATTACCAGACACAAACTAGGTCATGGTTGAGCTCCCCTTTTTAAAGTAGATGTAAAAAATACTCCTTTCTGCTCATGCGAAGACTCCGCTCTTGGAGATCTGAATCACATTATTTTCGCTTCTACTAACCATACTTACACATATAATGAATTTGAAAATGCTTTAAAAAGCTTAAATGTTGTTTCCCAGAAACATTGTTTCATTATTAAACTTACAAAACAAATAAATTTATGATACCATAGTGGCTTTCATGAAAAAAGTTGCAATTTTTATTTAAAATTATCAACGTGCCTAAATATAAATCTTCTATGGCTAATGGAAAGTTCCAGTGCCAATCTATTCAACACACAAACACACAATAAGGTTTTAAGTAGGTATTTTAATAAAATCACTATTCAGTTTACATAATATTTTATTTAAAACTTTTTTGGCAGTGTAAATCTTAACAAAAACATATCACACAAAATATCCATGAGAATAAACAACAAAAAACAATAAATGGATATATAATAAAACATAGAATGAGCAATAAATTGAATTGAAGTAGGCAATTTTTTTTTTTAAAAACCTCAATTAAATATAAAAAACTAAACAAATACTTCAAAATACTTCAAGACATGTTTAACCAGCAAAATCATATGTACCAGGTGACCCACTTAGGGTGGACACTGAATTTTCTGACATTATTATTATATAAACGAAAATTTGAACCAGATTTCAATTCCGCTGAGAAAACTTTTGTTAGGTGTTAAATATATGAGGGGTGGTTAAAAAATCGTTTTCTCGAAATTTTCACACCTTATTTACTATGCACGGAATCGATATCCAATGGTTATATGAAACATAATCCCTTTTGGATCCATATTATGATTTAACCGAAAAATGCATCCATTATTTAATTTTTGGCTTACCTTGTATATTTATACATATTCACATAACTCATTTAATTATCTTTTCAACAATATATAACTCTAAGTACTTTATAACTTTATTTGTTTTTGAGATATCCCCTACTAAACCTTTTATTCTATAGATGCTAAATAAGCAGAATTTGAAAAACAATTGTCATAATGCATTTATTAGCAATAAGACATAAATACGACAAATTAAAATTACAATATTAAGTTTTATATGTTGCACTAATATAAATTATTTCTCATGCCTAGGTTGTATCTTTTTATCGAGAATGATTTCAATAGCCCATATCTCGAAAACAAATAAAGATAATGGCATAAAGTTATAAATTGCTGAAAAGAGAATTAAATGAACTGATGTAGAAATATACATGTCAAAAAATTAAATAAATCGTTGCCATTTCCGGTTCAGCCAGCAGTGCTCATGTTTCGTATAACTACTAGATATAGTACTATCGATTTTATGCATAATATACAGGATTCAGAGAAAACAAATTTTTGACCACCTTTTATATTCAAAACCTGACAAGTTTTCTCGACGGATTCGGAATCTATGGCAAAAAGCGCATGTTGCTAGTTTTTGAAGTTTTCGTTTATCTTAATAATAAATCCAGAAAATCCAGTGTCCACCTTAAGTGGATCACACTGTACAAATTGATTTTTACAAATCTAACCTCTCATATATTACAATATATTTTCCTATTCTGGTTGATGTTGGCACACTTGTATGGTAAATCTGAAGGATTTGTTTATATCTAAAAAAAAGAAAAAACGAAAAAAATGCCATAAAAACAACATAGGTAGTAATTTACCTGCTCAATATATCAGTTATGGAAGGTACCATAACATCATAGCTTATTATATGCGAAGGCAAAGTGCCATTTGGAGGGTAGTTTTGCATTAACCATTGATTAGGAGTCTCGTAAAACACATCTGCTTCATCGACGTAATTTTCAACTTTACTTAAATTTGGCAGGCAGGTTAAAAATCTGGCAGTCACATTAACATGTAGATGACTGCGAAAAAACAAATGTTTGTAAAAAAACTTCAAGTTTGCTTATACTCAACGAGTTTTTTTACCTGTAAAATGGTGTTGAATGGCAAGGCATTAAAAACAACAAATGTGTGTCGTCTGGATTTTTTTAAAGATATTTCTTGAAGTGGTTCCATAACGTCTAAGACTCCTCTTTGATGTACTATACCTAAGTACCATGCAGGTACCAAATTGCTAACAAATATGATAGCTGCGACCACCCATACATGGACACTATAAGAAACCATTGAATAAAAAAGATTTTTTGATAAAATAACTTACTTGCTAGCTTTTCTACTCCAAACTGACAAAAACCTTGAGGAAACGTATAAAACTAATGGCAACAAAGGTAGTATAAATCGGAACTCTTTATGTGGCAATAAGCTAAAAAAAACCAGTATAACAATCATTAAACATATATATTGTAAAACATTCACCTGTAAGACGTTAAGGCAAACACCATAGTTCCTAGTATCGCCAATTCATTAGGATGTATTTCCTTATGTTTGAGCACGACCATGGCTGCCACTATAAAGGGTATGAACTGAATCCCTAAAATTGCCGGGAAACCTACAGAAAGATACCAGTGCCATGGCTGTACTCCATAGAAGGATGCGAAATCTTCAAACAAGTTAAATTTTAAAAACTCAAATACTGTTATGATGAAAGATCCATGGGCCAGACTATCTAACAATATTGATAAGGATAACATCAATGTTCTACAAAAAGTTTAATATTTGTAACGTAGTAGGTTAATCCCATATGAGTAATTATTCATGATGACAGACAAACAGAAAAATTCTCATAAAATTCCTTTATTGGTGTGACCGGTTTCGTGAACAAGCAAATTTACTTCACATCATCAGACACGGGACTACAATAATTACAGAAAATGAGTATGGTGGTTACATACATAAATATAAATGTTAATAAGTTAATAAAACTTAAAAACAAGAACATAGAAGACAATTAATTATTTCCATTTTTCATGTACTTGTAAAAACTATAGGTAAAAAATTTTTTATAAAATTTGTTTACATGAAAGATTGAAATTATTTAAAATAATAAAGATTACGTTAGTTTGTTTATAATATAGAATTATGTAAAATTAAATTAATTGAATTGTGTGAAAAAAATAGAGGGTTATTTTTATATATAATAAATAAAATAAATAAAACCAGGGTAGTCAAAATTAAAACAGTTTTGCAACATAGTCAAAAGGGGAGTAAGTAAATGTAAGATATATACATTTTGTATCTAATAGATTAACTTTGTAGGTACTAAAATTATAAAATTAACATGCTATTTTTAAAAAACACATACATACACTACAACAGGTTAAAATCGAATAGGGAATATTTTAATAATGAAAATCTTTATTATTTTAAATAATTTCAATCTTTCATGTAAACAAATTTTATCAAAAATTGTTTAAATATAGTTTTTACAAGTACATAAAAAATGGAAATAATTGTCTTCTATGTTCTTGTTTTAAAGTTTTATTAATTTATTAACATTTATATTTATGTATGTAACCACCATACTCATTTTCTGTAATTATTGTAGTCCCGTGTCTGATGATGTGAGGTAAATTTGCTTGTTCACGAAACTGGTCACACCAATAAAGGAATTTTATGAGAATTTTTCTGTTTGTCTGTCATCAAGTTTAATATTTATAATGAAACTTTGACAAAACCATATACAGTGCTACAGCTGGAAACGTGAACATGTTTTATTACTGATTTCTCAAGAAATTTTGCTCTTGATAAAAGTTGGTGTGTGAAGAAAATCTACTTTTGACATTGTCAAATTTTAAGCAATAGAACATTTTCTCATGTTTCCAACTTTATGGCTGTATTGTTTTTACAAAGCGAATTTAATCACATTTATTTGCTAGGTATAATACTAGCAAACTATTTAAATTAAGTCGGAAACATACAGACCCATAAGAAATAGAAAACTTACCCAATTGGTATATATCGATTTATTATCACATTCAAAGCAGGCTTTTTATTAATTGCTAAATGAAATATACAAAGCGGGATCCATATTGTGGCACAAGTGGGCCTTATCACAAAAAGCAACGATGCAATCCAAATAAACATTGAATTATCCTCTAAAAAAAATCTGATTATCTCAAAAATTACTATTTTATATACCTAAACAAAATTTTTGGTTAAAAATTGCAATTTAGCCAAAACTATTAATTTAAATAAATACTTCATTAATTAATGTAGTATCTCCATTTCCATCAGACATTTCTAAATAATTTTTACCTAATCATAACACCAGTTTTCACAAATATCAAATCTCGCATTTTGTCAACGAAGTTGGCATAATCTGGATATGATTTAAACTGTTTTGAGCTTTAATTATCTCCAGACTATGCCAATTTGGTTGTCGAATCGCATATCGAGTACAATGTTGTGCACTCAATAGAATTTTGGGTAGGATAAACGATAAAAAGAAATTATTATATAATGAAATGGTCAACCAATAAAAAGGGTACTTAAATTTAAAAGACAGTTAAATATATTTTAAATATATTATCTACATAAATGTTTTATTTAGCTTCATAATGGTAATTATGAAGATAATTATTAACACTTTATTTAAATAAAAATAAATAAAATAAAATATTTAAACAAAATATATCAAAATGATGTTATTAGAAATGGTAGGTAACTAATACACTATATTTACATATATCAAAAGCAATGGAAAATAAAAAATTGAACTGATTAAAAATTGAAGGATAAAGTTTAAGAATGCAACAAAAAAATACTCCAAAAAAGCAATAGTTGTCACCACTCACCAGCCATATTTTATAGAACCTCAATGGTACTATTAATTAAGTACATATATCTCATTACAGATAAAGGCAGTTTTTTATTTATTATTTACCTATTCCTTTTCCAGGCCATGGAAACTTTGAGATAGCAATTGTTGTTAATGCACATTCTAAAGTATTTATTAAAGTTCTCGACCCAGTATAAAACCAGAACCATGAGCTAGCTATGCAAAAAATTGCCCACTTTCTAGTTCCTGACCATTTGTAAAAGCAGACATCTGAGTACGCACTCAACAGAGCTTGTAAAATCCGTGGGCCATATATCTAAACATTAAGTATAATACTTAGATATTTTAAAAACATAATAAATTACTTAAACCTAATAGTATGTAGTATGTCTCCTATTAAAACAACTTACCAAATTTGTAACAGTGTCTAGTCCAACAATTTGCAAAAGTTTATATAACCCAGCAATCACTAAAGGTGGAATATAACTTCGTATACCTCTTGTCCATTCCCAAGTTAAATAACCATATTTAAAAACTAGATTATGAGCAACCTCCAAGGATTGCCAGTATTCATCAGGTACGAAAAACGTTTGCACTAAAAACACTGAGGCAATTCTTATTGCTAAAAATATTAAGAATATGTCCAGGTATCTCATTCTGCGTGACTGATTATATTATAAAATATCTAATTTTTACTAAAAATAAAATACAGCTCTGATTTAATGTGGCAACACACATGGAACAACACAAGTGTGTCTACAATAAGTATTTTTAAAATATAGGGAAATTATTAATAGCACTAAAAGCACCTCATGCCGAGCAGGTTATGTTTACCCGGTTTACTGGTCAGTGCAAATTTTTCAAAGGTTATGTCACAGCATGACATAACTGACAGATAAAGGCGAAAAGAGACGAGCAACCATAGACTTATAAAAATTAAAGACACCAAAGCTGGTTTTTTTTTTATTCAGCGTATTGATATGCTTATAAGCGGGCGCATATAAGCATTCCTTACAGTCATACGGAAATGGCAGTATTTCTAGCAATTTCATTGGCCGTTTCAAGGCCACGGCATGGCGTGCTCATCAGATATCATTTTTAAAGGGGAATTCGGCACCGTGAAAATAAACAAACTATAATAAAGGGCAAGGAAAAAAATGTAATAAAGGGCAAGGAAAAATGTAATCTTCATATAAATCTTACTAACGAACTAAAAAATACTGATATCATTTTTAAAGGGGAATTCGGCACCGTGAAAATAAACAAACTATAATAAAGGGCAAGGAAAAAATGTAATAAAGGGCAAGGAAAAATATAATCTTCATATAAATCTTACTAACGAACTAAAAAAATACTTATTTAAAAAAAAAAAAAAATTAAAGGGCAAGGAGAAAATGTAATAAAGGGCAAAGGAAAAATGTAATCTTCATATAAATCTTACTAACGATCTAAAAAATACTTATTTAAAAAAAAAAATTACAAATTTTTGATTCGAACCCTGGACCTACCGCGTGCCACGCGAGCATCTTCTCGATCGTCTAACAAGTTCCTTGCTGACAAATGATTCCAAAAGGATTTAATACTTTAAAATGTCATGTAACTGCGCATGCCCTGCGTTTATCTTAAAACGGCCAATAAAATTGCTAGAAATACTGCCATTTCTGTATGACTGTAAGGAATGCTTATATGCTAAGCGGGCAGTTTCTTGGTTAAGCAGTGACGTCTTATATGAATGCGCTTCAATACGCCGTCAAGCGTACTCTGAGAACGATAATAAAATGTATTCAGGAGTGGGGATAAATCATCTTGTTATTCTTGTAGAAGTTGAATGTGAGGTTATTGATTTCTGTATTTTTGAAATGTCAAACTTGTCAAATTGAAGTGTTCCATTTTTTGTGGAAATCAGTTTCGTGACGTCATCGTACAATGCGCTGGTAAGCACACATTTAATACGCTTAATCAAAAAAAAACCAACTCAATATACCATATCAATCTAACTACGACTGTGTCCGGATAACCAGCAAAATGCCGTTTTTGGTTCCTCTCCTTTCGTGTCATTTGTTACGTATTTACTTCACTCTCTCTCGATTCAGGGTCGATGAACTTCTTGAACTTGCTCATAAGAAATTTTATCGTATGTCGTCTCTCGCTTCGTAATCGTCGCCACTCGCCTGCCGCCGCCTTTAAATTTGTTTGATTGTTTACAGTTACAGTGTTTATAAGAGAATCGAGTTTTTAAATATAATTTTTGTGATTTTATGTAATTAATATCTTTTCACGTTAGTTATAGATTTAAAAGACAATTGTGGTATATATTGGATTGTACCAAGGACCAATTTTATTCTTCGTCATGACTCATACATATGTATTTTTCTATTTTTTTTTATCATTATTATGGTGCCTTTTTATTATAAACAATTTAAGTTTATAAACTCTTTTATTACCCACGCACAAATATTAATTTTTGATATTTACAGTGGTGTATTTATGTTTATAATAAACAGTATTATAAATGTGTTGTAGGTATTTTTTTTTATTAAAATAAACGTTATTATAATGTAACATGTAACCCGCCTCTTCCCTGGTTCTCCATTTTTTCATATCTTAAACCATGGGAGATACGATAAAAGTTTATATGAATAATTTTGTAGGGAATTAAATTCCTATAGTAATCAAATGCCAAAACTTTGCGCCTCAGAAACTGCAATTTTCCTTATTGGAATCTGATATTAAATTTATAAAAAGCAAAAGTAAAAAAAAAAGTTGCTGGGTCGAGCAGGAACTGAACCCGGGACCTTGAATCCAAAAACAAATCAAATTCAAACTCAAATT
>JANEYF010003050.1:0-21302 GCA_029963845.1 Rhamnusium bicolor
GACGAGCTGCGCCAATTAGACAGAGATACCTGCAAGATGATGAATATTCAAGAAATATTCATCCCGGATCGTCCGTTCCTCGTGTGTACCTCCTACGTCAATGGGGTGAGGACCCTTGAGCCTGGAGTGTACGCTTGGCGAGTAGTACTGAGTATGACATTTAACATCCTCAGGAGCTCAGATCCCCGCTTGCGGATTGTGAAACATCACGAAACTATAGGAGTGGAAGCAGGACTGTTCAAGGCAGCAAAAAGAGCAGCAGATGAACTCGGTCTCGCATTCGACACCAGGCGGGAGGTGCTGATGTAGAGTCAGTGACTTAACTTCAACCAAATCGCCTGAAAGCCTGAATTAGAGCTGCCGAACAGGAAAATCTGTTTCGCAACACGTCGATAAACCCCAGCATGGTGTCTTCTATAAAAACATGGAAACACTGGGTTTATCGACCAGGCTGACATTCGCCTTTCTTAAGGTCCGCCGGGCTTAGGTCAGAGACCTAGGGATTCATTATGGCCTCCGCCAGGATGGTATTATCAACACCTTGGCCCATCGTAGCCGCGTGTAGGTTTGTGTTGAGGTTCCTGATATCAACTGCAGGACCTACTATCAAGCGCCGGAATTGCCCATGCACTTACTTTCTGCATGCTCCATATATGCGATTTCGGCCTACATCCACCGACAAAAACGCGACGTTACGAGTGCTATACTAATAAGGCACTCGTACGGGGTAGACCAGACACCAGTGCTGCCTTACGTTCCCGGAGATATTGAGATATAGAAAAAAATAGTGTCTTGCTACGACCGATACTTCTTTGTATACGCAATGCCAGTGGAAATTTGGTCGAAATAATAATAATAATAATAATAATAATAATAATTTACTTTCCAAGACAGACTACATGCACAGAACATGACACAAATCGCAAAAATCGATGGATAGTCGAATTTAAGTGTCTGTCACAATATCACAATACCGGCGTGCATGAAATAGATAACGTCGATCTCATGGAGTACACAGAATATGTGAACCATTTGTTGTAAAGTCATCGTGGTTTTCAATCATTCTTTGTAGTTTATGCACAACCGGTAATTACTGCGCCGTTGCTAAGAGCGTTTTATGCGAGAACCAAACCAAATGCCACCATGAAAATAACCGCACGCTTTCATGTTAAGTTAACTGGGAATAAAGTGCCAAGGTGTCCATAAGATTACATAGGAGTATCCCGGTTACCCTCAGAGTCTTACATCTTTCTTCTTTGATACTGGTTGCATATATTACAGGTACATCATTAAACACACCACATGAATTTTGATGTGGTGTGCTTATTTATATTTATATATTTTTTGAGAAATGGAAAGTATTTCCGGCACTTGGTCACTTGTCTGAAGATCTCAACTCGATACCGACCCAGGTCTAGCCATTCTGAGAGGCGTAAAGTGGGGGAGAGTCGAAGCGCATACATTATGAGCCTATTACTGCGTATTCAAAAGTAGCTGATACAACGTGTATATTATATCCATACATGATTTTTTCTGTTCTATATTGTATTTTAATGTTTTGTATATATAAGTATCTTCTTGCTTCAAATGTACAATAGTATGTAAAACTGATTAAGTAATATTTTATATTCCATTCTGTTCTAATCGATCAAATAGTAGCCAAGTGGATAAAGTGCTTATAGCTATTTACTCGGCACCGAAGGTCGATAGCTCGATTCCATCCTAAAGCAAGTTAGAAATTTTATTTGTAATTTGTTTCGAACTAAGATGGGAGAGGGAGTTGTTGATATCCTAGATGTGGGTCGGATTCTAAAACAAACTGTAGGGCCTCGTCTCTCTTACCCAGCACAAAATCCTAGGATTTTACAGGGGTTACTTCGGTGACTTGAGATGCGGTCAAGAAAATATTTTAAGAAAACATTTTGTAAATACATAAAAAAACTGTTGATTGAAGATGACGTTACTTTGTAAAAATCCATTTTTGAAATTATGTAATTACAAAATACTTTTATTCTTATTTTAAACTTTACAACTAGTTTCATCCTATTCGGACATTTTCAAGTAACTAAATATTGTCTTAAAAGCATAGAGCATTTATATTTTGGGTTGAATTTTTATCTTAACAGCAATAAGTTTACTGAACTAAATTTAATAACGGGGAATTGTTTTAATCCATTTAATCGTTTAATATGTTATAGTTTAAAATAATTTAATGTTATAATGTTAAAAAAAATTATAACATATTGAACGATCAGATAGACATAAATAATTCCCCGTTATTAAACTTAGTTCAATAAACTTAATGCTGTTAAGATAAGAATTCAACCCAAAATATAAAATTTTACTACACTGAACTGATTCTGTGGTTGGCTCCTTGTGAAACATCATTAAATATTTTAAATATATGAAAGAAATTTGCTTTTTAATGTTTCAAAAATATTTTATTACAAACTCTACACGTGTTTCGGCTTTTTAGGCCTTTGTCAAGAGTACAGGGAATACTGAAAAGTAAAATTACTGTGTAAAATGTAGTGACTGTGATGCTATATACATTGGACAAACTGGACGAAATGTAAAAAAAGCGATTCGAGGAACACAGGAAATCTATTGTAAACAATGTATATAGTACGGGCATGTCAACACATTGTATAGGAACAGTCATTTTATAGATTTAAATAATGTCAAGTTACTCCATTCGGAAAAGAAAGGAAAGAGACTTGATCTATTAGAACAATTAGAAATAAGTAAGGCTGTTAAGAATAAGAAAAATGTAACGAATGAAAAACAAATTTTTTCCGGCCACCATATTTTAAATAAAATAATTTAGATTTTAAAAAATAAAGTAATATTCAACTTTTTAAAAACATATTTTACAATAGTTTTATAGTAGGTACCAGATGTGGTTATATATAAGCAATGAACACAAATTTTACTGTTCAGTATTCCCTGTACTCTTGACAAAGGCCTAAAAAGCCGATACACGTATAGAGTTTGTAATAAAATATTTTTGAAACATTAAAAAGCAAATTTCTTTCATATATTTAAGATAAAATTTTACTACCTCACCCTCTATGTTTTTAATACATCTGTGCATAGAAAAACCAACCATAAACTTATTTGCTGTTCATTTTATGCCTAAAAAAATAAGTCTGTATTTTTAGTTACTTGAAAATGTCTGAAGTGGATGAAACTAGTTGTAAAGTTTAAAATAAAAATAAAAGTGAAAATTAGACAAGAAAAAATCAGTGTTTTGTAATTATTCAATTACATAAAAAAAACATTTAATTCACAAATCAATTAATAAAACCATGCTGTTTAATAATGCTAATAATACGCTTCTTATATGAAGTATGCAAAATTATGTATCACATTATACAGACCTCATGAACACGATATTATATTAAACTTATGTTATAATTCAATTTGAACCCTTCAAAGTAAATTTGCTTGGCAGAAAGATCCTGCTGGGGGCTTTTGCAAATAAACAACGCACAATAATAGGTATGATTAAATAAGCTAAACAATGTGTAAATAACGGGAGGAAAAAGCTGGAAGTTGTGATTCAGTTTCGACAAAAGTTTTTAATTTATGGTTTAGCGTATACTACGTGAATCAATTACGGAACTTGTGTTAGCGGAAGTTGGAGACAATAGTAATTTGTCAACTTGGGAAAGTTGTACAATTTTAGATATTCTAATGTGCAAATTGTGCCTTCTCAGGGAGCAATTTTGACCCATTCTGTGAACTAAAGTCTTTCATAATCGTGTAATCTCTACAAAAGCAAACGGAAAATTAAGGATATTCAAATAGAAATTGTTAAAAAATTCAATTCCTGTTTATTTTGATGATCTTTTCTTTTAGAAAAGAATTTTCGTTTTAAATTAATTAGTTACCATAGGCGTAGAGATAAAAAGGGAGCTAAAAGGTTTACATTCTAGAATAAAGAAAATGGTAATATTTTGTTAAAGTGTTACGCAATCAGTATTATTTTGTACCACATTTTAAAAATATCTACAGACATTCGAAAGATATACCAAAAAAACTTTTACTATTTTCAGCTTTGAATTTTTATGACTGTTTAAGAAAGAAATAGGTAAAACTGATTATACGTTTATTATTTACCGCCCATAATGCACCATGCATTTATGTTAAACCCTGTATGTGGTTCAGTTTCAATAGGCGGAGTTCTTGATGCCATTTTCCCATTTACTACAATGTACACTAATATTGAAAGAATATTCACATCAAAACACTCAGTACCCTACTCCACGCACGTCACGTCAGCCAAGTTGGCATCATATGGAAATAATTAAAACTTATATTAACACTGTCTGTACCTAAATTCTCGTCACGGTTTGACGAACCCCAACCAACTAATTGTGGAGATATCAGCATAACATCACCGTAATTCTCTAACCAGTAAAGAAAAATATTTGGGTCATTCATGCTATTTTTACATTTTGTAAAATGTAATCTTTCAAACGGATTCAGCTGTCTTATTTGTTATATTTATAATTAAATCTTAAGTTGCTAATATACACCATATGGTTGTTCTCAATCACATACATATTGGACAACATGCTGCTATATTTAAGATGAGATATATGCTCTTTAACCTTAGTCTGAATTGATTATCCCGTTTGTCCAATACACTTTTGATTTTAGGTCCTTACAACTAATTTTTGCAAATCCAAGTCCCCTTATTTATATCAGTTTTATCTTTTGTATTACCTAAAGTTGCTTAAGTTATTCCCCGATATATGAACCACTATCAGTCTCTCTGAAAATTCTGCTGAGACCACGGTTAAACTGTGGTTCGTATGAACACAACACAGATTTTAAATTTTCTCACTCATTTTTGAAAATCCAAGAATAGAGAAGTGTCTCCTTAAGTTTACGTTTCCAAATTATTTAATCATCCAAACCCACAGAATACACGGAAAAAAATTTAAACTATATTTAGGACTACTATTCTTAAATTAAGACATTATTGTACTCATATATCCGCAAGAATAGATATTTTTCCATCAAGGAAAATGTTATTCTTAAAAGTCATTATTTTAGTTTCCTTCTTTTAATGATAACTAATTATTAACTTTAGAATAATGGTTCTACTTCAGCTAGGAGGAAGTTTAAAACAATATTCAATACTAATTTATACTTAATCTAAGATTTCATTTATTCAGTTTAAAAGTAGATATATTGCGATCTGTTACATTTAACACTTAATGTAAGAAATGTGTCATTTCGTTTAACAACTGTATTATTTAAACAAAAACTGATGAATTATTTGAATCAGTAAATATTTGATGTTGACTGAAATCTTTTCTTTCTTGGTATAATATTGCGATCTATAAATTTACCACTTAATGTAACGATAAATTTCATTTCGTTCAATAATTGTATTATTTAAATAAAACTTTTTTCCTTTTCTTTTATCGAACTTACTACCACATGAATAATTCTTCGTTATCTAAAAAATATAGTTAGTTTCCGTGTATGTTACTGGAAAAATAAACCTCTGCGCTTGTGACTTTACATTAAAAGATTAGTCAGATGTTTTTTGAAACGTTAAGGAATTATATTATTATTTTTTTGTCACATATTAGTTGTCAAAAACAACCTCTGACTAATATTTTGCATAAATTCACAAGCGCAGAGGTTTTATTTTTCCAGTATGTTACTGGAAAAATAAACCTCTGCGCTTGTGAATTTATGTCAAAATATTAATCAGAGGTTGTTTTTTGACAACTAATATGTGACAAAAAAATAATAATATAATTCCTTAACGTTTCAAAAAACATCTGACTAATCTTTTAATGTAAAGTCACAAGCGCAGAGGTTTATTTTTCCAGTAACATACTGGGCAACTAACTATATTTTAGATAACGAAGAATTATTCATGTGGTAGTAAGTTCGATAAAAGAAAAAGGAAAAAAGTTTTATTTAAATAATACAATTATTGAACGAAATGAAATTTATCGTTACATTAAGTGGTAAATTTAATAGATCGCAATATTATACCAAGAAAGAAAAGATTTCAGTCAACATCAAATATTTACTGATTCAAATAATTCATCAGTTTTGTTTAAATAATACAGTTGTTAAACGAAATGACACATTTCTTACATTAAGTGTTAAATGTAACAGATCGCAATATATCTACTTTTAAACTGAATAAATGAAATCTTAGATTAAGTATAAGTTAGTATTGAATATTGTTTTAAACCCCTCCTAGCTGAAGTAGAACCATTATTCTAAAGTTAATAATTAGTTATCATTAAAAGAAGGAAACTAAAATAATGACTTTTAAGAATAACATTTTCCTTGATGGAAAAATATCTATTCTTGCGGATATATGAGTACAATAATGTCTTAATTTAAGAATAGTAGTCCTAAATATAGTTTAAATTTTTTTTCCGTGTATTCTGTAGGTTTGGATGATTAAATAATTTGGAAACGTAAACTTAAGGAGACACTTCTCTATTCTTGGATTTTTCAAAATGAGTGAGAAAATTTAAAATCTGTGTTGTGTTCATACGAACCACAGTTTAACCGTGGTCTCAGCAGAATTTTCAGAGAGACTGATAGTGGTTCATATATCGGGGAATAACTTACAACTTTTAGGTAATACAAAAGATAAAAACTGATATAAATAAAGGGGACTTGGATTTGCAAAATTAGTTGTAAGGACCTAAAATCAAAAGTGTATTGGACAAACGGGATAATCAATTCAGACTAAGGTTAAAGAGCATATATCTCATCTTAAATATAGCAGCATGTTGTCCAATATGTATGTGATTGAGAACAACCATATGGTGTATATTAGCAACTTAAGATTTAATTATAAATATAACAAATAAGACAGCTGAATCCGTTTGAAAGATTACATTTTACAAAATGTAAAAAATAGCATGAATGACCCAAATATTTTTCTTTACTGGTTAGAGAATTACGGTGATGTTATGCTGATATCTCCACAATTAGTTGGTTGGGGTTCGTCAAACCGTGACGAGAATTTAGGTACAGACAGTGTTAATATAAGTTTTAATTATTTCCATATGATGCCAACTTGGCTGACGTGACGTGCGTGGAGTAGGGTACTGAGTGTTTTGATGTGAATATTCTTTCAATATTAGTGTACATTGTAGTAAATGGGAAAATGGCATCAAGAACTCCGCCTATTGAAACTGAACCACATACAGGGTTTAACATAAATGCATGGTGTATTATGGGCGGTAAATAATAAACGTATAATCAGTTTTACCTATTTCTTTCTTAAACAGTCATAAAAATTCAAAGCTGAAAATAGTAAAAGTTTTTTTGGTATATCTTTCGAATGTCTGTAGATATTTTTTAAATGTGGTACAAAATAATACTGATTGCGTAACACTTTAACAAAATATTACCATTTTCTTTATTCTAGAATGTAAACCTTTTAGCTCCCTTTTTATCTCTACGCCTATGGTAACTAATTAATTTAAAACGAAAATTCTTTTCTAAAAGAAAAGATCATCAAAAATAAACAGGAATTGAATTTTTAA
This sequence comes from Rhamnusium bicolor, assembly GCA_029963845.1. Classification (NCBI taxonomy): domain Eukaryota; kingdom Metazoa; phylum Arthropoda; class Insecta; order Coleoptera; family Cerambycidae; genus Rhamnusium; species Rhamnusium bicolor. The sequence continues at coordinate 7,545 of JANEYF010003050.1, forward strand.
CAATTTCTATTTGAATATCCTTAATTTTCCGTTTGCTTTTGTAGAGATTACACGATTATGAAAGACTTTAGTTCACAGAATGGGTCAAAATTGCTCCCCTGAGAAGGCACAATTTGCACATTAGAATATCTAAAATTGTACAACTTTCCCAAGTTGACAAATTACTATTGTCTCCAACTTCCGCTAACACAAGTTCCGTAATTGATTCACGTAGTATACGCTAAACCATAAATTAAAAACTTTTGTCGAAACTGAATCACAACTTCCAGCTTTTTCCTCCCGTTATTTACACATTGTTTAGCTTATTTAATCATACCTATTATTGTGCGTTGTTTATTTGCAAAAGCCCCCAGCAGGATCTTTCTGCCAAGCAAATTTACTTTGAAGGGTTCAAATTGAATTATAACATAAGTTTAATATAATATCGTGTTCATGAGGTCTGTATAATGTGATACATAATTTTGCATACTTCATATAAGAAGCGTATTATTAGCATTATTAAACAGCATGGTTTTATTAATTGATTTGTGAATTAAATGTTTTTTTATGTAATTGAATAATTACAAAACACTGATTTTTTCTTGTCTAATTTTCACTTTTATTTTTATTTTAAACTTTACAACTAGTTTCATCCACTTCAGACATTTTCAAGTAACTAAAAATACAGACTTATTTTTAGGCATAAAATGAACAGCAAATAAGTTTATGGTTGGTTTTTCTATGCACAGATGTATTAAAAACATAGAGGGTGAGGTAGTAAAATTTTATCTTAAATATATGAAAGAAATTTGCTTTTTAATGTTTCAAAAATATTTTATTACAAACTCTATACGTGTATCGGCTTTTTAGGCCTTTGTCAAGAGTACAGGGAATACTGAACAGTAAAATTTGTGTTCATTGCTTATATATAACCACATCTGGTACCTACTATAAAACTATTGTAAAATATGTTTTAAAAAGTTGAATATTACTTTATTTTTTAAAATCTAAATTATTTTATTTAAAATATGGTGGCCGGAAAAAATTTGTTTTTCATTCGTTACATTTTTCTTATTCTTAACAGCCTTACTTATTTCTAATTGTTCTAATAGATCAAGTCTCTTTCCTTTCTTTTCCGAATGGAGTAACTTGACATTATTTAAATCTATAAAATGACTGTTCCTATACAATGTGTTGACATGCCCGTACTATATACATTGTTTACAATAGATTTCCTGTGTTCCTCGAATCGCTTTTTTACATTTCGTCCAGTTTGTCCAATGTATATAGCATCACAGTCACTACATTTTACACAGTAATTTTACTTTTCAGTATTCCCTGTACTCTTGACAAAGGCCTAAAAAGCCGAAACACGTGTAGAGTTTGTAATAAAATATTTTTGAAACATTAAAAAGCAAATTTCTTTCATATATTTAAAATATTTAATGATGTTTCACAAGGAGCCAACCACAGAATCAGTTCAGTGTAGTAAAATTTTATATTTTGGGTTGAATTCTTATCTTAACAGCATTAAGTTTATTGAACTAAGTTTAATAACGGGGGAATTATTTATGTCTATCTGATCGTTCAATATGTTATAATTTTTTTAACATTATAACATTAAATTATTTTAAACTATAACATATTAAACGATTAAATGGATTAAAACAATTCCCCGTTATTAAATTTAGTTCAGTAAACTTATTGCTGTTAAGATAAAATTCAACCCAAAATATAAATGCTCTATGCTTTTAAGACAATATTTAGTTACTTGAAAATGTCCGAATAGGATGAAACTAGTTGTAAAGTTTAAAATAAGAATAAAAGTATTTTGTAATTACATAATTTCAAAAATGGATTTTTACAAAGTAACGTCATCTTCAATCAACAGTTTTTTTATGTATTTACAAAATGTTTTCTTAAAATATTTTTCTTGACCGCATCTCAAGTCACCGAAGTAACCCCTGTAAAATCCTAGGATTTTGTGCTGGGTAAGAGAGACGAGGCCCCTACAGTTTGTTTTAGAATCCGACCCACATCTAGGATATCAACAACTCCCTCTCCCATCTTAGTTCGAAACAAATTACAAATAAAATTTCTAACTTGCTTTAGGATGGAATCGAGCTATCGACCTTCGGTGCCGAGTAAATAGCTATAAGCACTTTATCCACTTGGCTACTATTTGATCGATTAGAACAGAATGGAATATAAAATATTACTTAATCAGTTTTACATACTATTGTACATTTGAAGCAAGAAGATACTTATATACAAAACATTAAAATACAATATAGAACAGAAAAAATCATGTATGGATATAATATACACGTTGTATCAGCTACTTTTGAATACGCAGTAATAGGCTCATAATGTATGCGCTTCGACTCTCCCACTTTACGCCTCTCAGAATGGCTAGACCTGGGTCGGTATCGAGTTGAGATCTTCAGACAAGTGACCAAGTGCCGGAAATACTTTCCATTTCTCAAAAAATATATAAATATAAATAAGCACACCACATCAAAATTCATGTGGTGTGTTTAATGATGTACCTGTAATATATGCAACCAGTATCAAAGAAGAAAGATGTAAGACTCTGAGGGTAACCGGGATACTCCTATGTAATCTTATGGACACCTTGGCACTTTATTCCCAGTTAACTTAACATGAAAGCGTGCGGTTATTTTCATGGTGGCATTTGGTTTGGTTCTCGCATAAAACGCTCTTAGCAACGGCGCAGTAATTACCGGTTGTGCATAAACTACAAAGAATGATTGAAAACCACGATGACTTTACAACAAATGGTTCACATATTCTGTGTACTCCATGAGATCGACGTTATCTATTTCATGCACGCCGGTATTGTGATATTGTGACAGACACTTAAATTCGACTATCCATCGATTTTTATGATTTGTGTCATGTTCTGTGCATGTAGTCTGTCTTGGAAAGTAAATTATTATTATTATTATTATTATTATTATTATTTTGAATAAATCTCCACTGGCATTGCGTATACAAAGAAGTATCGGTCGTAGCAAGACACTATTTTTCTATATCTCAATATCTCCGGGAACGTAAGGCAGCACTGGTGTCTGGTCTACCCCGTACGAGTGCCTTATTAGTATAGCACTCGTAACGTCGCGTTTTGTCGGTGGATGTAGGCCGAAATCGCATATATGGAGCATGCAGAAAGTAAGTGCATGAGCGATTCCGGCGCTTGATAGTAGGTCCTGCAGTTGATATCAGGAACCTCAACACGCCACACGCGGCTACGATAGACCAAGGTGTTGATAATACCATCCTGGCAGGCCATAATGAATCCCTAGGTCTCTGACCTAAGCCCGGCGGACCTTAGAAAGGCGAATGTCAGCCTGGTCGATAAACCCAGTGTTTCCATGTTTTTATAGAAGACACCATGCTGGGGTTTATCGACGTGTTGCCGAAACAGATTTTCCTGTTCGGCAGCTCTAATTCAGGCTTTCAGGCGATTTGGTTGAAGTTAAGTCACTGACTCTACATCAGCACCTCGCCTGGTGTCGAATGCGAGACCGAGTTCATCTGCTGCTCTTTTTGCTGCCTTGAACAGTCCTGCTTCCACTCCTATAGTTTCGTGATGTTTCACAATCCGCAAGCGGGGATCTGAGCTCCTGAGGATGTTAAATGTCATACTCAGTACTACTCGCCAAGCGTACACTCCAGGCTCAAGGGTCCTCACCCCCCCCCATTGACGTAGGAGGTACACACGAGGAACGGACGATCCAGGATGAATATTTCTGTGAATATTCATCATCTTGCGGGTATCTCTGTCTAATTGGCGCAGCTCGTCTATCGTCCACTTTACTACTCCGAAGGAGTAGAGCAGAACCGGAACGGCAAGCATATTAGTTGCAGACACCTTGTTCTTCCCCGAAAGTTGAAAAGATCAAATCTTGTGTCTATACTATTATTATTATTATTATTATTATTTTTGGTTGTCCGTCACTGGAGTTAGTGACAGCAGATACCAGAATCGTGTGACCTAAGCAGACGGAGGGAACCCAGAACGACTGCCTTCTGCATGTGGCCTGCCAGCCACCCGGCTGATTTTTGGCAGGCCGATATGGTTTTCAGTTCCGAAAGCAGCGTAGGCCTTATCCATCCGAGTACACCAATAATTAAGACGACCATTTTGACCGAATAGCATGGGTACAACACATGGAGTTGGTACCGGAGATCGAGATATTTGGTCTGTTTCTCCTCCTCTTTCAAGGCGATGTTTTTCTCTGCAGGTGCAGAGAACTGGATGACATACATCACCTTGTGTTGATGGTCGAAGAGGATTATGTCAGGATTGTTGGCTTGGATTAGCCTGACCGTCGGGAACGAGTAGTTCCAGTAAATCCGGCATTTCTCGTTCTCGACAACGGACTCAATATCTCCGGGAACACAATTATTATTCTGTTTCCCGATGCCGGTCAGTCCTTCCGTGGCCTCCGACGCCTCACGGTAGTCGCGCCGGCGCATCAACTACAGCCACTCCCTACATCCTGCAGGGTTAGTGACTGTAGATACCAGAATCGTGTGCCCTAAGCAGACGGAGAGAACCCAGAATGACTGGCTTCTGCATTTGGCCTGCCAGCCACTCGGCTGATTTTTGGCAGGCCGGTATGATCCTCAGTTCCGAGAGTAGCGTAGGCTTTATCCCTCCGAGTACACCGATTATAAGGACGACCATTTTTACCGAGTAGCCTGGGTACAGTACTTGGAGCTCGTATCGGAGATCGCGATATTTGGTCCGTTCTCCTCCTTCAAGGTGATGTTTTTCTCTGCAGGTGCCGAGAACTCGATGACATACATCACTTTGAGTTGATGGTCGAGGAGGACTATGTCAGGCTTATTGGCTTGGATTAGCCTGACAGTCGGGAACGAGTAGTTCCAGTAAATCCGGCATTTTTCGTTCTCGACAACGGACTCAATATCTCCGGGGACGTAAGGCAGCACTGGTGTCTGGTCTACCCCGTACGAGTGCCTTAGATGGTAGTAGATTCACTGTTTAATCAAAAGATAAAAACGTGAAAAAAAAAATAACAAAAAAATATCTTCTCTTCAAATACTTGCATTTTTGTAGAAACTTGGATTTTTTACTAATTAAAAAAGAAATCTCTAAGGAAAAAATTGTTAGTAGATAACGAATTTGTATGCTCAGTGGTGTAGTAAGATGCATTTGAGGTACTTTGCGTCAAATATGAGTGATGATACCAATTTACCGTGCCAGGGAACCTTATAGTATTATAATCTACTTGTTAGAAATACATTTCATCATAACTTCGTCATTAGTCATCTGAATTTCAAACTTTCTTTATCAACGTAAAGGACCCGAAATACCTTCAAAGTGCGGTGTCACTCAGCCTCTCCTGTCATTTTAAATTTTCGATTTGATGGACGTCTCAACGCCGCTACTAAGATGACGACGCATTTTTAAAAAAATAAGCACTATTTTCGATGCGAGTTCATTCTATTTATATCGCATGCGGATACCTCAATTTTGCAAGTTCTTTACATACAAATGTCAAATCAGTAGTTGAAACTAATTGAACTTATAGTTCTTATGTCTCGAATTTTTTTAGAGTACCATTAAATTTCAAGAAAAGAAATTATAGAAAGGATTTGAATAATACATCATGATCCTTTTGTGATAGCTGACTTATAAAAGATACAAATGATGGAATGTAAACAAAAAATGGGGAGCAAATCAAAAGAAACTGCTTCAGCATCAGATTTCCGTTAAATTGGATGAAAAGAATACAGCAAAGACATTTCAGCATTAATTTAAGAAATCTATTTTGGCGAACAAAAGAGAAAAATTCTTTCATATTCAGACCAATATGAGCTTCATTAAATTGCCGTAGGATTTTACGTTTAGAATTCCAGTTATAATGAATAAAGAAATGATAATTAGAAGTTTTGTTTATTTTGTTGTTTTTACTTCTTTTACTTTATTTTCTATACTGAATAACAAAAATTTTAACATTTTACAGATCAGCAAATATAACTATATTTTCCGTATGCCACCTGGAACTTTATTCTTACTGCTAGAAATATAAATATTATAGGAAGTTTAAAATATAAATGAACGGTCACGCCGCTGGCCTGTGAGCAGGCGTACTTTGCATGCTAATAATAATTAATTAGTTATAACGTTTGATTCAGACTGAAATACGACAAACTAAACCAACTAAAATTGGTACATTTTCTATATATGTCGGAGGAACCTAATATGCAGTACAATTTTTCAGCAACCCCATCCACTTCCAGACCCCAATTTTGGTAATTAGTTCCTTAAAACAAGAAATATTGGTGAATGCAAAATTTTCATAAGTACCGCTTCGATTTTGTCGGATAAATTTTTATTTACACGAAAACTTGGTTATTATGATAATATTACGAAAGCAAACGTCGTACAAAAACATGAGACCGTAGCTGTAGGTAACGTTTTTTGCGAAATCTATTTCCTTTATCAGAGGTTTGATAGCTTTTATGTAGACAAACTCGACACATTTTAATTGTTAAATACATATTACGTAGAATTTTTGACAATGATACGTTACACTAATTTTGTTCACTTCATCATTTAGCACAGGTAACTATGTTCTGCAAAAATCTACAGAACAATTGGATATGCATTTATCTTCATTTGGTAATAAAAGCCTGTTGGTGATGGTCGGATTTAGGTATACCTAAAACAACTACATTTTCCTGTTCATTTTAATACTATTGTATTCTACGGTTAAAAACGAATTGACTTAGGTGAGGATATTTATATAAAATCATCTTTAAACATGCACTTGCTTACTTTGACATATAAAGCTTGCATTATGTCATTTTTCGTGACAGTGACAACTGCGCATGTTCTCATTACGAGTTGGTTCAGTATTTTGAGCTTTTAGCCAGTATTATTTTATTTAATTTGTCATTTTGTGTCGTTAAAATGGATGGTGTTACAAATTTATTGGATATTGTGACAATTACGAATTATAATGATGAGACGCGTTTGCGAATTTTACAACAAGCACAGTTAGTAAAGGACAACGTCCGTTGTAAATTGAAACATTGCCGTAAATATTGTAATATGCGTCGGCGTGAAGCTGTTATTCTAGGTATTATTTTTTGTTTCTTGGGGTTTAATATGCTACAAAATGTATTTATTTTCTAGATCATGTGCCGTAAAATGTATTCGATTCTTGAGGGCTCTTTTTTACCACACCGCACACCAATAAGACAAATAATTTAAATTATGTCACAGGGTGCGTGAAGACAGAAAAATTTTCTGTCTGTGTGTCTGTGTGGGTCGCGATAGCAGCTACAGTTTTGAGATAAAACTTTTAAAATTGCTACACACATTCTAGAGGTCAAGAAAGAGATTGAGATCGTTGATGAGTAAAATCGGTCCCCTGGAACGGGGTCTACCAGGCCCCCACATTTCTATTTCTAACTTTACAAAAAAAATTTATTCGTGATGAAAGATTATAAATCAGATTTGTTATACAAACCCATTATAATATAGTTTTTAAATGTTTAAGTAAAGCTATAAATCAAAATTTTGTAAACATTTTGGCAACACCATAAAATTTGAATTTTGATTGACACTTCTTAAAATGTCTAAAAAAATATGTGACATTCCATCAATGTGTCTTTTTTGAAAAGTCAAAAATTACTAAGTGCAACTTTGCGCTTCCAAAAAAAAGTGCAGAGTTGCACTTTTCCGAGGAGTGAGCGTTTCTTTACTTTTGTCGCTCGCCGAGCGACAAAGTAAACGCTTAGTTACCATGGAAACCATAATAAAGAAACGTCTAGTGTATCTGCGACTTTTGACACAAAAGTAAGCATTGAGGGTATTTGACAGATGTCGACAATTTACCAACTTCAGCTATTTTTATAGTAATCTATCGTTTTTGGAAACTTTTATTATACTAAAGGTCGTAGAAATTTATATTTAGTAAATAATTTGCACTATCTATAAATCACACTGGTGCCAGGGCCGGAGCGAGCGGGGGGGAGGGGGGAGCGTCCCCTCCCATTCAGATCTAAAGGGGCGCTATTCAGACTCAGATAGACCTAAAGGGGCGCCGCCACGCGCTAAAATACAAATAAGTATTTATATTTTTTTTAAATTAATGTATATTAACGTTTCTTTTTATTAATTCCGATTTCCGATTAAAACGTATCTAAATTTGATCGTTCACTAATTATGTACTGAGAGCGCCAACGCCAACGCAATAAATAACCAAGCCTGTTCTCCTGTTCACAATCAAAATTCAAAACAATGCGTGCGCAACCCACATTAGGCTTAGAAACAAGAGCTTCGCTTCATTTTATCTAATACGCTATAAATATATATTTCTTTCTTTGTCTGTTTCATACATCGTTTGAATTAAATACGGAAGGATCCGGTTGCATCGCTTATCGCAGTTCTTACGTGACGTGACCATTTCTTTTTCTTTAGACGTACATAATAGGTAATTTGGAGTTTGCTAGTTTACAGTAGTTTTACTGTTTTTTATTAAGTAAATATCTTCAAATGCTGAAAAATGCATAGTATGCAAAAAATTAAAAAGAAGTCGGGCGCTGCTAACCGCCGTAATAAAGAAAAAAAACGGTTACAAACTGCGTGAAAATATGAGTCAGTTTTTGCAACCGACATCAAAGACACCGTAAGTGGTTCAAATGTGTTTATTATTAGCTTATTAAATTATTTCGGTATTAGGTATACCGGGTCGTGTGTCCAATCATATAAGAATGCACACCGGGACAATCTTGTATAGTTCTGTGCATATTTAGTCACATAAAAAACGTCGGCTTCTTTGATGGCCTTTACCGCCGACAAAGACGCCCACGTTTTTTATGTGTATTAAATATGAACAAGGAGCATAAACAATTATGAAGTTCGCTTATACCAAAAAATTGATACTTGATATAGAAAGAAAAATTTAATTTGGCATTTATTATAATTTTATGTTTGAGTTTGTAATACTTTTTTTCATGAATTTTTCTAATGGCTAATTTAAATTTAAAAAAAATACTAATTTTTTTTTAACTCTACTCAGTCGTAATATATTTGTAAATTATAACTAGTTAGTTAGAAAAAAATGTTAAATAACTTTTTTCTCTTGCGTTTTTATGTTTTTAACTGACTTCGAAAAAGGAGGGGGCTCTCAATCCAAATCGTGGAATCGTAAGTACCTACGTATTTTTTTGCACCTTATGACATGATTTCAAAACGAAATTAAATATTTCCATATTTAATTTTAATGTCCCGCGTTCCATAAACAACAATATTAACTGTGATTATATTATACACGTGTATGTATGTACATACACAAAATTATTTCAACCTATAACCACCGATTTTGAATGCTTAAATAATTTTTGCAATTACATCAAAAAAAAGAAAAATTGTTTTGACGAAATCATTTTTCTAAGAAATGTTTTTGCAACTCGAATTTCTATCTTTTTATTTTAGAGCGTTTGACCTTGAAAAATACAAAATTTTCGCCTGCGGCGCATTTTTTACATTGCATACTGGAACCACCGCTGATAGGGGGCGCCAAAATTGTCCCCCCCCCAAAGTGATCAACGTCGCTACGGCCCTGACTGGTGCCCAAATTATTGCGTTAAATAAAATACAAACTACCAACTTTAGTTACGGAGAACATTTCAAAAATTGGTTGGTAGTAACTCATCTTTTATTTTTTAACAATTTTATGCTACTAAAGATGGTAGAAATAGCTATTTTTACCAATTCAATGAACTTATAAAGCTTTCACATATCACAGACTAATATTATGGTTTGGACATAGGAGGCCATGCTTGCCACTGCTGTTAGCAAAAAAAAACAAATAATTATTTGATGTGTCAAAACGTTCTTAAAACCGCTATTCGTGTCAATTAAATTTATTCTTATAAATATCAGATAATGGAAAGTTTTGAAAAGTATAATTTATGTGATACTTGTAAAGAATTGCGCCATGTTCAAATACGCCATTCCAGTTTAATATACTTATCTGCCCTAATTGAAAATTGCGACCAAGACATGTCAAAGAATGGTTTGTTTAAGAAGATCAAAGAAGTCTACTACAAATGTCGACCAAATATAATTATTTTCCCAGATGAAGACTGAATACAATCGTTTCAAAGTTTACATGCAGGGCGCTGCCGGCCTCTGAAGGGGCACCCAAAATTGACATTTTATTTAAATATGCCGTAGGACCAACCAGTTTCCAAAAATTTGAACATAAAGGAATTTTTCCAGTCTTTTTGCGTAACTAGAATTTTTATTTTAAAAAATTGACTGCCTACGGTTTTTACTCTTATTGAATTATGCAGAAGAGCGAGAAATCATAATCCTTATTTTTGAATCCTGGGCAATGCATGCGTCTTTTTTATGTTCAAATTTCTGAAAATGGTAGTCCTACGGCGTTACAACAAGAAAACCTATTTTGTGTATTTATAGCCAAGGCATCATATTCCAGTGAGACATTCACAAAAAATTCAGATTAAAAAAATTTGGGGAGAAGTAAGTCCCCCTTTCCAATTTTGTGCACCCCTGACTGAATTTAACCTTGGTGAATAACATCAGATAATGACCTTTATTGATATCGAATCACGTGCAAAAAACTAGTCACTATAGCTTAAAGGGTTCCTGAGATATTAAATAATATGTCAATTTTGGGTGCCCCCTTCAGAGGCCCGCAGCGCCCTAAGGAGGGATTTTCGGACCCATGTTTATATAAATTTTTTCATATTTTTTATGTAGAATCACCCCCAGAAATTAATGACCGCATACCTGAATCACCCTGTATATATCATCAAACACAGACATTTAATACCCTTTAATAAATCGCCTTGCTGTCCACCACTAAAGAAGGAGGAAGTGTTAGAAGAATTCCAAAAACATTTAGATTTTGTTATACATAGATATAAATCATAAGATGACAGTATTTAAATAAATAATTAATAGGTACTAAAGCAATTTTTCATTTTATTTTGCAGTAAATACCATTTTAACAAACATGTCTACAAAAACGTGTAGCGCAATTTGATGCTCATGTTTTGAAACCTGAACTGTCAAATTTGAGATTATCAATAATTATTAATTTATACCAAACATTTTTATAAAAACACCGGTTGTAAAAAAAATCCTGTGTGTAATTCGAGCGCAAAGTGACATTGCCGCTCTCGCGAGATAGCCGCGCTCCACTACACGTCGCACGTCAAACTTCTCGCTCAGAGCGACAATATATCACTTTGCGCTCTTAATACACATAGCTATTTATTACAAACTCCACCACACATCGAGTTTTACTACGGTGAGGAAGTTCTGATCCCCAAGTAATTGGCAGTGGTTTTTTTTTTTCAAATTTTATGGTTCATCATCATTTTCTTTTATTGTATTCTCAACATGTTGTACTGTTCATTGTCAAAAAGAAAATTTTAAAATTCGGGCGTACCTAAACTCGACCATATGATCTTAGAAATTAAGCGCTACACGGTCGAACAACGTGTGACAATTGTTAAAACTCAATACAAATATGGTGAAAATGGTACTAAGACGATTCCTATGTAATTTTGGTCGAAATAATGCACCGTCGCGCCCTACAGTATTTAACCTAATCAAAAAATTTGAACGAAGCTGTCAACTTACGGACAAGAAAAATCCTGTACGTTGTCATAGTGCATAGTGTTATCATATTATCATATATTTTTTTGAATACGGTGCGGAAAATGCAGTTACTGTGGACGTGGAACGGTATCGTTCCATGATAAACAACTTTCTATGGCATAAATTGGAAAAATTGAACTTTTCCGATTTTGAGTTTCAGCAAGATGGCGCTACATGTAACAGAAGTCATGAAACAATGTAGTTACTGCGTTCGAAATTTTTAGGTTGCGTTTTTTCTCGAAATGGTGATACCAATTGGCCTCCAAAATCATGTGATTTAACACCTCTGTATTATTAACTTTGGTGTTACATGACGAGAAGAGTCTTTGCTAACACCCCTAAAATGTTAATAACCTTAAAAGCAATATTCGAGCTGTTATTCAAGAAATTGAGCCAAGTTTATGCAAAAAGGTGAATAAACAACTCTGGTCTCAGAATTGATGCCTACATTTGAGTAATGTATTCAAGATATAACCTTAAAGTTTATATTTTACACTGAAGTAGAAATGTCAAAACTTGTTCAATAAATAGTGCCATTAATAAAAAAAATATAATGATACATCTTTATGAAGAACACTATGTAAATTCAACTACAACAATAAGTTTTGGTATTAATATTTTACTAGCACTAGCTATTCTGTACGTTAGAATCTTGTATATATTCTTTTTGTCCGTGAACCAGAACTTTTAAAACGAAATGTTTTCATATTCATTTGACAGACCCGTTTAGTGAATTGTAACGCTACTTAATGTAAAAATATTTACAAAACGTTTGTTTGTTTTTTTAAAAATTAATCTTATTAAAACACCTATCCATTTAGGGGATTATAGGATAACTCTATGTTCCCATTTTTAAATTACTATCAAGTACGGTATAAAACTAGCCCTCACACCAACAATTAGCAAAGTGATCTACAGATCCACAATTACCATAAAGATGGAGTTGTAAAAGTTATAAGCACGAAATCACTTCCTACTTTGGATTATTCCAGCATAGTTATATTTTACATAAATTTATCTCAACCTGGAGTTTACATAACTACTGAAAATATGGTAATATTATGCGTCTAACCGACTAGTATATCCGTAAGTTTTTCTTACCTATTCGAGAATGAAAATTAAGAGAAAGGTATATGATTTGCACATTTTATTTTTACAATATGTTGTTTACAAACAATATGAAAGCTTAACAATGTAAATCCCCTAAGCCCTTTGTTTACAGATATTTTCAACCTAGAGAAATCGTATTTCACTCAGCAGTCAAAGAGAATTTCGTTGTGGGACGAGACGGATAAAATAGTTTAAGAAAAAATGAAATTTATTAAAATGTGTTCAAACATTGTGGTTATAAATATTTTTATATAGGCAGCGATGCATAAGAAGTATTACATGTTTTTTCTTAATAATCTCATTGCCTTTTGAAGTTGTCACATTTAGTTGCACTTTATAATAAAATATTTCATTGTAACATAATATTTATTTTCCTAATAGCAGGAATCAGCAAGTATAATAAATCTAGTTAAATAATGATATATATAATATATATAATATGAATGAACATACCGCCCCGAAACTATCTGGCATTAAAAGCCTGGCGTCAAAAACCTCGTATAATAAAATAGAAGTGTTAAACTCTAGTATAAGGGAAATATTCTAATGCTGCAAGAGGAATAAGATCCCAAGACATTTCATAACTAACAACCCTTACAATGTACTAGAGACTAAAACCCACTGACATTAAATGAGGGGTTACAATTTAGAGTTCCATCATGGTTATAAAGATAATTATAAAGACTTTCGTGTCAAATATACTGAAAGTGTGTACATTTGATACTTCTAATAGTATGGCAGCGGCCTTATGATTTACAGCATTTTCTACTTGATAAAACTTGGCATTGACTGCGCAAGTTATAATACAACAAAACCCTTACATCAGCTAAATGTGATACCCAGATAAGTGTATAAATAAGAGCGCCTCGAGCACTCTGCGAGTTTTTTCGTCCTAGACTTTGACTAGCATAGTTCGTGTGTAAATTGTTCATAAACGTAAATTGTTAATTAACGATCCAAACAAATAAATT